>BSBM01000696.1:4115000-4715000 GCA_027924585.1 Larix kaempferi | reverse complement strand
TTAAGAATGTAATTGCCAAATTAAATTATCAGAGGTTTCTTGATGAAGCCATCCTCCCACCGACAACAATGGAAGGTGTTTACGGACAATCTGTAAGGGCGGACTCAAACGGATCTCCCTAGTTTGAATGGTTCAGATCTAGAACAAAACAATTACATAATACAAAAACTTTCCTAGATTGATTGAAATGCAATATAAGTGAAAGAGATGGCTTACCTTATAAATGTAGATATTTTCTCCTTGTTGATCCAAGTCTCGATCTTCAGATCTCCAGTTGCAAAACCAGTTGATAACATATGGAAACAGACAAGTGATCAAAGAACATGATTGTGAATCAATCTAGATCAACAGTCAAAGAGGTTAATCCTAAACATTATCAATACAACAAGTTTATGGAAAGAATTTGCATTAGATGTAATAATAAGAAGTACAAAGAGAGAGGTGTTACATCGATGCTTTGATGTCATAACCTCCTTCCAACAATCCTAGCCTCCAAGATCAAACGCTTGGCCTCTAGTGGATGAAGAGGATCTCCTAGCAAAATTCGACCATCATATAGGTACTCTATCCTTCCTCCCTTAACAATGGAGAGGGGGTTCATATATATAGGCCTAAAGAGATAAGAGAGGTTGAGGATTTAGGGGAGAGGACTAAGGGATCATCCACTAGGTCTAGTACTATAGATGAGGATGCTCCAGTGTTGCAGATGTTCCAGTGCTGAATATGAGGATGCTCCAGTGCTACAGAAGATGATGATCCAATGCTGAAGATGAGGATGCTCCAATGCTGTAGAAGATGATGCTCTAGTACTGTAGATGAGGATGCCCCAGTTCTGTAGATGTCCCAATGATGAAGATGAGGATGCTCTAGTGCTACAGATGTTCCAGTGCTGAAGATGAGGATGCTCCAGTGATACAGAAGATGATGTTCCAATACTGTAGATGAGGATGCTCCAGTGTTGCAGATGCTCCAGTGTTGCAGATGATCCAGTGTTGCAGATGTTCCAGTGCTGAAGATGAGGATGCTCTAGTGCTGAAGATGAGGATGCTCCAGTGCTGCAGAAGATGATGATCCAGTGCTGAAGATGAGGATGCTTCGGTGCTGCAGAAGATGATCCTCCAGTGCTGAAGATGAGGATTCTCCAGTATTGAAGATGATGATGTTCCATCCTCTTGCTGCATATGATGATACTTCAACTCTATACTGAAGATGATGATGTTGAAGAACTTCCAATAATTTATAGATGTACCAACCAATGTTCCAGATGATGTTGTTGACGATGCCTCTCCTCCCTCCTTCTAATGATGTTGTGTAGAGCCACACATGCTATTGTTGTTGTTTTCAATAGAATACCCTTCTTGTTAAGGGGGAGTGTTGAAATAATGTAACTTCGAAGAATATTCTACTTGTATTTTATTGTTGTAACTCCGTCGAGGATGTCATTATTATATTTGGTCGAGTAAAAGTCATGAGGTAAAACCTCCATTGTAAGTCGAGTCATTAGTACCCAAAAGAATGTAATATAATATTATTTGAGTCTTTCTAGGAGAGGTCGGCCCAGTCAGTTAAGTGAGGCCGACCTAGCTGGGTTAAAATTCAAGTGAAAAGTAAAGTATAAATAGAGAGTGACTTCCTCTCATTTGTACCATTCACTCATTCATGCATTGCACATTAGAGGAGAGAGAGAAGTCTATGAAGGAGGAGGAGGATTGGCTTGGATCTAGAGTTTGGGTTTGTCTTTCTTATTTGTGAGACCTATTTTGGGCATTGTACTTTGGTTATCTATATTGAGGAATTCCTTTCTGGTTTTTCTTCCCCTTGAGGGTTTCTTTAATCTACCAACTAGGATTAGTGATACAAAAAGTCTCTACTTCACAGAATCAATTAAAACAATGTCTGTGGAAGTGAGTTTGACTGAGGGGGGACAAGATCAAAATATTTGGGTGAAAGGAAGGATCTGATATTTTTTTGATAACTCTGCACAAAGTACTGATACCATTTATGTTTCAATATCAACAAAGCTGAAATCTACTCCAACGCTCCTGGGCCCCTCAGCATATGCAGACTAATATGGGTATAATATTTGACTGGATGAAAGGGATGAGTGTTTCTGACTCAGATAGGATGAATAAAATTAAATTACAATCATTACATAGTCAAGTGACATTCCATAAATTTATATGAAGTTCTGAGCAAGTCTCACAAAAATACTAGTAAAATTGCATATCGGGATTGCACAACTAGTGAGAATTCAGGACTCCCAAAAAGTCAATAAAGGCTCAATAAATTCTGATATGAGACTTGGAATATTACATTGAAATATTAATAAACTCCAAGAACAAGAATTAATTCATTTGTATCAAGACTCATTCAGTTATTAAATGCATTATGAAAACTAGTCAAATTCTGGGCAAATCTAGAAGGGGTGGAGAAAACTCTGAATATTTATGAATTATGTAATATTAAATGACATGAATGATATAATAGATTTATTTTTACTATAAATACATCAGAAATGATCCAAGAGATGCCTCAAATAATTACAAAAACTCTTCTCCTCTCCTGCACAACAATCTAGCATTGAAAATCACTGAGAAGCTCTGAGATTCGAACCATGGACTTCTTGGAGATTTATGAAATTTGACCCAGCCTTGGTTCAGCTACAGGGCCTGAAAATAAAATCAATTACAATGGATGAATACCATCATCATCTCCTAGGAAGCAAGGGCACAACTCCTCTCCTCTTCTATACAATAATATAACTCTAGGAATCCATAGGAAGCTTGGAGATTCAAACCATGAACTGGATGATGCTTCTTATGAAATTCAAATTCGACTTGATAAGATACAATACCTGCAATAAAACTCAATTATAATGGATGAATACCATCATCTTCTCACAGGAAGCTGGGGCACATCTCCCAAACTTGGACCAGGGACACATCTCCCAAGTCTCTGAGGCAAAATTGCTCTCATACCAATTCTCAAACTGAAAAAATCTGTGAATGTGGTGCAGACTGGTTATTTATAGATACTGGGTTACTTGAGGAGAAAGTCTCCATAGCTAATGCGCCATGCTTGAGTGGATAAGGAAAGCTAGCTTTCCTTCCTTTTCCTTTCTTGCTTTGCTTTCCTCCTTTTTCCTTTTCTGATTGATTTTCTACTTTCTGCTTTGAGTTTTTTTTCCCTGAACTTTCCTTCCTTTATTTGGATTTTCCTGATTTTATCCTGATTTGCTGCTTTTAGCATGTTTTTGACCATTTTTAGCAATTTCCATCCTCCTTGGTCAACTTGGCCTCTCTAATTCGCCCTCCTTAGCTTAGCTCATTATTTCTAATCCAAATATTAGTAATTAGAAATAAAATTACTCAAACCAACTAATTAATTATTGCAAAGTGCATATTCTGGAATTAATTAATTGAATGCCTCCAAACTAAAATGAATCTCTTGGAATAATTTAATTCTTTTCCTAGTACTATTGGCATCATTAATTAAATATTTTAATGCTTATGACCTAGTGACATAGACCTTGTCAAAATTTGGGGACATGACAGTCCTCCCTCCCAAAAAAATTATTGTCCTCAAGCAAAATATCCCAAGAGGTCCATCATGCTTTTTTTGCACTACTATGATCTTAATCATATCTCCAAAGAAAATATCCTCTACATCTGTAACTGAACATGCCTACTTTTATCCAAGTGAAGCAACTGGAAAGTGTGCCAAGATCCCATAGAAATATCAGAAATGCAAAGATACCACTACCGTGAAAACTATAATCCCATCCAAAGAGGTGTTCCCCATGTAGGAAACTGAAACCAAGTGAAACATAGATGAACTGATGTAAAAGAGGGTTGGCTTGTTCCATCATGCCAACATGCAAACAAATGCTCCAAAGACAAGCAATGCCAGAATCCCATTGCTTGTATGACACCCCCATGGATCGTAATACCATCCAACAACATCTATTAGGAAAAAGAATGCTTGGATCCCACTACTTCAACTACAAGTTTCCAAGTAGCATTGTCATGTGTGGAAAAATGTCATCCCATGGAATTCCAGGATCCCACTGATCATACTGCATCTCACGAAACATTAGTAACAAGAAAAATTCATCATCATATGAAATGCTAGGAAGGATGAAAACATCATACCACCACATTGGAACATCATCATTTCCAATGCAACCCTGAAACTTTGAGGGCCCCTCAATCAAGATATGCAACTCTCCATGGTAGGACCCAATCAAGGAAAGACTATGCACCACCAAATATGCCTCCAAAGAGTGAGGCCAAACCTCATCAATTATTTCCACTCCAACAAGAAATTTCTCATGTGCCCAATGCACACAAGAATAAAAAATGTCATCACTCTAGCTCAAATGAAAAGGGTGGAAGTCCCTTATCCAATCATGAGAAATATAGGCATCATACAAACACAAAAAATGCCTCATCAACTGCACACAAGTAAAATATGATGAATACAATGAAAAACCACAAGTGCAAGTAGACCCAATACCCTTAGGGGTATATATATCCAATGAATTAATCTCATGGCTCAACTCTCTGCCACAAGATCCGAAAGACAAACATGTACTATCCCCATGGCTCAACTCCCTTCCACTGGTTCCACTCAAGTGGAAAGAACATTTGCTGCATACCTCCATCAAGTATTTACTCCTCCAATCAATGGATAGAAAACTAATCACCAAATCATGTCCAAGTAAGGAGCTTGTGGCTTCTCCAAGTGCATATATCCAATAGCTCACCAACTTCCTTTAGAAGCTTGTTTGTTTAGTTGTCTTCCACCTACCATGTGCATAAATTTTTCTGCGAGGAGACTCCATGTGGAACATGTAATCTTCCACCCAATCCATGTGTGGATGAATGGTATCTAATGGAAGCAATATGTACCTATGCTGCTGATCACAAAACATATCAAAGTCAGAGACATTAAGAATTTTACACAGAAATTTTTTACCTCCTGGAGTCTTCAACGTTGTGGTGTATCTATCCATAGGTAGACAAAAATATTTGCTACTTGATTCCAAGTATATGAAATCAAGATCATGGCTGCTGGGAGGAATATGAGCCTTTTCCAAGCCCCATGGATTGACCATCAAGTCATCCAGAATGACTGTGGGAGCCTCCTGCTCCTCTTGGGGTACTATCAAGAAAAATCCTTTCACCCAATTCTCATCTTCAAGTGATGTGACTGAAACAGAAGTGTGGGGTGAAAGAGAATGAATCAAATCTTTGCAATAATTATCCACCAAGCATGTGGATCTATGTACCTCATCATCATGGGATGATCCATCAAATGTGAGAGCATATGTCTCCAAAATTATGCATCTCTCATCATGAGGTAACTCATAAACTCTTTGAAACAAGGCAAGTTCTTGGTTACCTTATTTCTTGATTTCATCCCTCTCAAGCACATTCAAATCAGCATGATCCTAATGTTACACCATCACATGAGATTCCTCCATAGAAATCTGAAAATCATCAGCCAAAAGGGAATGGATGATTGGAACATAGGAGGGAATATGAGATCTTAGAAACTCTTGCTAAAGTTTCTCTACTTGCATATGAGATTCTGAGAGAGTACCTTGAGTACTTCTCAAAGAATCTTGGGTGGATTCCATCTCAAATGAGATATTTTCAAGATCTTTTTCATTCTTCAATAATGCATCATGATACAATCCTAAAAGATCAAACAAATAATCTCTGTCAGAAAGAAATTGTGAAAATTTACCTTTGATGTTTGTCATTGACTTCTGAATCTTCTCCATGTCTTCAATGGAAAGTAGATTTTCCATTGATGCAACTCTCCAACAATATTGTGACACTGAAGCATGAGTGACATGGAGAATGTCAAGGGTCTCCTTGATCTTCAATGTGTTCATCTTTAATGTCCCTTCAAGGAAGGATGGTTCATGGCAGTGAACATCCTCTTCTTCAATTTTCCTTGGATTAACTTCATGAATGCAAATTAATCTTCTCAATGCTTATGTGGTGATGGTGAAGTTACTCATTTCTTCTCATCAATGGATGCAAATTAATCATCTTGTCAGCACTCAAATTTACCAGTACATTTTGAGAGTGTTTATAACATATTTGTGCTTAAATTGTCAGTCCCTTTGAGCGTTCGCCTATGCCATGACTCTCGAATCTTCCATTAGGCCTTGATGAGCCTGAATTTAACACTTTTGCCCATAAATTCTTTGGCTTTTCCCTCTTGACCTGCAAGATAAAAATATAAATAAAAGTGGCTTAATAACCCCGAGTTAGACACATATGCCTATTTTCTCTATGTTCTACGCTAAATTTTACACATGCTTAAGTCTATATGCCTATTGGGTTGGATGGTTTTTTGCCAAAACTTTATGAACCCATTTGCCAATTTGCATGCAGAGTCGACACGTCAAACCAACACCAAGCCCAGCGCTGAGCGCCATTCTCTATATTCTACACACTTCATCATATATCATAGAAATTGTTTGTATATATAAAGACAGAGTGCCTTAACGTCCCGATGTATGGGGAATTTTGTCACAAGCAATAATAAAAAACGCAGAGGCTGCCAAGTGATTGAAGATACAGGTGTCAATGAAGGCGCAGCTATTAAATGGTGAGTGTAACATTGATTATTGGAAGCGTTGACATGTTGAAAGCATCTTGCCATGAAAAGGAGCCACCAACAAAAGGATTTGTGCCGAGCTGCAGGGTTTTGGGGTTGTAAATTCAAAATTCCAGAGATTACAGGTGTTATTATGACTTTAGGCCACAACATTGAAATGGAAGCATTGTATCGGGTCGACACACATAGCCCTTTTCCATGAGTCATGCCACAGGGCCAAGTCTACAATCCCCAAGCCACGGTATTAAAGTGCCAGAGGAAGCCAAATGCATGAAGAAAATGGACCAACGGGTTTGATCTCCAAAAGATAGCTTCAGGCACTGATATTAGTTTGTTGTTACCTCATTTATGGTTTGAATAGTTGGGTGTCTGTTTGTATAAGTTGTCGGTTGAAATGCTTTATGGATGAATTGTAATCAACATAGAAAATAAAATGGAGTATAGAAACCTGGGTCTCACCAGCCTTAAGGAGAGCGGGCTATCATACGATGCATGGAAGCGGCATACATCTTTTGGTTTATAAATCATTTTCAAATTTTGATTATTAAAACTATGAGACGAGATATGAAATATGGCTTTCAAAACACCATTCAGAGCAGAATTGGCACTTGGTAAAGGAAGCAAGATACGATCTACAGCTATCAGAGTGTCAACATGGCAAATTATCATCAGTTAAAGCCTTCTTCAGGAGCTAGGGTTCACATCTAGTTTATACTCTGTTTTTCCTTCCTACCTGGAAGAATGAAGACCATGGATATCAAGACATGGTAGCAGACCCTTATCACAAGTCAGATGATGCTGAGCAGTGTCATGAAATTCGGAGGCAGCCATGAACTTAAATAAAGTATCAATTTGGTGAAATAGACTGAAAGAATTCATTTTTATAAATTTTGAAAGCTATTTTTTTTTTAAACTATGCTTTCTATGGCTTAGGCGGGTTTTCACAGCTGCCCTTAGCAACTGAAAACAGAGTTTTCGGTGGCTTACCTGCTTAAAATTTTGGCTCCTTAAAAAACGCAGAACTGACAGAATGATATCTTTTTTCACTCATATATTGGTTTTTTGGCTCCAAATAGCATGAGGGCGTTTTCTAATGATGGTTAAAGGCTTAAGAGAGTCATGATTAATCTTCTGTTCCAGACTGAAGGGCGCCAGCAAGGTGAGAAGAGGAATCTTCTCGTCTACTTTGGGAAAAACGGCCTGCAGATTCTCCAGGTAGCAGTTCGTCCTCACTCACCAGCCTTCGAAGGCCCATTACAACTGCCAAAGATGGGAGGACTGGAAAAATGGTGGTTACTTTTGGAATGTGGGAATCTTTCATAATTTCCAGAAAGCTGTTTTTGATAGCTATTTTTAGTAGATTCGATCCATTTTTTCAGGATCCTGACCGTTTTTGTAAAGGCTATTAAGCCTGTGACTGAGGTAGGAGAAAGAGGGGGGGGGTTCGACTTTGGAGACTTTATGCAATATAGCTCTCAGACTTCTCATTTTCATCTCGTTTGTATAAGCTTCTTTTGCCATTTATGTTTAGATCCTTTCTTCCTACCTTTTTGTACTTGCAGTGAAATGTTTATTTCATACTTATTCTGTTTATCTAACGTTTGATAGCTGTCATCCTATCTGTGTTGGTGAATCGAATACCAAGTACCATTTTCATATTGTGATCAACCATTCATGTATGTTCTTTATATGAGTTTGCTAGCATAATATTTTCTGCACATATCTACTTTTATAAAACCTTATGAGCAGCAGTGGTTAAAAGCCTTGACTATCTGAGTATGTCTATGCATGTTTGAGTGAGTGAGTTTCGTATGAGTCATCCAACTTGATCCACCTTTTTATATTATTGAGATATTGATTAAGTTACCAGGCTTCTTCGAGTTACAGCCTAGAAGGACTCCTGGAGTGATAACAAATTGGCACCGTTGCCGGGGAAAGATTATTGAAGCAACAGCTTCCCTGGGAGATGACATAGATCCAGCTTTGATGATAGACAAAGCCTGGACATTTTCTTGGTTGTAATCATCTATCTGGTGACTCCATGAAGGACGGATTCAGTGGCGACTCCATTGCTCAGAAATCTGTTGGCGACTCCATTGGTATGAAATGAACCAGATCTTAGCAAAGAGGTATGCATTTTGCAATTTCTCAAGTATTGCTAGTTACCCTAACCCAGTGCCTACTAGAGATGAATGGGAAAATAGTCTTCCCAGATTTCGAGGAGAAGAATGGGAAGTTCCAGCTGAACACTTGCTGGATTTTCATGACTTTATTTATCGGCTTGAAATTGTACATGAAGATGTCCAAATTAAGCTTTTCAGGTATTCATTAGAAGGGATTGCTCTTGACTGGTGCCAGTCTCTTCCAAATGCAAGTGTTAGCTCTTTGACAGATTTCCATTTAGCCTTCAATTCCTCTTGTAAAGATTATTTTCCAGTTGAATATCTTTTTGAAGGATGTTGTGAAGAGTTTTCTTCGTATCATAAAGATTTTGCTTGTCACAAAAATCAGATTTGTGATCAAGCTTCTATTATTGAAGATGGCATTTTCCACGAAGATCAAGAGGTGTTAAATGATAGTAATGACACATGTCTGTTGTTTTAGCTATTGATGAAGATCAACATTTTTCTTTTGAATGTATTGATGTTAAAGAACAAATGTATACATCAGCAAGAAAAAGTAGTAAATCTGAGTCAGAAAGATCTGGTGAAAGGGGGCAGAAAGGTTTATATCAGCAGTTTATGATGCATATTTCTCTGTCAGATGTTGAGGAGACAGCCTTGTATGAATTTCAAGATCCAATTTCCAATTACATGGAGATGCTTCGCAGTGAGAAAATTTCAGTTGTTGCCATCTTTAAGGTCGGATTTTTGGGTTGTAAGCATGATTTTAAAGATTATGTTTCACATGCTATAGTATGGATGTCTCCGACTTTGCATAAAGTGGGAAGTCAATTACTTTCTTGGCTACATTGGAAATTCAATTTTACTTGATCAATCTGCCTCTACTGGTTAGTGTAGGAGTAGGCAGAAGAATAAGCTTTTCATACAAGCATATAGATTATGTTCAGTTGTTGATTTCTTGAATAAGCAGAGCAAGTTATAGGCAGGCTACAGGTTTGCAGAGGATTAGCTACACAGGCCAAATGACTCCATAGCCCAATGGTAAAGGCGACTGGAACTACTAGGTTCTTGGAGCCTCGCAGGGAGCTTTCCATCCTCGAGTTGGAGCCAGATGTTAGCACTCAAATTTACCAGTACATTTTGAGAGCGTTTATAACATATTTGTGCTTAAATTGTCAGCCCCTTTGAGCGTTCGCCTATGCCATGATGATCGAATCTTCCATTAGGCCTTGATGAGCCCGAATTTAACACTTTTGCCCATAAATTCTTTGGCTTTTCCCTCTTGACCTGCAAGATAAAAATATAAATAAAAGTGGCTTAATAACCCCGAGTTAGACAATATATGCCTATTTTCTCTATGTTCTATGCTAAATTTTACACATGCTTAAGTCTATATGCCTATTGGGTTGGATGGTTTTTTTCCAAAACTTTATGAACCCATTTGCCAATTTGCATGCAGAGTCGACACGTCAAACCAACACCAAGCCCAGCGTTGAGCGCCATTCTCTATATTCTACACACTTCATCATATATCATAGATATTGTTTGTATATATAAAGACAGAGTGTTTTAACGTCCCAATGTATGGGGAATTTTGTCACAGGCAATAATAAAAAATGCAGAGGCTGCCAAGTGATCGAAGATACATGTGTCAATGAAGGCGCAACTATTAAATGGTGAGTGTAACATTGATTATTGGAAGCGTTGACATGTCGAAAGCATCTTGCCACGAAAAGGAGCCACCAACAAAAGGATTTGTGCCGAGCTGCAGGGTTTGGGGTTGTAAATTCAAAATTCCAGAGATTACAGGTGCTATTATGACTTCAGGCCACGACATTGAAATGGCAGCATTGTATCGGGTCGACACACATAGCCCTTTTCCATGAGTCATGCCACAGGGCCAAGTCTACAATCCCCAAGCCACGATATTAAAGCGCCAGAGGAAGCCAAACGCATGAAGAAAATGGACCAGCGGGTTTGATCTCCAAAAGATAGCTTCATGCACTGATATTAGTTTGTTGTTACCTCATTTATGGTTTGAATAGTTGGGTGTCTGTTTGTATAAGTTGTCGGTTGAAATGCTTTATGGATGAATTGTAATCGACATAGAAAATAAAATGGAGTACAGAAACCTGGGTCTCACCAGCCTTAAGGAGAGCGGGCTATCATACGGTGCATGGAAGCGGTATACATCTTTTGGTTTATAAATCATCTTCAAATTTTGATTATTAAAACTATGAGACAAGATATGAAATATGGCTTTCAAAACACCATTCAGAGAAGAATTGGCACCTGGTAAAGGAAGCAAGATACGATCTACAGCTATCAGAGTGTCAACATGGCAAATTATCATCAGTTAAAGCCTTCTTCAGGAGCTAGGGTTCACATCTAGTTTATACTATGTTTTTCCTTCCTACCTGGAAGAATGAAGACCATGGACATCAAGACATGGTAGCAGACCCTTATCACAAGTCAGATGATGCTGAGCAGTGTCATGAAATTCAGAGGCAACCATGAACTTAAATAAAGTATCAGTTTGGTGAAATAGATTGAAAGAATTCATTTTTATAAATTTTGAAAGCTATTTTTTTTTAAAACTGTGCTTTCGGTGGCTTAGGGGGGTTTTCACAGCTACCCTTAGCAACTGAAAGCAGAGCTTTCAGTGGCTTACAGGCTTAAAATTTTGGCTCCTTAAAAAATGCAGAGTTGACATAATGATATCTTTTTTCACTCAGATCTTGGTTTTTTGGCTCCAAATAGCACGAGGGCGTTTTCTAATGATGGTTAAAGGCTTAAGAGAGTCATGATTAATCTTCTGTTCTAGACTGAAGGGCACCAGCAAGGTGAGAAGAGGAATCTTCTCATCTACTTTGGGAAAAACGGCCTGCAGATTCTCCAGGTAGCAGTTCGACCTCACTCACTAGCCTCCGAATGCCCATTACAACTGTCGAAGATAGGAGGACTGGCAAGATGGCGGTTACTTTTGGAATGTGGGAATCTTTCATAATTTCCAAAAAGCTGTTTTTGATAGCTATTTTTAGTAGATTCGATCCATTTTTTCAGGATCCTAACCGTTTTTGTAAAGGCTATTAAGCCTGTGACTGAGGTAGAAAAAAGAGGGGGGGGGGTTCGAATTTGGAGACTTATGCAATATAGCTCTCAGACTTCTCATTTTCATCTCGTTTGTATAAGCTTCTTTTTCCATTTATGTTTAGATCCTTTCTTCCTACCTTCTTGTACTTGCAGTGAAATGTTTATTTCATACTTATTTTGTTTATCTAACGTTTGATAGATGCCATCCTATCTGTGTTGGTGAATCGAATACCAAGTACCATTTTCATATTGTGATCAGCCATTCATGTATGTTCTTTATATGAGTTTGCTAGCATAATATTTTCTGCACATATCTACTTTTATAAAACCTTCTGAGCAACAATGGTTAAAAGCCTTGACTATCTGAGTATGTCTATGCATGTTTGAGTGAGTGAGTTTCGTATGAGTCATCCAACTTGATCCACCTTTTGATATTATTGAGATATTGATTAAGTTACCAAGGTTCTTCAAGTTACAGCCTAGAAGGACTCCTGGAGTGATAACACATCTTCATTCTCAAAGGAAAGTATATTTGCAGCGGCTTTATCAAAATAGGGAAGTTCATGAGATAGAAACTTCTCTTCTTCGAACTTCATTGGATCACCCTCATAAAATTCAAGTGGTGAAGGTGAAAGTTGTTATCGGACAATCCACTCGAGCGGATGCGAGCCGGATCTCCCTAGCTCAATGTGAGTCTAGAACAAATAGAACATACTATAAACACGTTTCCTAGATCTACTTAAGGACCAAGTACTAGATGTCTTACCTTTTTACTATGCGATCCTTTCTCCCGAATGTTGATCCATGTCCCACGGTCGTCAGATCCAAGCTGCAAGACCTATCAAGACATCAAACAAGAGAAACCAGTAAAAGACATCTATACAATAAGCGATCTAAGCAAATAGTTAAACAGGTAAACTACACAATATCATTACACATGAGAACAATATTGGTGGAAAGCATTTGTATTACTACAAATAGAGGAGTACATGATAGAGATATAGGACTACAACCAGAGACTTAACGTAGAATCCCTTCTCCAACCAAGCCAATTGCCATGTTCTTCCGAAGGAGTATGAGTTCTCCAAGAGGTGAATGGAGGTGTCTTAAGAGAGATTTCCCTAGCATGGAAGTACTATAGGCTTCCTCCTAAGATAGATTTCACCAGCATGTAGATACCATAGCCTTCCTCCCTTTGGGATGGGAGTGAGCTTCACTTATATAGGACTAAGTGGATAGGGTATGGATAGGATAGGTTGAGAAAGGGTAGGAGAGAGATAGGGGATCCTCCCAAAGAGTTAGGGGTCGAGTATCAGCTCCCCTAGAGGTCAGGGATAAGCTCCCAAATGAGCAAGTTTTGAGAAGGATCTCGAATAAGCTATTTTTTCCCATTAACTGACCTCGTCGCACCCTGTAGTGGAGCAAGCTGCGACGTCGCATGTTGCTAGTGTGCAACCTGCAACGACCCTTCAGAACCTAGCACAAATGAGTACAATCCCTCCCAGGATGATTGTTAGTCCAAGTGTCTTCAGGGGTGTATACATTGAATCTGATGATGAGTAGATTTTGGGTGTAACAGAATGCCCCCCAAAGCATGAAGCTGTTAAGAATGTACATGTGAAGTGCTTTGATAGAAGTGATGGAAATAGACTCGTCGGACGAAGGGCACTGATGCAGTACAACTGACTCTGAACTGACAATCTCATATGAAGTACAACATGGCTGCCGACCAATACATTGCAGATCCATGGTAGTAATGACCGACTGAACACAATCATGGCTACTAGACACAAGCGTAGATCCATGATGAGATGATAACACACCCACGACCAATACAAAAGTGGATCCGTGTAATATGACTCAATACAAACTCCATCGCAACCTGGGTAAAACATGACTCCCCAGGGTCTTCAAGTTGAATCCGCAATGATACGAATCTATCCATGTGATTACAAATGTCTTCACGTTGAACATTGTAGAAACCACTTGATTACCGGTCATTGATGTAAACCGTTAACAAGTGCGAGGGAGATCACCATTAATGTCAATGATTCCCAAGGTATCACAGTACATATCATCAAGCGTGAATAAATGATTTGAAGTCGAACGCAAGATGAAATCTTTCAATCAAGAGTCAATGATGTGAACTCATGATGAAAGCAAGGTAACCTGCCATTGAGGCATGCAGGGCCAAGGTACTTGGTTGGTTTCTAGATTCAATTCTCGGATGATTTGTTGAAGTCGACAAGGATGAATCCGTCGAAGGAGGGCCATGATGAATCCCCCATCAATCGACACGAAACACAACAAAAGATGTGTAGAGTGGATCGGATGGTACAATAACATGTAAGACTGACTCAAAGTAACAATGGCATGATGACGTGTGTACTGACTGTAGATGATAAATAGTGGACGTGTTCTTGAACATGGGCATGGCATGACTTGGCAGTATTGACATAATGAGAATGACGCAAACTTCTAATGCAACTGATGATGGAAGCTTTCTCCGAATGACTCAGAGGAGTAACAGGACTCATAAAGTAAGTGCGGACTCATAGACAAACAGATGACCCAAGTACTGTATGCGAATGCAGACGAGTGACATGTTCAAGAACGACTATATACTGCCACTAAGGTATGTAACACAAACACTTTCCTTTTTCCCCATCATGAATGATGAGTGCCTCATGTGTTTTTTACAAGCTTGATGAGGGTAACCAGATGCTCAGTATAGCTCATCTCATAGATGAGTCCAATCTCAAATATTTTCCGAACCTGGGATAGGAGGGGTTCGTCCCATGATGGGCCCTTCAATGTGAAAATTTAACGAGTCCATAGAAGGTAAACTCGGTCGTTATTTCATATTTAGAGAGTCTGAAAAGAACTAAAGAAGACTCCAACGGTCCTTTTTCGTAAAGTTAGCCTCATCACCCGAAAAAGGGTAAAACAACGCAGGAGAGGACTCTTCCAGCCATGATTGGCTGGAGTATTCCTTTTTCGTAATTAGTGCCCCCTGGTCCAAAAAGGGGGTAACTATCACCAGGAAGACGACCATTCAAATACTTTAACAAGCGTGAACGCGACAAGTTCGTTTGGCAATCTTTTTGTTTTTTGAGAACCTGAAAAGAGCTTAACGGTAGACTCCGGGGGGTGTCCTTTTCCGTGGAAGTTTAACGAGCCTGGAAAAGTGATAAATCATAACTTGGTACTTGTTCTCATAGTTATGTGAGTACAAGAACAAACGAAGAGTAAACTCATCCTCATGCAATAATTATGACTAACCAAAAATAATAATGACAAAACATTCAAAGGGGTGTTCATACCTGTAGTTCCGTTGGTGATGCGAGAAACAGTACAAAATACCACTTTACGACTCCTGTACACTAGAAAAAGTGTCAAATAGTCCCAAATATAATGACAAACGGTCGAAACTATAGTAAATCACCAAAAAACCCAAAAAATGGACATAAAAGCAAAAAGTAAACCACTGGAAAGTTGCTGGATAAGATTTAGGCCTACCTAGTCCGGACGGCTGGTGAAATGGCGGATCGTAGCTCCCGAAATCGGCAAAGGAAGTTTTGGCTCCAAATCAGTACTTCTCCACCCAAATTGTCAATTTGAACAATGAAATCTATTTTTGGCCCATATTTCTATTTATAAATAGAATGGAATATTCCTTTTCAAATATTTTGATGCTTTTGGGCAAGATCTCCCTAGCTCAATGTGATTCTAGAACAAATAAAACAGACTACAAGTGCATTTCCTAGATCTACTTAAGGACCAAGTACTAGATGTCTTACCTGTCTATTACGCAATCCTTTCTCCTGAATGTTGCTCCACATCTCACGATCGTCAGATCCAAGATGCAAGACCTGTCAAGACACAGAAACAAGAGAAACGAGTGAAGAGCATCTATACAATAAGCGATCTAAGTAAACAGTTAAGTAGGTAAACTACACAATATTATTACACATGAGAACAATATTGGCGGAAATCATTTGTATTACTGCAAATAGAGGAGTACATGATAGAGATATAGGACTACAACCAGAGACTTAATGTAGCAGCCCTTCTCCGACCAAGCTAATTGCCATGTTCTTCCAAAGGATTATGAGTTCTCCAAGAGGTGAATGGAGGTGTCTTAAGAGAGATTTCCCCAGCATGTAAGTACTATAGGCTTCCTCTAAGATAGATTTCACTAGCATGTAGATACCATAGCCTTCCTCCCTTTGGGATGGGAGTGAGATTCACTTATATAGGACTAAGTGGATAGGGTATGGATAGGATAGGTTGAGAAAGGGTAGGAGAGAGATAGGGGATCCTCCCAAAGAGTTAGGGGTCTAGTATCAACTCCCCTAGAGGTCAGGGATAAGCTCCCAAATGAGCAAGTTTCGAGAAGGATCTCGAATAAGCTATTTTTGCCCATTAACTGACCTCGTCGCACCCTGTAGTGGAGCAAGCTGCGACGTCGCATGTTGCTAGTGTGCAACCTGCGACGACCCTTCAGAACCTAGCACAAATGAGTACAAACCCTCCCTGGATGATTATTAGTCCAAGTGTCTTCAGGGGTGTATACATTGAATCTGATGATGAGTAGATTTTGGGTGTAACAAAAGTGATCCTTGGTTTGCTTCCACTATTGCAAGAACTCCATCATCATGATCAATGGTACTTTGGCTTGCAGAAACATCTTCAAATATAATCTTTGTGTCACCATCATAGATATGTGAGCACCCATCAGTAGGTACTCCAACAAAATTCGAACATCCACAAGTAGATGTTCCACATGTACTAGAGAAACCATTAGTAGTTTCTCTTTCATCCATGTTCAGTGTCTTTGAATGATCATAAACAATACAAGTGGGGGGTTTCATCATATGATGCACAACCATCATTAGTAAGAATTGTGTACTTGGCTTCCTCTTCAAGAACCATAGCTCTTTCTTCACTACCAATGGATCTAGGTAGGCCATTGCTCCTCTCAATGATTGGGGATGGCTGATTTGTACTTTCCTCTAGCTTCTCCACATGAATGGCTGTATCTTTCCCATTGATACCACCTTGCAGTGACTCATGCTCATCCAATGGTTCATCTCCATTACTGCATTCATAGTTAACACCGAAAATTTGAGCCTCCATACAGAAGGAATCAACCATGCCAACCTTCTCATTGTAAGTGGCTTCCATATTAGATTGAAACAAAGGGATACAAAAATAAAAAATGTAGCAATACCTTTGTATCATGTCTTTATATTCATGTGGTGGAGCTATGGTGGCTTGTTCTCCCACCAAATCTTCTAGTTCACATCCAACTGATGTGTGCTTTTCTTCTGCTTCCTTGGGTAGCTCAAGTAGTGATTGTGAATCTGTTTTATGTTCTTCTTTTGGATCTTGATTTTCTAAGAAAACTGATGAAGTTTCCTCCTTGGATTCCTTAGGATCAAAATTCTTGGAGACTCCTCCTGAAGAGGATCCAAAAATTCTCATCAAGTAGGAGGCAGTTGAATCCCATGTATAGTCATCTATTTTGGCTCCTCTAGGTTTCTTTCAATCCTCAATAAATTTAAACCTTGGTGGACAAGGCCTAATGTCCTCATCATATATATGGTCACAAAAGTAACCATCTTCATCTCGAGGGAGGCCTCCATCTATGTAGAGGATTTTTGTTTCCTCATATGGCTCGAACTCTTCATCTTTAATGACTGGAACTAGTCTCATAGCTGCAAATTTGAGTTAATATTTGCAATATTCTTCAATGGTGAGCTTCTTTCTTTCCACAGGGGTGGAGGAAAGTGCTTTGATACCACTGCAATGTACCAACTAGGATTAGTGATACAAAAACTCTCTACTTCACAAAATTAATTAAAACAATGTCTATGGAAGCTAGTTTGACTGAGGGTGGACAATATCAAAATATTTGGGTGAAAGGAAGGCTTTGATATTTGTTGATACCTCTGCACAAAGTACCGAGACCATTGATGTTTCAATATCAACAAAGCTGAAATATACTCCATTGCTCCTGGGCCCCTCAGCATATGCAGACTAGTATGGGTATAATTTTTACTAGATTCAAGGGATGAGTGTTTATGAATCATAGAGGATGAATAACATTAAATTACAGTCATTACACAGTCAAGTGACATTCCATAAATTTATATGAAGTTCTAAGCAAGTCTCATAAAAATACTAGTAAAATTGCATCTCAGGATTGCACAACTAGTGAGAATTCAGGATTCCCAAACAGTCAATAAAGGCTCACTAAATTATGATATGAGACTTGGATTATTACATATGAAATATTAAGCAACAAGAATGAATTCATTTGGACCAATACTCATTCATTTATTAAATGCATTCTGAAAACTAGTCAAATTCTGGGCAAATCTAGAAGGGGTGGAGAAAACTCTGAATATTTTTGAATTATGTAATATTAAATGAAATGAATGATATAATATATTTATTTTGATTGTAAATACATAATAAATGAGCCAAGAGACTCCTCAAATCATTGCAAAAACTCTTCTCCTCTCCTGCACAACAATCTAGCATTGGAAATCACTGAGAATCTCTGAGATTCGAACCATAGACTTCTTGGAGATTTCTGAAATTCGACCCAGCCTTGGTTCAGCTACAAGGACTGCAAATAAAATCAATCACAATGGCTGATACCATCATCCTCTCCCAGGAATCAGGGGCACAACTCCTCTCCTCTTCTACACAATAATCTAGCTCTAGGAATCCATAGGAAGCTTGGAGATTCAAACCATGAATTGAAAGATGCTTCTTCTTAACTTCAATTTCAAATTGATCATCTAAAGGACTTGCAATAAAACTAAATGATAATGGTTTAATACCATCATCCTCTCACAGGAATCGGGGGCACATCTCCCAAGCTTGGAACAGGGGGACATCTCCCAAGTCTCTGAGGAAAAATTGCTCTCATACCAATTCTCAAACTGACAAAAGATGTGAATGTGGTGCACACTGGTTTATTTATAGAGACTAGGTGACTTGAGGATAAAGTCTCCATAGCTAATGCACCCTCCTTGAGTGGATAAGGAAAGCTAGATTTACTTCCTTTTCCTTTCTTGCTTTGCTTTCCTCCTTGTTCCTTTTTTCTGATTGATTTTCTACTTTCTGCTTTGGATTTTTCTTCTTTTTCTTCTTTTTTATGAACTTTCCTTCTTTTCTGAACTTTCCTTCCTTTATCCTGATTTTCCTGCTTTATCCCGATTTTCCTGATTTGATCCCGATTTGCTGCTTTTAGCATGTTTTTAACCATTTTTAGCAATTTCCATCCTCCTTGGTCAACTTGGCCTCTCTAATTCGCCCTCCTTAGCCTAGCTCATTATTTCTAATCCAAATATTACTAATTAGAAATAAAATTACTCAAACCAACTAATTAATTATTCCAAAGTGCATATTCTAGATTTAATTAATTAAATGCCTCCAAACTAAAATTAATCCCTTGGAATAATTTAATTCTTTTCCTAGTACTATTGGCATCATTAATTAAATATTTTAATGCTTATGACCTAGTGACATAGACCTTGTCAAAATTTGGGGACATGATAGTTTCCCATGATATATTGTTGTGTACCTTGTGATTATGTATCTTTCAGAGATCCTAGTTATGCTGCTATTGTGAAAATGTATTAAATGCTCATGAAGTTATAATTTAGTCTTTAGTAGCATATAATCTTAACAGTCATATCATCAGTTGTGGGACTTGCTCCGTGGGTTGTGGAATTTGCACTTAGATAGACTTCAACCGTTGCACCCTCCTGGGAACTTGTGCACCCTTTACTTAACTGAAAGCATCTTCTGATTGGAAAGACTTGCGCGCTTTCAAGATTGTCCAACCATTTAATTTTTGCGCACTCCCTATATTTGACAAAGCAATGCTTGCACATTTGTGCCTTTGCTTAACCAACTCCTTGGATACTTGTGCACATGCAGCTTTGTCCAACCAGTTCTTTGGTTTCTACCTTGAGAGATTATGACTTGGTGGACTTGATATCTGCGCAGGTACCACATGTAGTAGGATACATTACTTATGTGATTCTTTTAAATGGATCTAAATGATGTACCTTCCTTATGTACTTCTTCAAACTCATCATGCATGATGTATCCTTGAACACACATCTTCAGACTGGATGCAACATATATACTTTTTTAGACTAGCATCCATGTCTGTCACCTTCACCATCTTGTGCATATACTTCTTCAATGTGGTTTCCATATACTTCTTCAAATTGCTATAGGAATGTTGTATTCACTTTGACATCAGTTGACATCAATGACTCAAACTGAATAAATTGAAATCCTCTTTGACATTAGTTGACATCAATGACAACCAAAGTTCAACAATATCCCTCTTTGGCATTATGTCAACACCTTATGAAGTTGTGTGTGAACTTATTTGAACTGTATGCTTCATCTGTACTTGGTCGCAGTGCTCCCCCTGTGTATATGCTTCCCCCAAGTTCTTTGGTATTTTGGATTCTACTCTTTTTGTTGTTAGCTCTTCTGCTCCTTTTGTGTGGACCATGCTTCTTTTTGTTACTTATGCACAAAACATATGTACAACCATCTTCATGTCATTTATCCAAGTGATTTGCTTCACGCTCTTTCACGTCTATTGTATCTTTGATGATGTGCTTCACACTCTTTCACATCTACTGTATATTTAATGATCTGCTTCACGCTCTTTCACGTCTATTGTATCTTTGATGATCTACTTCATGTTGTTTCTTCAATAATCAACATGCTTTTTCTTCTCTGCATTCATTACTTGTACAACCAGCTTCATGCATTGCTCTCAGTTGTTCCTGTCAACTTCATACATTTCTCCCCCTTTGATATCAATGGAAAAGAGGTGCCATTACTTGCACAATGTAGGTTCTTATTTTGTTTTGCGCTGCCATCTACCTGAACAATATTCAGGGATGAATCCCCTTGTCTTATGATGCTTTGTTGTTCTCTTGTTGTAATTTTGTACTGATATCCTTTCATAATTATATTTGATTGTTTTCTTGATATAGATGTTATATTGTTCCTTCATCTTGATCTCCTATTCCTATCACAACACTTCATCATTCTTTACACAATGATCCATACATACATCCTTTCGTGCCAACTGCGTAGTGTTGAAATCAGTCCTTTACTGGTTTTGCATTATCCTTTATGTGCCTGACTGCTTCATCTATCGCATTTACTGCGTTGTCACAAGGCCTTGTCGCATTTAATTTACTTGCATCCCTTGTCATGACAACAAAATATTTGGCATGTTTTTTCATTCATCGTCCAACTCAGCATAAAAGCGGACATGACACTCAATTTGTGCGGCAACAATGACGTGTCGCTTCCGTACTCGAACCTTTTGGGGCAACATCATCCATCGCATGGTGTAAATAATTGAATTTCCGTCTTTTTGTATTGTTTCCAAAATTCATTAATTCCAACTTTTAGTTTTGGCGAATCCACCATCTTCTTTGATTTGCACGATATTGAATGCATATCCCATCAAATTAATTTCATGTGCGCGAACGTCTTCCATTCAACTCTATAATATTTCTGTGAACAATTACTGGGTCATCGCCATTAGCACTTTTACATTTCCGTATCACATTTCCTTCTGATTCTTCTTCTTTCTTTCAATGGCATCATTCTATCACATAATGAGCAACTCCCTTGAGAATCTAGTCTCAGCAGTCTGATGTTTCACGCCTGAGAATTGATACGGGCATCTGGAAACAACAAATGGCGGAAATACAGTTTCATAATCAATACGCTCAATCACAAGTGTGTTATAGACATTCTGAGCAACTGATCCTCCTGACCCGTTAAGTTGAAAATATGGAGCGCCAACAACAACTGATTTTGGATGAATTGTCCTTGCTTCGGCCACGACATATTGAACCATATTCATCATCTGCAACTATGCAACTTCTCCCTGTGCACCCATCTTCAGAGTGTACTGCATTGGTTCCGATGGATTTGGAGCTTCGTCTTACGAACTAGCCTAACATAGAACTTGACCTTGAACTGTGCCTATAGATTGCTTCAGTATTTCAATTTGGATGGTGTTTGTTTGTATACACCATTTGGCCTCAACATGGAGTCTTGACTCATGCAATTTTGTAAACACACCAATTTTGAATATAATGGAAAGTTCCATTTTGCGCAAACTCATGTTTATATTTCAACAATTTTTGTGCAACAATTCTTTTTGCATCTGTAGTACTAAAATAGTTACTCTACTCTATACAGGAAGATAACTTAGTATCTGATTTTTCTTTTCTGCGGCATTATCAACTTAACACATAACCTTGTGCAACCATAATGAATACTGTGACATACACCTTCTAACCACACATCTAACTATCATACCTGTTGAATCCTTAAGATGCATCATGTTGAATTCAGGGGTCCCACCTGATCGTTTTCAAGATAAGCAGGAGGAACATCATTTTCTTGCTACTTTGGATGTACCCATATTGTTTGCTTCTTTTGTGTGCTTCAGAGGAGATTTCCTTACCCAAGTTTTGTTGTGCGCACTTCTATTTTGATTCTGCATCGAAGATTTTTCACTGCAGTCCTCTTGAATGTGATTTCCTTTTCACAATAAATATTCACCTGGATAGTTCACTATTTTTGGACAGTACATGTCCTTATGTCCAAAACCATCACATGCATAGCATCTCACATTTTGACAATATTTTGCAATATGACCAAAATTATTGCATCTTGCACACTTCACCCCGTTGATCCTTCTTTGGTTCGAAAAATGAAAAGAGATGTAGTTGAAAGAATCATCATACCTGAAGGACTTAACATGATTTGGGTGATATTTTCTATCACAAACCTTCTTTGATGCCTTTTCATAACCAATACCTGTTCTTTCTTCTGGTGATATCTAACTGTCTAGAATTTTGTTCAAGATTTACGTACTATCTTTGAACTTGTCCTTTACCTCATCATCAATACTAACATTGTTGTTTTCTAGATGTGCACGAATTACTGTGGGATCTTGGACTTGTTTCTTTCCCTTCACTTCGATCAATTTGTCTTCTAGACGGAATATCTCTTTGTCATTCTCCTCAAGTTGGTTTGTCAACACCCTAATTTTTTGCACCAATTCTTCCAGAAAAGATTTTAATGTAGATTTCTCTTTCTCAAGTTCTTCAATCTTGTCTTGTGTGCAACCCAGTTGAATATCATATCTGGTTACCTTTTCATGAACTTCTGCGACAACATATTCCTGAAATGGTTTGTCCCGTTCTTCATACTTCGACAACTGTTCCTATAGGAGTTTATTCTGCTTTCTCGACTTATTTAAGTAATCCAGGGAACTAATCAATTCACCTTCCTAGTCAATATCTGCAGTGTCTTCATCATCATTGGATTGACTATCAGTATTGACCTCTGCAACAGGATTTGGAGGAGTGAATGGCTTTGGAGGTGTTTTGAACGATTCGCTGAAAAAGTACTTGTCTAGTGATCTTGGTTTGTTCTGCGAAAATGGAGTATTCCTCGAGCTGTTCTTCTTCTTTTCATCTTTGTTTTCTTCTTCCACGAAGTCCATGAAAAGTACTTATTTTGGTTCTTCATCGTAGTCACTTCCTTTAGATGCATTTCTTCCTTCTTCAGTGTACAAAATTTTCCTTTGCTTTGGAATCCTCCTTTTATTTTCAGGTCCATGTTGTGAGCACGCAATTTACCCATCATACGAACTAGATTCTTCATCACTTTCATTGTCTCCATTTTCTTTGTAAGGACACTTAGAGGCATAATGAACAACTCCTCCACATCTGAAACATTTTAAGGGAAAATTGTTCTTGTACTTACCTCGTACTCTTTTAAGCTTATTGACAAAATTTGATTCTTCATCATCCGAATCATCACAATAGTCCTTGTCATGATCATGCTTATCCATTCCAGTAGCTTTAAAAGCAACTTACTTTCTGATGGGAGTCTCCTTTTCAGTTCTCATCTCATATGTATTCAAAATACCCTGAAGCTCATCATTCGTCAGATCTTCAAGATTAGCTATGTCTTCCAATACACACCTTTGCATCAAACCTTGGAGGCAAGGTTCTCAATATATTTTGTACCACTGATTATTCATCCAGTGTGACTCCAATAATTTTGACAGCATTGACTATCTCATCTACTCTTAAGAAGTAAGAGGTAATTTTCTCTGCATATTTCATTCTCAGTGTTTCAAATTTCCCAGAGTAGTTCTGCAACTTTGCTTTCTTTACCTTTTTGTCGCCCTCATAGAGACCTCTGAGTTTGTCTCAAACTTCCTTGGCTAAAGCGCAATGCATGACCTTGATGAACGCATTATCTTCCAATCCACATAGCAGTGCATTTCTGGCCCTTGCATTGCATTCATATATTCTCCTCTATGCTGGATTAATTGGTACAACTGTTGGGACGTTATAACCATCAACAATAGATTGCCAAACATATGCTCCCAATGATTGCAGATAAAATTCCATATGAACCTTCACGAAGGTATGATTGGTGATGTCAAACCTTGGTGCTTGATTGGTTGAAATACCTTCCTACTTGTCCATATATGCGTAATGATCTATCTTCCAGATGTTAATCTGTTACTGAAAACACCCACTCTGATACCAATTGTTGGAATCGATTTAATACTAAGAGGGGGGCCGAATCAGTATTAGCACAGTTATCAATAGTTTTAACCTTCTTTAACATATTAGCCTTCACTTAATATTTATCTTTAGTTATGCATCCAATAAATAAAATCATTCATCCATATATGCACGAAGACAAAGAACACATAACACACATTATTTTAACGTGGAAACCCAAACGGTTGAAAACCACAGAATGTTTCTTTTATAATGAAAAAGAATACATTCAAGGAATCACCAACTTCCTGTGTTTACCAGCACCAACTAGAAGGAGGAACATACCACCTGGTTTTACAGGCACCGACCTGAAGGAAGAAATAACTCCCCGTGTTTCTCCAGCACCAACTGGAAGGAATCTACAACCCCCTTCTCCTTGCCCCGTCCTGCCACCCATATGTCCAATATAAGATTATGTCTTGCTAAACTTCCACCTCACGCACACTTGTGATCTACTGATATTAGTTATGTTGTGCACTACCTTCGTATGCAGATGATTCACTGTCACTGTGTTGCATACATCACTTGACTTCTCATTCCTCTCAATTCACATTTCTATTGATGTCTTACTTCATAGACTCTATGCTTGATGATTCTGCAATCTGCACTTAGATTTACTTAGTTGTTTCTTCTATTGTGCAACTGCACTTACCAACTGATACTGTGATTTCAAATGATATTTGGATGATAATGCACTAGTAATAGATGGAACTACGCATTTACTTGTATGTGTCCGTTCTGTTTAAGTGCCACAGTCTCTTAGACAATCTGCGACGTCCTATGCATCAAATGATTCATCCTTTCGGATCATTGCACTTGTCTCGGATCATCCTCATCATGATGTTCTTATTGGATCCTGTCACTTCTCTATCACCGTGCATCCGATGGACTTATCAACTTTGCACACTTCACTTCAACTTACGTGCATCAGCCAAAAATATGCGCCTCATCTGAGATACTTCAGTTCCGTCTCTGCACTTCTGACTAACAACATCTATGACGATCTGTGTGATATTGTCAATCAATCCTCACGCACTTGCACATACTTATGTATTTCTGCCTTTTAGTATTTTCACATCTGTCATAGATCTACAACATCATACTGCGCACCATCAATACTTCATCCTGCTGCATTTGCGCACTCGTCTCCTCGCTAGATCATGCTGTTCTGTCCTCGATCCCTTGATGCCCCGAATATCAAACTATAAATTCCACTTGAATCTCTATTCTCTTGCCATCAAGATTACTTCAAATCTACAACTTGCATCTCTATGTATACATGTCATGCACGGATTGTATGTCCACAAGTTGGTTGTGGCATTCCTTCTTCCATACTTCACGGATTATGTTTTTGCCACATGTCATCTTCTGCATTGCTGATGTGTCATCCTTTGTGTTTCTTGCACATTCATGGTCCTCTAATTAGTGGGACTTTACACCGTAGTGGTGTACCCTTGCACTCTTGATGTACCATTTCTTTGAGGTATATGTGCATCCTTTCTCTTCAACTTGATGGGTCTACAAACCTTGTTGTACCATCCCTTGTGGGTATTGTGCACTTGATGTACTATTGATGCTTTATGAAATCTATGCATAAACTAACTTCTATTTGGTGGGACTTTGACCCTTGTTGTATCATCACTTGTGGCACTTGCACCTTCGGTTGTGGAATATGCACATAGATAGACTTCAACCGATGCACCCTCCTAGGAATTTGTGTGCCCTTTACTTAACTAAAAGCATCTTCTGATTGGAAAGACTTGCACGCTTCCAGGACTATCCAACCATTTACTGTTTGCGCACTCCTGATCTTTGACCAAGTAATGCTTGTTGATTTGTGCCTTTGCTTAACCAACTCCTTGGCTGCTTGTGCACATGTACCTTTGTCCAACCAGTTCTTTGGCTTCTACCTTGAGAGAGTATGACTTGGTGGACTTGATATCTACACAGGTACCACATGTAGTAGGATACATTACTTATGTGCTTCTTTGAACTGGATCTTCATGATGTACCTTCCTTGTGTACTTCTTCAAACTCATCATGCATGATGTATCCTTGGACACACATCTTTAGATTGGATGTAACATATATACTTTTTCATATTGGCATCCATGTCTGTCACCTTCACCATCTTGCGCATATACTTCTTCAAATTGCTATAGGAATGTTGTATTCACTTTGACATTAGTTGACATCAATGACTCAAATTGAATCAATTGAAATCCTCTTTGACATTAGTTGACATCAATGACAGCCAAAGTTAAACAGACAAAGGGGTTGATATCAATTTTATCTTTTTGATTTAGTCGACATAATTTCTTAGCTATTATATTGTTTATTTGATTTCTTTCTACCATGTACATCAAATCGATTAAGAAAGTAACATCATCTTCCTTTGTGATTAATTGCAATAATTCATTAAGTGTTTTATTTTTTCTTCCTTGAATATCCTCTTCCATAGCTAGTTCTTCAAATATTTTTGAAGCATCACCGAAAATTTCTTTATGATTGTTAGGATTGGGATAATTAGTTGCTTTGTTTTGAATTTTGGTAATATCTGAATTATCACCTCCAATCATAGTGCCATGTCTAGTTATAATATGCACATTTTTAGTATTCAATACTTCATGCTTAGGGACACTCGAAAAAATATTAACATTTTTCTTGTTTTTTATCTTCTTATGAATAATGGGGCAGTCTTCTAAAGAATGATCACCCACTCCTCATTTGGTACAAAACTTAAGATCAGTTTTTTCCTTCCAAGGACAGTCCGGGATCAAATGTTATTCACTAAAACATACATAACATTTAGATTTTCTTCCTCTACCAGCAAGTTAAATACATCGATTATAATTATTATACCTTCCTCGAGCGTGGTATCCTCCTTGTCAATTGTAGCCCTTGTTTCTATAGTTTCGATCATTTTTTTCATTTTGGTCAACATATTGTGCTTGATAGACTAACTAACCCTTTGATTTATTTTTCATGTTTAAGGCACAATTAGTAGTATTTTGTGAATTATATTCATAGATGCCACACCATTTAGGCTTCATATTCTTCATATTAAATGGACAATCTTTTGTAGAGCGTGATTTGAACCCTTGACATATTTGGAAAAAATACTCAGTGTTAACAACTAGAACATCTTGTCATATGTTATCTTGCAGTTCACAGTTGTCTTTAGTGTGGCCTTTTGACATGTAGTTCATGCACCATAAGTTTGCATTTATTAAGGTGAGGTCACAAATAGAGTTTTTTCACAATTTTGATCTTTTTTTCCAGTCTCTTGTCGATGGGTGCTATCAAATAATAATAATCAGACTCAATCTGAATACTCATCAAAGTCAATCTGCTGAGATTTCTTTAGGGCATCTTCTTATGTTGAAATCTCATGAGTTTTTAATGGTGTTCTATTTTTCTGGAGCAGTCCTGCGAAAAACCATTGCATGAGAAGGTTTTCATCAATATGATATGATATGTAGTTGAGTATGTCCTTGAATCTTTTATCATATTCTTGTTCTTTTTCTCCTGGAATTTGCGTGATCTCTTTAAGCTTCTTAGCCGCTAGGTGCTTAATATCTTGTGTTTGAAAAAATGAAAGAAAGCTTTTCTTTATTTCACTATTTATTTTGGATCTCGGTAAAATTCATGTACCAAGTGAGTAATGAAATTGAACTCCCATATATTTTCACAGTTGAACCAATGTATTTTAGGGTCTTCATCACCCTCATACAATGGGATATGTACTAAATGATTGTAAGCCACTTTTGAAAATTTTTGAATTTTATTATTTGCTGGAAAGGAATATCATACTAAGGTGTACTTAATTATGTCTGTCATGCTTCATACTAGGTTATTTGAACTTCTTCTAATTGTATTTCCTTATCACGTCATGCAATCGATGGATTTTGAGCTCCAATCGATATCAATGCTAGAAGGGGGGTGATTCCATGCAATATGAATAGAATAGGATGAAGTTGTTTCTTCCATACTGAGGGGTAAAAGTAATCCAATAACCTTGTAATAGTATCTCAATCATTAGCCGATCCACTATTCATCTGCAGTGTTCCAGTCAACTCCATATTGTTGCTTGGCTAGGTCCAATATGCAAGTCATGTTTGACGATTTGCCAACATTTGAGCCACAAGATGACAAGACTGGTAATGGTTCTACAAACTCGTACTTTCAGGCACTATGAATTGCAGAGCTTCAGATTCTGCCTCTACCAACTGCAGTTCTTTGACCAATGTTCGAGCCTCATCCTTTCTATGCTCTAGTCGACTTTTCCTTGACTCTAGTAGGCCTTTTAGCTGATCAACTTTATTTTCTAGTTTTCTCAGGTTCCTTTTGTTTTGTAGTGGATTTGTAATGTCCATAAGCTCTTCCCATTATCTCTATCATTTTTCCCGTTCAATTCATCGAATGTCACCTGTGTACTTATGGATGGCCATTTTTATTTCAGCGAGATCATGCTTAAATATTTAGTAGATTCTCTACGTATTGATTCGTCGAATAGCACTAGCTTATTCATTATTGTCCCATGGTCGGTGACCCCCCCATTTCCACCCCAAATTACTATTGGTCAATGAGATTGGACTCAATGATCGTGATCATTTATTGAGGAAGTATTCCCTCTCTCTTTTGTTAATAAATCATTCCCAATATTTTTTTCATTGTTCCCAATTTGTACATCCAAGGCCCTATGGAAGTCGAGGCTCAACTATGTGGCCAACAACTTTTTTCAATTAAGAATTTATGAAGTAGAGTAGGAATTGTACAAAAAAACTATCATGAAAGTTGGCATAAAACCTAGATTTTATGTCATCAAGCGAAGTTTATTCTTTTATAGCTTTTTCTTCGCAAATTCTTTGATTATCTTTTCAACCCACTTAGACAAGCTCATTTAATATTCGTTGCATAGTTTGTGCATCAACAATGATTCTTCATGATCTTTCTATGATCTATTCATGAACTTTATCGATAACTATCTTTATTTCTTGAGGAACAACTTCTATAAATTTCTCTTGTGATTCAGTGAATAATTTGTCTTTGGCCTATGCAAATGTTAACTTGTTTCTTTTGGCATAATTCTGAATTTAATTTGAAACTTTTCTATTCCACCATTTGTAGATTTCTTCCTCAGTCAACATTTATGTAATGATAAATTCTCATAGTTTGTCCTATTTCAATCTATCGACAATAGAACCAACGTTGTAATCTATGGGATTACATGTGGCTGCCAGTAGTGTCCAACAAACACATAGTCATACATAAAAGAACATGCATAAAGAGAGAAATGAAGAAATTAATGGTCATGCCTGTTTGTCCTAGAAATTGTATCTAGACTACAAAGAGATACAAGCTAGAGCAATCTAGTAAAAAGACTAAAAATAATATTTTGTTTTTATGTAAATGATGGAGGAACTAAGCATGGAAAGGGGCAAGTAAATGCAAATAACATACAAAAACTAATCAATAATTAATTTTGAAGAGACTGAATACTCAAAATTAAAATAATAACATAAACCATCACAACTTTCAAGATCAAAAAGCATTTGGTTGAGTCCACAGGTTCAAAAGCATCTTATGATAATTTTTTTTATCAAAACATGAAATTCTAAATAGGGTGATCAAACAGATCAAAAAATATAACCAAAACATAGGGGTAATATCATGGTTTATATTATAACTTCATTTCAAAACATTCAGTCTGCAAAATTACTCACTGAGAGTTCAACATATGAGACTAGTTAGATCAGCTTGCAAGCTCCAATCCTTTCCAATACCAAAATCCAACCCTTATACTATCCATTCTTCCTTCCTTTATAATTACAAAATATGAAAAGTAAAGTGGTTTGAGATCCACTTTCTTAGGCTTCGAAACTGTTCAGGAATTATATACAAAAAAGAAGTCTTTTAAAGTATAACAACTAATTACTAAAAATAGGATTTCACAGTTATCAACAAAAATGTGCTATGAACTCTGTGGGATAGTTGTATGCATATGTGGCAATCATAATTGTTTCGCTGCTTCTGCCAAAAGGGTTACTCCATCCAGTGCTTGTGACCTTTTGGAAAGGCGAGCTTGCTCTGCTTCCATGACCTAAACCTTGCTTGACAACTCCTTATTCTGCTTGTTTAGGTCTTCAATGTGTTTAGTTAGCTCCTCAATTTGTCCCTCTGCATTCCTTTTTCTTTTCAAAACCTCTTTAGCAACTGTAATAAGCTCTTGATAATGATCATTGACATCTTCAAGATCTTCCCTAAGTATCTTATTTTCCATTACAAGACTTTCATTTGTTTCATTCAGAAATCCAATCTGTCTTTTATGCTGCTGTAATCATCCTTTGAGATTTTCAACTTCAGAATTCTTTTCAATTTCTCCTTGAAGTATTGGATCTTCATTTGAACCTACTGGAAGGGATAGATTTTCAATAAGCAAATATTCCTATGCTTTATAAGTCTCACCTGATTCCTTAACTGTTGCATTTGAATAGAGAAGTACCGAGCTCATTTCTAATTCAACACTTGGAACATTTTCTTCTTCTGCTACTTCATCAGACTTTCCCACTGGCTCTGTTGAATCTAGATCTTCCTTTCCTCTATTTTTGACAAGTTGTTGTGGCCTCAAATCTCTGAAATATTCCTCACTCGAGGAGTCCTGAATAATGGTAACCTGTTCTCTACCCAATTTAGGATTCAAGATTCTCTTTACATTCAATCCTAATTTGTTAGTTGCGCTAGTTTTAGGTCTCCATCTAGGACTTTCAGGTTCCATTATAGACTTAACCTCTGCTTTGAAATCTGGAAGATGAACAATACCTATTTTAATGTCTTCTTTTTCACTCATAGAAGGAGTATCAAGCACATAAGTATGTTCTCCAGGGGTATATTTCTGCTTTTCTGTAACTAAATCAATGCTTTCTTCATTATTAGAAACAAAAACACCTTCTACAAGATTGTCTCCTTCAGGGATACACTCTTGCTGCTCCTCCATTGATATCTGTCTCTGTTCTGCATCATTTGACTTTACAATCTTCCCCAATACATCACCATATTCAGTTTTATGCACCTCTTCAACAATGCTTCTTTTAAACCTGTTTATAAAGCCAACTTGTTTTCTTGACAGAAACTTTCCTTCAGGTTCATTGTTCTCTGATTCAAACCATGACCAGAACAAAAAATGCTGCAAACTACGATTTCTTTTCTCCAGCTCTGTTAAAACAATTAACTTGACCAAACTATGGTGGAAAAGAGATTGGTTTGTATGATCCACATGACCTTTAACCCTATTCAACATTTTTTGGAGACTTCTTAATAGATAAAAGGGCAAGTTCATTTTTTATTGATCACTCAAATGCAATAAAAAACTGACATGGTATTTATAAATAGATGCAAACCTACCCTCGCATGTGATATAGATTTGCACGATACCAACAACCTCCCGCCATTCTGGTTTTATATTACTTAGATGGACACCCTTATTCCAGTCAAGAGACTCGAAACCTGGAAATAGGAACAGACTTGGATCGAACTCAAATGGGATCTTCTTGAACCAGCGCTCCCCTTCAATGGCCATACCAGTGGCCTCAACAATTAACTCTTCTGTCAACTCAAACTTTAGGGTGTCGAAGCTAACACAGGAGCCTGATCATTTCTGAGCAAAAGCATGAGTAACCTTCAAATTATAACCTGAAATCTTCTCAAAAAATGGGAACCAAACGGCTTTCCTGAACAGTTATGCACATTCCGGGAAATCTTTAGTCCATTCAGTGTTTGTTGGCTCCAATCTACAGAGTTTTCCACTTCTTCCCATGCTTGTTGTATTTGATTATCGACTTCATTGATAACCTGATAACAAACTTACTATGGTAGAAATCGTTGACAACACTATGAGTTTGAGAAGTACGTGGCTTCCCCTTATATTTAAATCACTAGTGTTGAAACTATAACTTGACACTTGCTATGATATGGCAGACAGATTCCTTGGGGTCCTCATTCATGAGAAAGAATGTGCCAAACTGGATGTGGGCTAACCATATTTTGCAATAATTTTGGGATTTTGGCAACGCTGGCATATGTAAAATTTAATAATTTCACTGTCGGAATGTGCTATGTTGATTTTTCCTTATAACATATGCACAAGAACTTTATAAAAAGGTTAGAACTAGGTTAGCTCATATTTTGAAGACCTTTTGAAATAAAATGAATTAATTATAAACGGATGTTTTTACCCCAAAAATAAAACCAAGTAATAAAACCAACATCTATATAATGTAATTCAAATAAACAAAAATGAAAGAAAATAGGAATAATAAACAAAGAAAAATATAAAAAAGAACTAGGTATAATTTCAGTTCTAACAATGCCAACAACAAGTTTCTTATATTATATCACATAACCATATTGTAGAATGGAATACAATGCTTCCCCTCTTCATGGCTCACCATCTTATATATATATATTTAACGTACATTTAGTTAGATAGTTACGATTGTTAACTATTCAACAATTTGCTTAAACAACTCGACCAGATTGAGCTGACCAAGTGGGTGGTCGGTAGGGAAGACCTAGTTGACTCATCGACTAGGCTCCTCCAACACCATTTCTCCCAAATATTTGGACAACTCTCAACAATGACAAAATAATGTTCAACATGCAATCATTTTGGTGTAAATACACTCTTCAAGATACAATTTAATTTTGATATCTCCATATTTGAAAGCACAGACAGACATCAAATATTTGGAGTGATGGTTAAATATGCTAGAGGGTTATTTATTTGTGATAACTTTTCCAATAGAGAGAAGATTAATTTTGTAGTCCTTATGCTAGATGGTTATTTCTTTGTTACACCTTTTCCATAGAGGCAAGATTAATTTTGTAGTCCCAAAGGCCCTTCCCCATGTCAAAGATTGGTGGGATACCTATTATGTGCAACATGCTCAAGATTTTGAACTATATGGAATAGAACCTACTTGGAAATAATTTCTCAATGCCCTCAAGGAGGACTATTTACCTATTGAAAACTATGAGCACCAAAGCATGAGATGCATGATATTGCACCAATGTAAAGACTAGATTGTGCCAAAGCACACCAATGTATTTCATACTACATACAAAATTGTGTTTTCAAGACTCTTAACAACGCTTAGTTGTAAAATAAAGTAGTAGAATACATAGACACATGTAAATAAAATGGAGTTTTAGGACATCTCTTCACTACAAGATACTCATTGTTATAACATCAATATTTTACGGTTATAAATTAGTCGCAACACAAGGGCGAATGTGGCCCTAACTCTCAAAACAAAGGATAGAGTAAATGTAACCAACCTTAATAAAATTTACATGAAGAGAAGAATGGGAAGTTGAATAAATACATGAGAAAGGGGTGTGATCACCACAAAATTCCTTGGAACAACAATGACAATTGTGACACTAGAAAATCATTATTAACCAAAATAAAATCCTCTGACTTTGATTCCACACCGATGCCACAAAATTCCTCAAATATAGGTACAATTGTTTTTAATGTGGAACCCAATGTTACTATCACCACCAGAAAGTTCCAACCAGGGGAGCATGAGGAAGGTGAGCACCTCTTCCACTTACACATGGGGTATAGTGGTAAACAAAAGAACCTAATCTTAGCAAAGGTTGTCAAGAATTTGATGCTACGAATGATGTCACACCCCTCATGTACACAAGTAGGTGGATAATCCAAGGGAGATACATCCTCATCAGTTACAAATCCACCTACAATACAACATCAAGGCCTTCAAAGATGAGGTACAATGTGATGTTTCCTCACTTGAAGTTTATCATGTTATTTTAGGACAACCATATTTGTTGAAGTGTCATGTTGTTTACCAGTTTAGGGCTTGCGGTGCCATTGTCTCCCTAGGATATCACTTCTACATGATACTAGAGATAGCCTTGACTACCACTATCTCTCTGATCAATATTAACAAGTGCACAAAGATAATATCTCAAACTTGGAGTTTTGTCCTATCCATGCTTGTTCATATGGAACAAAGAAAATCACCTTGATTAGTAGATGGAAGAATACAAAGACATCTCCACCTCACATGAGTATCTCTATATTGTTAGATAAAGATTGCAATTGATTTGAAACCCAATACCCCTTTCCAAATTTCCTTGTATACAAATACTCTCTTCTAGACAATAAGGAGATCAAACACTAGATTCAAGAGATGATATAGAAATGGCACATTCAACCAAGCCCCTAACCTTCTAGGATCTCTTTTGCATTGGTTTAGAAAAAAAATTGAAGATGCCAACTATGTATTGACTACATTCTTTTGAACAAAATCATAGTTAAAAATACATACCCTACTCCTAAGATTGATGATCTATTCGATTAGCTCAAGCATGGAAAATTTTTCAATTAGGTTGATCTTAAGTCATTTTATCACCAGGTGCCAATTAAACAAACTAATGACTAATGTGTAGAAGACAACCTTCAAGTCTAAGAAAGGTATACTACAGTGGTTACCCATGCCTTTCAACTTCACTAATGCACCAATGTTCATGATGATGATGACTGCTATTCTAAAATCATTCACCATTTATTTTATTGTCATTGACGGCATCGTCATCTTTAGTGGAACCTGTGAAGAGCATCTGAATCACATTAAACAAGTACTAAGCACCACGTGACATCACAATTTATATGCCAACCTAGAGAAGTTCTCATTTGATGTGAAATAATTTAATATATGAGGTGCATTATAGATGAACACGATATGCATGTGGATCTAATGAAGATTCAAATCATATGTAACTTTCCAATACTGAATACACTAAAAGATATTTACAACTTCTTGGGCCTTGCTAACCTTTAACACAAGTTTGTGTTTAAGTTCTCTCATATTCTTCATCCTTGAGTCGGATGTCCAAGAGTGGAGCCAAGGCCAAGTTAAGGAACAATAAAAAACATTTAAGGTGCTAAAGCATCACCTCTACACAATGTTAGTAATGAGTCTACTGGGTCTACAACAACCATTTAAAATAAACATCATTTCCTTATATTATGTCATCAATGCAATCTATTCACAACTTGTACATCTGGTGAACTATTAAAACAAGACACTCTCTTACATGATTCGCATATACATCACCTATAAGAAGTATATCTACTCCATTGTTCAACACTATAGCCATTGGAAACATTATATTTTTAGAAAGGAAATGATAATCCAGACTACCCACCTACCTCTATTATTTATGCATATCTAGGGAAAGTTAAAAAATGGCTTCCATTATAAGTGGTCCGCATATCTTAGAAAATTAAACTTGAACATCAAGTACAAGAAGGGAAACACCAATCAATGTGTATATTGCATTAGTGAACCTCTATTTGAGGCACTGGTTGAAATCCTAAATTCTTGCAGACACGAGAGTTTAGAGTCACCCCATCTACATGACCATGACCTTGAATTATATGTTGCTACATACCAGACGATAGTCACAAGTAGACAAGTTTCATACTTTGACCTTCAAGATGGACATCTATGCCATCTCTATGTTCCTACAATTGAGTGTGAGAAGATAATTTTGGAGGAACACTACAATTGGGTGGCAAGGTTGCGTTGCAGAAGATAGTGGAAGTGTTGCAGAAGTACTTCAACTAGCCAAATGATTTCAAACATGACATCGACATATATATTATATCATGCATTTCTTGTGCCATCACTAAACATGTAATGAAAAAGAAGGGTTTGTAAAATACTTTTCCCACTCTAAATAAGAGTTGGGAGTTAGTGTCCATGGATTTCATGTCAACTCTACCCTCAACCAAGCATTGTAACAATTGCGTTTTTGTGGTTCTAGATCAAATCTCTAAGATGGAAATTTTGTTTCCATACAAGAAGAGTGGCATAGTATAACCCATTTTTAAGCTCTTCCTCAAGAATGTTTGGGTTCATTTGGATTGCCTAATACCATTCTTTCTAATAGGGACAACATGTTCCTAATTATGTTTAAGTCCAACATTTGGTCTATGATGCAGTCCAAAATAACCAAATCCATTTCCCTCCATTCCTAGAGAATTGAAAATCAAAGATGGTCAACATGATGGACAAATAAAGCTAATCATCATGATGGTTTTCCATACCCTTAGTATGTACAAATCCAAGAAACCACACATTGGGATGAAATATGTATGTTCAACATAGCTAACGTATAACTCTTGATAGTTCTATTGGCCAAAAACATTTTAATGGGTGATTGGGATTCTAACCATTGGCCCCAATTAATGTAGATATACCCATTGCATCAACACAAGACAAATCCTCCCTTACTCAGAATGAAGAAAAAAAGCATCCAAATTTGTTGAACGGATCCAACAAAACCAACAAGAAGTTCATGATATTTTATAGAAAGCAAATGTTATGTAAATGGAGCTACACGATCAACATTGCGTTCTACACAATTTAGTTTGGTGACAAGGTATGATTTTAGATGGAAAAAGAGTGACTCACAATCCTCCACAAGAAGCTCATACCACTCCAATACAAGCCTTACACCATCACCAAGACTATGGGTAAGATTTATTTTCAATTGATTTGTCCACCCTATTTTAGGTTACACATTGAATTCAATGTAGAGCTACTTTGGCCATAGGTTTTTCCTATATTGGACACCTCAGAGGTTGCATATCACTAGGTCCCTACAAAGATCAAGCATGGTTGCATTGAGTAGGCTATGTTGGACCAAAGCATGGACACCATGATATTGAAGAGAAATCACGAGTAGAACATACAACTCTATCGATTTGTTAGATAAATGTAGCTCCTTCACTAAGGAAAGTGGTTTCTTGGGAACCATATCCAACATAATTTTCTCCATATGATGCAAATTGATGTAATGTTGACCATTGCTTGTAACATGCATAAAATATATAAATAGCATTACATACAATCTTAATAATAAATAATAATAATAATAATAACTCGAAGGAAACAAACCTTCACCTTGGTGACTAGTGAATGATATTTGTAAAATCATGAGTAGTCTTGTAAAACATCACTCATTATTAAGTTAGAAATAAATATTTTTTTCTTAAATGAAATTTTATACTTTGTCCTATTTATTTTGGATATTAAGATGATTAATCTATTTGGTTCATTGCATTAGTATTAGAGTCTCTCTGATCCTAACCTTTGGCCACACTTTTTTTCAAGCTTCTTGGCTTTTGGCCACAACTCGACCTTTGGCCACTTTCAATCTTTCAATTATGTAAATATAAACAAAATCAACAAGAACAAAATAAATAATTTGAGCAAACTATTAGTTTTTTTTTATGTAAAATTCTTAAAATAAAATCAAAGCCACTTCTTGAAACATACCAAGTTGTTTAGGCTAGTAACATGGATAATTGTATTTGACAACCACAGTCATGGGAATTAATATTTGATAACTTGTTGCAAGGAAAAATATGAAATATCAAAATCACTACATCTGTCTTCGGGAAGGCTAAGGGAAAATATGTCTCACTTCATCTAACAGTCAAGCCACTGAAAGAATTGTAGAGATAGCGAGACATGGAAAACACTATGCACCCTACAATAGAGTAATAAATCATATTTAGGATGGGATATACACTATTGGATCTAAAAGTTTTTAAATCCAATGGTGTATATCCGACTTTATATAAAATTTATTATTTTGGTTCTGTGTGCATATTGTTTTCCACAAGGCATTAGCTATCACTTGGGATACCATCCATTTCAATGTGTCCCTATTAGAACCATTGCAACACAAGGTTACCACGTCTCTTTGAAAATATATTATCATTTTTCATCGCCAAGGAAGAGGTGAGGTTTTAGAATACATGAAGGTTGACATATTTCAAATGTTTCTTCTAATATGTGTGTGTGTGTGTGGATGTGAAAAATTATTTCCCCCAATCTCCTACACTCAAGTGAAGAATGAGGAATTTGGTACCTTGTTGAGGCCATTCCACACATTACCCCATCTTCCTAATTTAGTGTGATATCTAGAGTTGGAAACCCCTCATAACTTGGTGGGAATAGACCCCATGACCTCCCTAGACATTACGCTATGTCTACACCTTAGTGGAAAGGGTTGAACTTACCACGCCATCCCTTATATATATATATATATGAATGATAGTCTGTATTAACATTATATTATATCAAAGAAAAGGAAAGGGTCCCTGTAGGGAATCCATTATGGATGAGATGAGTTGGCAGTAACATCCAATCCTACTACAACAAGAATATAACATAAAAAAATTTAGAATGCCATAAAGGTTCTGGGTAATAATATATGTATTAATGACTACGAAAAGGAGGCTTCAAATTAAATCAATCGAACACGCCTTTAAACTATGCATAGGCCATTTTATGTATTTATAATAAACCTATATTAAATCTTTCAACCAAAATGAAATATATTGAGGTCTAAAATCTCTTGTGGGTTGGAGATGACCCCCAAAAATATTTTTGAGTTTGTAAGAGTGCTCCCAATCCTTGAGTAATGAGTGAATCTTATTGAATCCATAACTTTATAACTGTAGTTATAAATTGCAAATTTGTATATGCCCTAAGAAGCTTAGAATGATATCTACAACATGAATAAGGGATTTTTACTATTAAAATTCTTTCAAAGGCCCAAATATTAAATATTTTGTTTATTGACCCAAAAACACAAAATTTGAAATATGTTGATCTTCTTGGAAACAATACAAATAGTCCCATTAATCATCTACACATCAATAGAAAAATGACCAACATGATCTACATTCCCAAATTAGAAGCCATAGGAAAGATCACTAGTGAAACTCTTCTCTCCTTTATTAAATTGCTTCAAAATTTTTTCCCTACTTTATTCTCTTTACAATAATAATCTAGCAATCGATCATTAAGGTTTTCCTCTCCCCCTTTTATAGGTTCTTTAATCAAGTATGATATATTAATCTAATCTCAACATGAGACTAGACACGATCTTTCGATCTAACATAAACATCTTACTTAGGTTTTAATTTCAATTAGCATTATTCCAACAAACTAAACCAAACAATTCACAACATTTACCAACAAAAAATAATCTGAAGTACTCAATTTCGATGGACATTATAATTGAAATGGCATCATCTAGGCAAACCAACTTGAGTGATATTGGTTCATGTGATGGGGCATGAAGAGAATTTGTTGGTTTTGAATTGGTAAATGTTAAAAAATGACTTAAAAGAATAATTCAAAGCATCAAAGCATATTACATCTTCTTAGAACTCACTCATATACAATGAGGTAGATCTATAGAAAAATACATCAAGGAAAGTGAAATCATGAAAACTTGGGTATCAACTCAAGCACTAGGCCCTAGCAAATGACTACTTGATGTAAACTTATATCTCAAGTTTTAAATTCGATCATAAGAAATTGGATCAAGTGGTGAACCATAAACACATAAAAAAAGTGCAACACCAAGCTCATGAAGAAAAACTAGAGTGTTAATGGAAATTATTCTTTACTAAGAATAAAAGGACTTTGAGTTATGTTACTCCTCACCAAAGAGGCTCAACATTTGACAAAATAGACTAGAAGGATAGCTTAAGTGCTTTAAATGTAAGGCATCTTGCAGTCTAAGACATAAATGTAATCTCTCTCTCTCTCTCTCTCTATATATATATATATATTAACGATAGTGATGAAGAGTCCAAAGGTGTTATAATTATTTGACAATGAAGGTGGGAACAAAACATAGGAACCTTAAGTAACTTGGAAGAAAGAGCCCACTTTGACCATATCTATTGCCACCATCATTCAGGTTTCTCTATCTCAAACTTCGAAAAGTTTGTGGTTACATAAATAAAACTAGGGTAATTGTACTTATAGATAGTGGAAGCACACATAACTTCACTACATGTATTGCAAAAAAATAAACATATTTTCCCACTCTACCTCCAATTTTTTAGTATCAATCCCAAGAGCCAGTAATGCTTCAAGAGATAACAAGTACCACAAGATTGACTTAATGAAACAAACAAATTTCGGTTAATAAGGAATATCCAACACAAGGACAAATAATTAAAATCCATATAGGACAAATAACATATAAAATAATGAATGAGATATGCTAGAATTGAATGAATTACAATGACCAACATGATGACATATATACACATTTGTGAGTCATGGGGTGAAATATTATGATGAAGGATCATGACCATTAATTAATATGTGCCACTTCATTTTATTATTATTATTATTATTTATTTAATGTTTATTATGTATTTATGTTCATGCCATTGTTTTTCCCTTCAAAGATACTTTGTCTTCAAAACATAAAAATGTTATGCCTTCATTTTTGCATTGTAATGCCTTCTCGCGATTCTTCATTCCATAGTTGGTGACGGTTGAGGTCAAGAGATGATATGATTGTCTAAGTACTCAAAAAAATTGTTGATTTTTGAAAGGGTTAGACCACCCTAATTATGTCTTTTGTGGAGCAATGTGCTTATATAGTTCCCAAGATGAACTTTTATTTTGAGACCTAATAGAAATCTCATTAATATTCTTTGGAATATAGATCACTTGTTTTATCTATAGTGATGTCGATACACTAATTGGTCGAAGTATTGGATCTTGTGATTAGGATGTTGATAAGGTGCCCTTGTCACATGATATTTTCTTATCATAACCTCACAATTTTCTTAAATCACTCTTGGTATTATATTTTCTTCATACACTTTTGTTTCTCTACTCATAATTGTATTAATAGAGACATATAGAATTGATTGGGTTTCAATATATGTTGTTTGTATTTCAACATCTAAAGACATCCCTATTTCTATTGGATTTGCATTCTCATTATTTTGATGTTGATTCGATCTATATTGGTTCCTTTCTCCATGTACTAGATTTAAACCTTTAAAAATTCTCTTGTTTCAATTGAATCAATGATTGTTGCTTTACTAATTAATGCTTCTTTGTTGGTAAGTTGTTCTAACTTGTTTCATAGCGACTTCTTATCATTGTTTGGCTGCTTAATTTGTGTAAGTGATCTTTCAATATGATCCCTTAGGAACAAAGGTTCATTATTTTTGACTTGTCAAATTTATTTTTAAGATCTTGATTCTCCAATTTTTCATCTTTTAACCTTTTGATTTGTATAAGCAACCTCTAATTACGGTTCCTTAGGTAGGAAATTTCTCATTTATTTTTCTTTTGATAATTTATGATTGCATTGTTTCATGTCCTTTGAGTTGTTGATTGTGCAAGTATTTTTTGACTAAGATCTTTTAGGTGAGAAATTTATTGATCTTTTTTGATACATTCTTATTGAATTTCTTCTTGAAATCTTCAATTCATGATACTTGATCATTTTGTTGATATTATGTTATTTTCTTTTAAACAATAAACATCATTATTCAGGTGCATTTTTCTCCTTTATTTGATAAATATATACAATACATTTTAAAGTTTATGTTTTTCTAATTTGTTTAATAAATATATACAATACATTTTAAAGTTGAGTCATGGAAAAAATATTTGGATTTTTCAATCATTAATTCCATGCTTACTATATATATAGGTTATGTGTACTTCTGGCATCTACTTTGTCATTGTAAAGTTGAATATCAAACTTTAAAAAATCCCTTAATAAAATTTACATACACATATGTGTTCGTTTTAAAACGTGAATATTCTTAACTAAATTTTGGATTAATACTTTATTCGTATATTTGTTTTTGATATTTTAAATCTCAATAATATAATTTAATTAATTTAGTGCACCACTAAATAACTTTTAAGTCATATCTTATATCTTATACTGTGCTGAGTTTATATTTCTTAAATGCTCTTTTGTAATACCCATCACTTTGTGACTTTTATCAAATAGGTTTATGTTTTTATCTTTGTTTTTCTTATAGTTTATATACACTTTTGGCTTGTACTTTCTAACTACTAAATCCACTTTGATGGAAACTCCACGTGTTCACTATTGCTGGAAGAATGCTCTTAATAAAAATAATACCGATGACAACTTCAAATATTGGTTCCTAACGCTCTTAATAAAAATAATACCGATGACAACTTCAAATATTGGTTCCTATTGAGGAACCTCAACAAATTATTACAACTTTCTTTGTTAATTGGAAATAGGCTATATTAGGTAATAGGGTAATCTTTCATCAATGTATGACACGTGGAGTTTGTAGAAGGGGTATGTTTGTACTAAATGGGCCATATTTTTATGATGAGCTTGTTGATATTGCTCCAAATTTGTGACACCACTTTAGTGAATGTTTTAGGTGAATACTAAGCACTTGGCTACACAGGATTTATTGTTTTACAAATTGGGGTGTGCACCATTGGATCTCACTTTTTTTAGGATCGCTTTTACTATATGGATAGAGGATAACCTATTGGATATAACTATGGGAATATTTATTTATGACAGTTGCATAAATACATAAGTAAATGAAGCAACAACCGCTGAAAGAAAACAATATAACAAAATGTTGAATGCTTATATTGAAACATAATGATATTACATCAACAACACATTGGTGAATGACAAAGATCTTATACATGAGGGAGCTAAAAAATACCTATGCGATATGCGAGCTTAAGGGACTCTCACATACCTAGACTTTAACTGGACTAGAGTAGAGAATACCGATACTCACTTTTCACAAGCTTAAGGATTAGCTCATGCTCAAGCTCTAGATTCCTAAACAATGAACTAATGCCTCCTTATATAGCAATGAGGTAAGGATTCTTGAAACAAGCTTCATCGTGAATATTTCCTACGAAGATCTCATGAGATTTGCTTTTAGTGTACAAATCCACTTTCAGTGCTAGTGGAGATACTATTCATGCACTTTACAATGTGTATGATGCCATGTTGTGCATCATGACAAATCAATTTAAAAATAGTGGAGAATCTTTTGACTTATCCATGAACCTTATGCCTTCAAGGGTAGCACAAGTGGAAAACACGACACTGGTAGAAGACTCAAAGTGGTCAACAAGATATGACAAGACCACATTATCACAAATGACTCATTGAAAGTCCAATAAAGGATTATACAAGACATTACTTAGGCACAAGGTTGGCCACATGCCAACCATCATAGAACAATGTAGTATTTACATGACTATGTACAAACTAGGTCCAACATGCTTCCCTATCCTATCCATTTGGAAATAGGACGTTGTTTGGATTATCTACATCTAGATTGCGATGAGGATCTTCATCATCATCACTATTGGAACTAAGATCTTGATCAATATAAGGATCAATATTGATCTCTTCATCTCCAAAATAATATATGAGTACCCCAATGATAGAAGATTCAAATGGCATAATGATGTCTTTGATGTACCAATCTTTTGTTGCATAGGATGAATAAGTAAATCTCCATTTTTCCACCATGGATAGTAGTAGTAGGAGAATGCATCTGGCATACTGGAAAAACCAATGTAAATATTTTTTTTCTTTCCTAATGTATGCAAAGAGGGATTGGTAATATGCAAAATACATATAAGGTTCTCTAAATATTTAAGTAGGATAATTCTTTCATTGACCCATATTGGAAGAATGCTAAATCAAACTCATTTCAATGTTCAAACCTATATGACATGTAACATTTACATAATATGAGATATTAAACCTCCCATGGACAAAACTTGGTGCAATCTATTGTTGAAATTTATAGCAAGGAAGGTCTTCTACATTGTTTGGTGTCTAGGCATGTAGAAATGACCTAAGTGAATTTTCTAGTCATTAACTTTACAATTATAAAGTTAATGTGAGTTTTTATTAAAGTTGTGAGTGAAAATGACTTTTATTTCATAAAGTGTAATTTGTCTCGCCCATGGAAAGTGAAGAGTCACTTGGGGGTTTGAAGAGACAAAGTCACTTGGGAAAGTAAAGAGACAAAGCCATTCTCACCATTAATAAAAAGAGAAGTAAGAGATTTTAGAGACACACATTCCAAAGAGTGAATTTTTGGAGTGGCTCAAATTCCTAGAGAGGGGATTTGTGAGAAGTGTGTGAAGCACATTCTTCAAGAGAGCAAGAAGATTTGAGCTAAGAAGAGGAAGAGGGAGAGTTAGCTAAGAAGGAGGGCACAGTCTTGAGGAGAAAACTATGGCACGAATCCCACTCTCAGCATCAAGTACAATAGTGAGTTTGGGCACAAATTTCGAGGAGAAATCAATGGCATGAGTTCCAAGGCATTCCAAATAGTGATTGTTGGTCTACACTGCAGCAGAGGAAGCCATACTGTATGGATTTACAAAGGTCGTACTGTTGTACCTGCACATAAATTGAGGTTGTCAATCATGCACAGATTTCAAGGTGGTGCCAGATTTGCTTGGTAAGAATTTGCTTCCTGTGTATGTGAATTTTTGTGGCTGTAACTAATTTGTTGTCAAGAGAAAAAGACTATATAGTGGCTAGTATAGATTTACCCTTGCACATATTTTGAGGAGGTTTTCTGTAGCTATTTTTTTGGGTATTTTGGCATGCTATTAGAAGAAGTATTGGTACAATTTTTATATTTGTACTAGGTTTTTTACTACAAAATTCCACTGCTATAATAATCTCATATCTTCCAAGAATCTCAATAAAAACTCTCTTGCTAGTTTTCCCTAAGTGGTGGGGTTTTTCTAGGGTCAAGTTTAGACCAAAATATCTGTGTTTAAATGTTGTTACAGTTTGTTGGTTTTTATGATTTTCCGCTGCTTAAGTTGCTTGATGGGAAGTATGTTAACTTACAATCACTTATTAATTGAATGCCAGTAAAGTGTGGTGATTAGTAAGTCTATAGAAGTTTAATATCAGAGGTTCATTAAGTGCTAACAAAATTTGTCCATGAAATGTAAGTGAACAGTCTCATATTTTGTGTTTTTTTAACATCTATGATATCTGCATCAATGACAAGCTTGCTCGATATCATAAACACATTATGTACAGTGTATGAAACATCATCTTTTGATTCTAATTCAAAACAAAAAACTTCTTTGATATCGAACAAGAGTGTAATATCCTCATCAGTAGGATATTCATCATCTTCAATGTATACATAGCCTGATACTCTAAAATTTGGATTACTAGCAATTCTTTAGTCTTTCCTTTTGCCTTATCTCTTCTTGGCCAATGACTAGCATAATGACTGAATTCTTTGCAATTAAAACATTGTACTTTTCTTTGGTCACTTTTATTTATTCTATCTGGCATTGGATGACACTTCAAGTATTATCTTATCGATTTTATCCTTGATATCTATTCATGCATGAGAAATTTCTTTTAGAACAACAAGATCCTTCACAAACTAACTTCCATTTTCTAGGACTTGTTTGAATTTTACAACCAAAGTCTTTATTACCTAGAAGAGAAGAGCATACCTTTTTATTCACAAAATTTTCAACACTATCCAATGCATTTTCTAACTTTTTGCAGCCAAGGGTCATTGATAACACCATCAATGATCTAATGAATTCCTACAAGGCTCATGTGCTCCATACTAATTGGATGCATTGTTATCTTATCATAAGCTTCTTTGGAAACTTGTGCATGATAGATATTCACATAGTAAGCTTTCATAGTTAGAACGTTAACTCGATCAGATTGATATAATAAATCCTACATATGATGAAAATATTCATTTCTAAGGGATAAATAAAAAATATTATGAGACAAAAACTAAGCTTCCTTCTCTTGCTTTTTGTCTGCAGGGATACCAACAAATTCATTGGTAATGTCACACAAAAGAATAGAAGGACCACCTCGATAATTGTCATTGAGATTACTAATGAAACCAAATCTCAGCATGGCTGTGATTTGTTCATAATATTTTCTCAATCCTACCCTCCAGGTATTATCCCATCCTACCATGCCCTGACCCATTTCACTTATTTCAGACTCAAATTTATTATCAACATCATAATAAATGCTCTGCAAGTTCTAAGTTCTAGTTGTAATTCCTAATGGTTCTGCTTTACTGGTTTCTACACCATCAATTATCATATGAGTAGGAATTTTGACAGTGTTTACCTGCTCACTTATGGTCACTTGTTGGACTCCCTGCTCAGTCTATTCTTCCATGGCTCTTTCCTCTTCCTTTTTATGTTCATCTACCACTTTCATCTCTGCTAATGTTAAGCTAGGTATGAATTCAAACATATATTTTTGATCGATCGGGGAAAGAGAAACTTCTGATTGTTGAGGTATTCTTTAATGTTCCTCTTCAGTTTCTTTTATGGCCTTGGCATGATTTTCCATTAATTTATTTTCTAATAATTTCAACTTCATGTCTACCATGGTTAGTTCTAGAATAAATTCAAAAGGTTCATCCATTTCTTCTTCATCTAATTCTATACTTCCTATTCTAACCATATTTCCAAGCTTTTCCTTTCCTTTATCATAGGGGGAGCCTCCATTCTCTTCTTCTTTGTCTACAGTCCCTAAGAGAGATTAGAAATATCATTACATGATAAGGGATTCTTCTTCTTCTTCTTCTTGTAATTGCTTTCTAAAACTTGCAAGTCTTCTAATTTAGGGTTCATAAGACTTAGCTCGATCTCTTTATTTTTCTCCTATTGCTTCTCATATTTTATTTCAAGTCTAGCTATATCTCTTTCTAAGCCAAAGATGCCTCTTTCACATGCCTACAAGAGTCTAAAGTGATATTTTTGAGTTAAGGCAATCTTATTAATTTATATTTCAACATCATCCAGTAGAGGCAATTGAGAGTAGTTTTATGCCAATTTTGTAGCTACAAAGTTGAATCTAAATCATCTTTTTTCTTATAGACCATTCTATTTTTGGTAGGTGCTCTAATAGTTCCATTGTCAGACCATCTTGTGAAGTTTCCAATAGGTGGAAATATTCCTTCTTTATACTCAATATCTCCTTTTGGGGTAGGGGTTTCTATATGATCACCTTCTCTTGGCAATTCCCAATCTGAACCAACCATCATTACAACATGGTTGACTGGTCTAACAAATTTTCCTCCACACTTCTTACAATGAGTGCCATCTTTTTCAAAGATAACCTCATTTTGTAAACAATACGGTTCTTCATATCTACCATATGTGCAAGGAAGAGAATCTCATAAATAAATACTAGATATGCATTAATCTAGATTTTGTACATGATTGCTAGTAGGGAACTTGTATTTCTTTCCAATTGATTGTAGAAGCAAAGTTTACTTGATTTTGATAATCTAATTGGAGAACAATACTTTCTCCATTATTTATCCCATTAATGATTGTTGGGTTCATAGTGTTAGTCACTCTATCAATTACTCTATAGTGGATTGCAAGGTGTTCACTTTTGTGCTTCATGGACAACCTAAATGTTTGCAAATGAAACATTAAGACATCAATAATATTAGGGTTAGTGATAGAAACTTGGAAGTTGAGGAAAAAATTCATAGATATAGGACCATCATGTAAAGGGGATTGGATGGCACCAATAATGTTAAAAGTTAACCAGGGAAGTTATTCTCTGGAGGGCATGAAAAGTTTTGCATGCTCAGATGCATGAAAAAGTGATTTTTGCATGCACCCACTTTTAGGTTTTTGGTAAACCTAATTCAGCAGAGAGTTGATATAAGGAGACAGAAGGTGTCTGTCAGTGTTACCGAGCCAACTGATCTGAGATAGATCCAGTTGAGAGGCGAGCGACTTTCCTTGGGAAGGAGGGTGCATTCTTTGAGGAGAGAGAAGCTCGTACCTCATCTGGTTGATCGATTGAGCGTCTGGGACTTTCAGAGTAGCCTTGCCTTAGTCTTTGAGGAAGTTCTGTGACGATCAGAGCTCAGATTTGCTGAGATCTGATCCAGTACGAGCATTTGAAATCCAGAGGGGAGGGCACACTTTTTCATGCAGAGGAAGGGCACATTCACCAGTTGAGCAGTTGGCCTTATTCTAGAGCAGAGCAAATCAGAGTAGAAGATTGAGATAGGCATCATAGTCAGGGATACCTGCAGAGAGACTCAGATCCATATTGATAGGAAGGGCACATTTCCCTAGTGCATGCATCAGCTGATGCATGCAGATCTAGGATTTGATCCATTCATAATTGAGTGTTACATATGAGGTAACATTGTTGTATTTTTCCTTTTCATATATTGCTTTGGGATCGAGATAGAAGAAATCCCCACAGGATTGTTGGTTTTCCCTGTTTGGGGTTTCCAGGGTATATGCAGTGTCATATACGTGATTGATTGTTTAAAAGTGGTAAAGAGATCTATAGTTGTTGAGTTTCATTTCTTTAGAGAATTATTGATTTATGAGACTCAAACCGCTTGAGATCTTAGGGCTATATAGAGGGAGTAGTGATCTCTGGATTAAAAATTTACATGGTATCAGAGCCCTGGTAAGGTTCAAGGAGAGCAATCATACTCAGATCTGTGAGTTGTATACCGGATCTGTGCGGTGATCTCAGTTAGGCCTCAGATCTGCAGTTGCAGGATTCATATCTGTGCCTTCAGATCACCATGACCACAAGTATGAGGGATGATCAAGTTGTTTGCACTTCTTGCTCTTCTATGGACATAGATGAGTATTCTACTGACGAGATTGACAGAGAGATGGCTCTTAACACTTGTCAATATTTGAGTGCTTCTACGTCTAGTATATGGTACATAGACATTGGAGCTTCTATCCATATGACAGGTGTCCGTGGGTACTTTACGGATCTGGCCGAGGATGGGATAGATCTTGAGATTTTACTGGGAGACAATTCTATTGTCAAAGCAGTAGGACGAGGAACCGTGTCATTTTAGAAAGAATCAGGAGAGTATATGAGAGTTCATGATGTTCTATATGTCCTGGATCTTAAGAAGAACTTGATCTCTGTGTCTACTAGTGAATATTGAGGATTATGGGTGATGTTCAAAGATGGAAATGTTATATTTCATCCCAAGGGATCTAGTGATACCTCAGCTGTGAGGATTGGAGTCCACAGTGGAAAACTGTACATCTCAACTTTCAGCTTCATCATGCCAAGAGTCATAGTAGCCGAGATGATGATTGTGACACCTGTGAGCTTTGGCACAAGAGGATGGCTCATCTACACTATCCTTCCCTAAATATTCTGAGGGATATTGTGACAGGAGTACCTGAGTTTAGCACAGAGCACAATGATGTGTACAAAGGGTGTGCTCTCGGGAAGTACGTCAAGACTGTTTTTCCCAAAAGTGATAGCAGAGCTACATGAGCTCTTTTTTTGATTCATTCTGACCTTTATGGTCCGATGTCCACTACATCCTTGAAAGGATACAAGTACTATGCGTCTTTCATTGATGACTACTCCAGGAAGACCTGGATTTATTTTTTAAAGAGTAAGGAATCAAAAGAATTTTTGCAGAAGTTTCAAGAGTTCAAGACTCTTGTGGAAAATCAGGAAGAAAGGAAGATCAAGATCTTTAGATCCGATAATGGAGGTGAGTATACCTCCAAATAGTTCAATGAGTTTTTCATCCAGGAGGGCATCAAGAGGCAGTTGACTGTTCCCTATACACCTCAACAGAATGGGGTTGCTGAGAGGAAAAAAAGGACTATTGTTGGGGCTGCTAGATCTATGTTGCATGACCAGGGTTTTCCATTTTTCCTTTGGGATGAGGCATGTAACACTGCATCTTATATACAGAAAACGAGTCCTCATAAAGTTTTGGGGGAAAAAACTCCCGAAGAGGCTTTCTCTAGAAAAAAACCCGAAGTTGGGAATTTTAGGATTTTTGGATGCCTTACCTACTCGCATGTTCCTTCAGAGAAAAGGACAAAGTTGGAACCTACAGCTGAGAGGGGAATTCTTGTTGGATATGATGAGACTTTGAAATCCTATCGCATTTACATTCCTTCTCTCAAGAAGACTGTTGTGAGGTAGGATGTGAAATTTGAGGAGGATCGGGATTTTCGAAAGTCATGTGAGTCAGAGAAGGGAAACAAACAGATTGCTACATCCCTGCATGACACAGGCCAGAGTACTATTCCACAGCCAACAGGGTCCCAAGTGTTTGGAGTGACAGATTCCCAGGTTACAGGTTCCACATGCATAGGAGTAGGAACTGGCACAGGATCTCAGGTTGGTGATCAACCTAGATCAGGGTCCCAGATTACAGGTTCTCGAGCTACAGGATCGACGACTGCTGGTACCTCTACTGGAGGTACTCATTCTCATACAGGTTATTGGGACGAGGATGAGGAATTATCCTCACAGGATGTCACTTCAGGGAAGAGGAAGCCCAAGTGGCTTCAAGATACCTTGAAGGAAGCTCAGGCAATAGGAACTCCTAAGAAGGATGTAAGAGAGAGGAAGGCTCCACAGAGATTCTGTAGTTACTTAGCTTTAGTAAGCAGTATCAGTGAGTCAGAGCCATCCTCATATGAGCAAGCAACAGGTGAGCAGGCCTGGAGATATTCCATGTTGGAAGAGTATGCTTCCATCACGAAGAATGATTTCTGGGAAGTTGTGCCCAGACCAGAGGGAAAGTCATTAGTCACCTCCAGATGGCTCTATAAGATTAAATATGTTGTAGATGGAAGCATTCAGAAATACAAATCCAGATTTGTGGCTAGAGGGCTGTCACAGATAGAGGGAGTTCACTATGATGAGACATTCGCTCCGGTGGCCATATATTCTTCCATTAGGACCGTGATCTCTGTAGCAGCAGAGTTGGGATGGAAGATTCACCAGATGGATGTCAAGACAACTTTTCTCAATGGACTCATAGAGGAGGAGGTTTACATTGAGCAACTAGAGGGCTTAGAGGTACTTGAGAGAGAGTCTCATGTATGTAGACTAAAGAAATATCTATACGGCTTGAAGCAAGAACCTAGAACTTGGTATTCTAGGATAGATACCTACTTGCAACAGTTAGGTTTTCAGAAGAGCGAAGCTGATCCAAATATCTACTTCATCGTAGTGAAAGGGGATCCGCTTATTCTTGTGTTATATGTAGATGACCTATTCATTAAAGGGGAAGAAAAACTCATCAGTGATTGCAAGAAGGACCTTGATTCTGAGTTTGAAATGAAGGATATAGGATTGATGCACTACTTCCTAGGCATGGAGGTTTGGAAGAAGGATGGGCATATCTTCCTTAGTCAGGGAAAGTATGCAATGGACATACTAAAGAGATTTCATATGCAATATTGCAAGCCCATGACTACTCCTATGACAACCAACTGGAAGTATCAAGTGGCTTCTGAGAGTAAGTTGGTTGATCCCACCAGGTACCGATAGCTCATCGGTTCCTTGATGTACCTGGTCAACACCATGCCAGATTTAAGTTTTGTGGTCAACACCTTGAGTCAGTACATGGTAGAACCTAGAGATGTACACTGGGTGGCCGCAAAGCATGTTCTGAGGTACATCAATGGAACAACAGAGCATGGGTTGAATTATGTGAGGCAGGGTGGAGTTCAGCTTGTTGGATTTATAGATTCAGATTGGGCAGGTAGTGCAGGTGACAGAAAAAGCACCTCCGGGTGTTGTTTCAGCTTGGGTTCAGCAGTTCTGTCGTGGTTCAGCAGGAAACATAAGTCTGTAGCATTGAGTTCTGCAGAGGAAGAATATATGGAGGCTAGTTTATCCAGTTGTGAGTCCATTTGGCTTCGCAAAATGTTGGTAAGTCTATTTGATCAGTAGTTGGAGCCTACGGTGATTCACTGTGATAATTAGAGTTGCATCAAACTCTGTGAGAATCCATTTTTTCATGATCGGTCCAAACACATTGAGATTAGGTATCACTTCATTCGAGATAATGTTCAGAGAGGAGCAGTTGAGCTCTGGTACATATCCACGGATGAGCAGGTTGCAGACATTCTCACCAAATCCTTGATGAGAAATAAGTTTGAGTACTTCCGGGAGAAGATGGGAGTGGTTCAGAATCCTTTCTTGGTTAAGAGGGAGTGTTAAAAAGTTAACCAGGGAAGTTATTCTCTAGAGGGCATGAAAAGTTTTGCATGCTCAAATACATGCAAAAGTGAGTTTTGCATGCACCCACTTTTAGGTTTTTGGTAAACCTAATTCAATAGAGAGTTGATATAAGGATTCAGAAGGTGTCTGTCAATGTTACCGATCCAACTGATCTGAGATAGATCCAGTTGAGAGGTGGGTGACTTTCCTTGGGAAGGAGGACACATTCTTTCAGGAGAGAGAAGCTCATACCGCATCTGGATGATCGATTGAGCGTCTGAGACTTTCAGAGTAACCTTGCCTTAGTGTTTGAGGAAGGTCTGTGATGATCAGAGCTCATATCTGCTGAGATCTGATCCAGTACGAGCATTTGACATCCAGAGGGGAGGGCACACTTTTCCATGCATAGGAAGGGCGCATTCACCAGTTGAGTAGTTGGCCTTCTTCTAGAGTAGACCAGATCAGAACAGAGGATTGAGAGATGCAAGACAGCCAGGGCTACCTGTAGAGAGACTCAGATCCAGATTGATAAGAAGGGCACATTTCCCCAGTGCATGCATCGGTTGATGAATGCAGATATAAGATTTGACCCATTCAGGATTGAGTGTTACATCTGAGGTAACATTGTTGTATTTGTCCTTTTCATATATTGCTCTAGGCTTGAGATAGAAGAAATCCCCACAAGATTGTTGGTTTTCGCCATTTGGGGTTTCCAGGGTATATGCAGTGTCATATGTGTGATTAATTGTTTAAAAGTGGTAAAGAGATCTATAGTTGTTGAGTTTTATTTCTTTAGAGAATTATTGATTTACGAGAATCAAACCGCTTGAGATATCAAGGGTATCTAGAGGGAGTAGTGATCTATGGATTAAAAATTTACAAATAAAAGAATCTACAAATTCTTGATGCCTAAAATCCATCAGACATGCTAAAACTGAGGCATTCAATCCTTTGCAAAATAAGTGAGAGATTCCAACTTTTACACAACCAAGATGGAGAAAATTAGAACCAACATCCCTAGAAACATCTACTTCAGACGTTGTCATGAATAATAAGAAGTGATTGTCTAAGTGAGTATCTTCAATGGAGATGCCATTGTCAGAAATACAATAGTGAGTCAAGGCCCTAAACTTAAATGGATTAAACTTATAGACTTTTGAGGGTTTTAAATTTCGAAGATGCAATTGAGGAAGATGTTCTACTTCTTCTACAAAAAGGGATGCATAACTTAATTTAGATCCAATATATGGAAGGGGAGCAATCTCATCCATAATTGGATGAATTTGGTGATGTCATGATAGTAGATCTCTAAGGGCGAAACCATCTTTGTTGTACCTTCTTTCACAATCTTAGGTAACCTCTAAAACAAGATTTATTGAAGATACCTGCTTCAATTCTACAGTAGTCTTACTTCGCAACTTACAACCCTGCTAATATCTATATTATGGCCCATTCCCCCTAAATTGGGCACTTTACATTAGTATTGTTATATTATTGATGTCGGCTTGAGTCCATTAGTGGTAATTGCACCTCTTTGTCTTCTATATATATATATATATCAAGGAGACCTTTTCTTTTGAATCATCTTGTGTTGTGTATTGATGTGATGTACAAGGAGGTTGTCCCCTCGAAGTGGCTTATTATCTGATTCTCTCTTTTTATCAAGGAAATATTCATCTTCTTATTTTATTTTTATTTTTATGCTATTTGGGGAACTTGGTGCATAACAAACCCACTGTGTTGCTGCTACTTCCAGGCCACTTCCACTTATTATTACTTGGTGTTGTTGCTTCGGACTTGATTGAGTATGTGACTAAAAATATAAGTGAAAAAATGGATTTATGTTGATCTTATTTTTGTCTATTAGGTGATATCACCACGCTCCAAAGTGATATATCTAAGAACACAACAGAGATGAGAAAAAGTGGTTGACACATGAAATGAGCAAATATAAGTAACAAACGTAGAAACATGGCTAGCTCCAATACCACTTTTTTTAGGATGAAACTCCTTGAGGATCACTCTGGGACCACTTTTACATAGATGGATATGATACCACTTTATATTTGGATTGCTTCCACTATATAAATAGAGGCACAACCTAATACATATAATTGTGGAAATAATTACTTATGATAGATGAAAAAACACATAAGTAAATGAAATATCAACACAGTTGCAATAATATAACCAAATGTTGAAAGCTTATATTATAATAGAATGATATTACATCAGTAACACACTAGAGAATGACATAGAGCTCAGACAAGAGGGAGCATAGAAATACCTATGTGATATCCCATCTTAAGGGGCTCTCACAGGCTTAGACTCTGAATGTACTATACTAGAGAATACCAAGACACTCTTGACAACCTTACTAGGTTTAGCTCACGCTCAAGCTCTGGATACCTAAACAATGAACCAATGCCTTCTTATATAGCAATGAGGAGAGGGTTATAGACACAAGTTTAATCATGAAGATTCCATGCAGAGATATGAGATTTTATTTTACTATACAAATCCACTTTTGGTGCTAGTGGAGATACTATTCATCCACTTTACATTGTGTAAGATGCCATGCTACACATCATGACAAATCACATTAGAGATATTGGAGAATATTTTGACTCACCCGTAGCACAAGTGGAAAACACGACATTGCCAAAAGATTCAAAATGGTCAACAAGATATGATAAGACCACATTATTACAGATGACTCATAAGTACACTAAAGACTTAGACAAGACATTATTTAGACACAAGGATGGCTGCATGCCAACCATCATAACTGTAAAGTCCCCTCCTATCATACCAGCGTGATAGAGAGGACGTGATACTAAAACTGGGCATCTAGCCCCATATCCATTAATTAAAAACTTATTGACACAAAGACATATACATGTGCATGCTATAGAAACATAGCGGAATTAAAAATCCTGTTTGATATCTAACATACATTCAAACGTTTCTGTGACAGCCATTAAATAAAGACATTGCAGAATTATAAAAGAGAATACTTATCTTAACAAAGTAGTCCCAAGCAACCAGCTATGCATTTGCAACGTTCCACCCAACCATAGGCCAGTTGTGCTTATCAACCTCTTGATGCAACTGCCACCCTCGAGCTGGGCATGATCTCTACAAGGAATCAGGGAACAACAGACTCACACATAGCCAAGCATACACCAAGATGAGCCAAGCCAATCTACAATTGGGTTTATCAGGCTACTAGGAAATGGAAAGGAAGAATTGCTAAACTAATGAGCTCAACCACAGAGCTATGGATACCTCTACAAGATCTATTTAGCTTGGCACCCACAATGCCTACACACCCCTACTCAAGGAAGTATTCCCTTCACCAATTCATAGTCCCTCAGGCCATACCTCCCAATTCTAGAGTGTCCCAGGTGTGCATAGAAGAGTAGCCAGCCCTTTTGATCTTCTTGAGAGGTTACTCCCTTCACTAGGTTTATCAAGCCAATTCTGTCCACTACCACTCCAAGTTTTTTGCTCACAGGTTCAAATCAAAATAGGGATGCACATAACAACAGAAGTCTAAGTGCTGGGCATGAAGAAACGTTTTTACAGTGAGATGCCCAAAGATGGGGTTTTCATTGGCTTCAAAAAAACATGGGAAACCCAAAAATGAAACTAGAAGATGGGGAACAACCCTGGGAAGCCAAATCCGTTTTTAGAAAAACGTCCATGGACATTCTAGGCAAAAACAGCCTCCATAACAGTCCCAAATCGTGGCCTTTCTCTCCCAGCTGCTGTCCAATGCAAAAACGAGCTCCCAGGCATGGAAAATGCAGGAAAAATGGTGAAAAACGTGATGGGAAAAGGCCCAGTAGTTCAGACTGCGTGAGAGGGCAAAGACTGTGGGTTTAGAATTGATTTGGGCACCATTTCGTGGGTGTTTTATTTCCCAAGAAGCAAAAATACGAATTCCCAGGTTGATGGCTTTCCCATGCACGAAATTGGCTGCCATACCTCTTCATTCCCAAGGCATTAACTGTCTCAACCAACTCTTGGAAGAATTAAATGATTGGGTCCATAACCCAAAATGGGTAGTTGAGGGTTTATGGGTTTTCTCATTGACACATGGATTAATACCATTGGCTCAAGGGTTTTAATAATTTCCCTCCCTATTCCTTGTAGAATCATGCCCCCATCTCTTTGTTGCATTGCATAGCTAGTTGTGGGTTTTTCATTAAAATTCGTATTTACATGATGTCTTCATTTACATTGTGCCCATCTAGCACAAGAACCATAGGCATCTATTTGTTTTAATTTCCGATACATAAAACGCTAAATCAATGGTGGGGCCTTGGACTTGAGCTCCTCACCATGATTAAATTACAATATTTACATCATTTACGATTTAATGCAAAGGGGTTCAAAATGGGGACATTACATTCCCCTCCCCTTACATTAGCACTGTCCTCAGTGCTCATCAAAATTGAACAAAAATGGATATGCCACCCTCATGGCATCCTCCATCTCCCATGTAGCCTCATCGGGACCGTAGTGCTTCCATTGCACCTTTACCTGTCCGATGGCTCGGTTCCGGAGCAATGTTACCTTCTTGTCTAGGATGCGCAATGGATCGGTTTGGAATTCTCCCTCGGGTTCCACCTGGATCACATCCCAATTAATCACATGGTTAGGATCATGTACATATTTCTTAAGCAAAGAGACATGAAAAACATTATGAGCCTTAGTGCTAGCAGGCAATGCAAGTCTATATGCAACTGGCCCTATTCTTTCAAGCACTTCAAATGGCCCACAATATCTAGGTGATAGCTTGGCACAACTCCCAAGCTTCAAGGAATTCTTCCTTGATCTCACTCTAAGATACACATGATCCCCAACACTGAATTCCCTATGGATCCTATGCTTATCCGCATAGCTTTTCTGTCTATCCTGGGCTACTTTTAAATTCTGTCCGATCTTGGCAACTTCTTCCTTCATTTCCTTAAGCAATTCTGGCCCAAGTACAATTCTGTTCACTGGATTGTCCCAAGTCACTGGTGTCCTACACCTTCTGCCATACAAAGCCTCATAAGGACTCATTCCCAACGATGCTTGTTGCCCATTGTTATATGCAAATTCTACCAAGTGTAGATAATCCTCCCACTTGGATGGTTTGTCCATTACATACATGCGGAGCATGTCTTCAAGCACCTGATTTACTCTTTCTGTTTGCCCGTCTGTTTGAGGATGGTATGCGGTACTAAAGCTTAGCTATGTACCCAAATCTGCAAAGAGACCTTTCCAAAAATTGGAAGTGAACCTGGTATCCCTGTCAGAAATTATTGCCTTAGAAAACCCATGTAATCTGAAAATTTCCTTCATGAAAATATTCGCAATGGCATCGGCTTTATGTGTGGACTTAACCGGTATGAAATGTGTTGTCTTTGTTAACTTGTCCACCACAACCATGATGGAATCATGTTGTCTCATAGTCATTGGCAATCCTGTAATAAAGTCCATGGATATTACTTCCCATTTCCATTCTGGAATTGGCATTGGTTGCAATAAACCTGCGGGGTGTTGGTGTTCACTCTTCACCTGCTGACATTCCATGCACTTAGAAATGTATTCAGCGATGTCCTTCTTCATGCCTGGCCAGAAATAATATTTTCTTGCTGTAGCAATTGTTTTCTGATATCCTGGGTGACCAGAGTATGGAGCTTTATGGATCTCATCCATAACCATTCTCCTTAAATCTGCCGCATTTGGAACATAGACTCTATTCTTATAAGTAAGAAGTCCGCCTTCTTCCAAATGATAGCCCTCATATTTCTTTTCAAGGTTTTGCTGCTGCAATTTTCCCTTTATCTGCTCATACACTTCATCCTCAACCATATGGTTAACAATCTGCTGCTTCAAATTTGGTTGGCAAGTACTAAGCGCTGCCACATACATTTCATGTACCTTCCTGCTGAGTGCATCAGCCACCTTGTTTTCTTTCCCTTTTATGTGTTTGATCTCAAAATAAAATTCACACAAAAATTCCAACCATCTAGCTTACCTAGCATTTAAAGTTGGCTGATCAAATAAGTATTTCAGACCACAATGGTCTGTCCTTAACTCAAATTTTCTTCCCATTAAGTAATTCCTCCACATCTTTAAGGCATGTACTATGGCTGCAAGTTCTATATCATGAGTAGCATAGTTCTTCTCATGCTCCTTCAACTTTCTTGACTCATAGCATATCACGTGGTTGTCTTGCATAAGAACTCCTCCAAGTCCTTGATTGCATGCATCGGTACACACCACAAAGTCTTTTTTCGGGTGTGCAATCTTCAAAATTGGTGCACTTGTAAGAAGATTTTTCAATCGTTGAAAACTTTCCTCACATCTTGGTGACCATTCAAACTTTATCCCCTTCTCTTGCAAAGAAGTGATCGGGTTTGTAACCTTGGAGAATCCTTCGATAAACCTCCTGTAGTAACCAACAAGGCCCATAAAAGATCTCACATCAGTCACATTCCTTGGAGTTGGCCAATTCATAATGGTTTCAATCTTCTCAGGGTCTACAAATATTCCTTCGTCGGAGATGATGTGACCCAAATAATGGATTCTATCTTTATAAAAGTCACATTTGCTCAACTTTGCATACAGCTTATGCTCCCTTAGTAATTGCATTGTCATTCTCAAATGTTCTTCATGCTCTTCTTCATTCTTAGAATATATGAGAATGTCGTCTAGGAATACAAGAACAAACTTGTCCAAATACTTGCTAAAAACATTATTCATGAGACACATGAATGTAGCTGGTGCATTTGTGAGACTGAATGGTACCACTACAAACTCATAGTGTCCATACCTCGTTCTAAAGGCGGTCTTATGAATATCTTCTTCTTTGATTCTTACCTGATGGTAACCAGACCTGAAGTCAATTTTTGAAAATACCTTTGCTCCTCTCATTTGGTCAAAAAGGTCATTAATTCGGGGCAATGGGTATTTTTTCTTCACAGTGACTTTGTTCAACTGCCTGTAGTCAATACATAACCTGAGTGTTCCATCTTTCTTTTTCACAAATAGAACAGGTGCTCCCCACGGGGACACACTTGGTCTAATATATTTCTTTTCTAGTAACTCTTGTAATTGCATTTTCAATTCTAGCAATTCCGGTGTACTCATCCTGTAGGGTGACTTAGACACTGGTGCCTCTCCTGGCACAAGTTCAATTGTAAAGTCAATGTCTCTCTTTGGAGGAAGTCCTGGAATCTCATCAGGAAAAACATCCTTGAATTCTTGCAATACATGATAGTCCTCCAATTTCAGAGTTTCATTCTCTGCTGCCTCTACAATGTGGGCTGCATACAATTGACATCCCTTCCTACAGAACTTCTTCAACTGCATGGCTGAAACCTGTCTAATAGAAGTCACCTTTGGAATGCCTTTTACAACCCTCGGGTTTCCTTCTTCGTCCATGCTTTCAAATGTCTTATTGTAGCATTCAAGTTTAACCATGTGTGCTTCTAACCAATCCATTCCAATGAGAATATCATAGGAACCCAGTGGTAAAATATTCAGATCTGCATAAGTGAATAGCCCATCCATCTCTAAGGGACATTTCTCTACTATTTCACTAACTTTTCTCTTGGTTCCAGTGGCTAGTTGAACTAACCATGATTTACTATGCTTTAATTTCTTGAAAGCACAAACCTCAACAATTCTAGGAGTGACATAACTGTGAGTAGATCCAGGATCAATCAAAATAGAAACAGATTGCTTAGCAATCTTACCTTCAACTTCAACCACAGTTGACTGATGATCTGCCTGGCGGTCTTCTACTGCTGCATAGATTCTAGGGATTGCTCTCGCCACTTGACCCACAGTTCCAACTCCTTGGATGTTGTGAACTTGATTTGCATTCCCATTCCGATGTGGACAGTTCCTAAGCATGTGGTCTCCTCCACAACCCCAACATTGAAGTGGTTCTCTTGGTTCCTTTGGATCTCTTGGCTTGTCTCCCATCATCCTAGTTTGCTTAGTCACAACCTGTGATGGTTGCCTTTGCTGATTCCGGAATTGAGGAGGCTTGAACCCCTTCTTCCTTTGATCAAACTTTTCATTTTTCCGATCCTTCCATGCCTTATGGAATTCTGGTTTGCTTCTGTTCTGATCAAAACAATACTTGGCCTTTCTTATGGCCTCCTCTAGAGTTCGAGGTTCATCAAACTCAATTCTATCTTTATATGACTGGGGCAGTCCACTTAGGAAACGCTGAATTTTCACCTTATTATCTCGAATGTACTTGACATACCTCAGCAGCTCCAAGAACTTGTTTGCATATTCTTCCATGGTCAATTGTCCCAATCTCATCTCATGGAACTCTTTGATATTATCATCATAGTACTTGTCAGAGAGGTACTTCTGCTTGAAGTATTTCTTGAACTGCTCCCACACAATCTTCCTTTCATTGATCTTCTTCACTTGCCTGATGTGTTCCCACCATATAGATGCTCTTCCATTCAAGTTGAAGATGGATACCCTTGCCTTCATATTTCCCGAGTAGTCTTGGACTTGGAAATATTTTCTCATCCCAAGAAGCCAAGCTTCAGCTTCTTGACCAGACTTTATCTCTCCATCAAATGTAGGAGGTTTCGCCTTCTTAAATTCCCCATGTGAATTGGTATGGTAGTGCTTCTTCCTCTTACTTCCGCGAGATGAAGAGCTTGAACCCTCAATGGATTCTTCTGAGTCAGATGATTCATTAGAAGAGATCTCTGGAGAATATGTTCTATCTGTAGAAACTCTTCTTGAGCTACTGGTCCTCTTACGGGAATTCCTTCTAGAACTACTCCCACCTCTTTCTAGATTTGATGTCTGATGCCCAGAGTTTATTTGCCTTTGGATGTCTGTTAAACTCTATAGCATGGTTGCATTTAACTGATTTTGTTCTTCTTGAGCTTTAATCATCCTTTCATTATCTTCCCTACAGCTTTGCAACTCCACCCTTAGGCTTCTCATGGTGGCTGCAATACCTGGAGGAGTCTCTTGATTTCTTCTCCCATTAGATTCTGTTTCAGCATTTTCAACATGTATGTTCTCCCCCATGGCATCTGTCTCAGGCTCATAGGGATCCTGTGCATCATCCATGATGTTGATTTTCTTGGCCCAACCAAGATCCAAAACTTTCCAACTGTACTATCTAGAGTGCTGCCCTGATGCAACTGTAATTCTGTAAAATGTGTTCATCTACACAATTGTTAGCTGCATTATATTCCCATAATTCATAACTTACTTTCATGCACGTGGGAAAAGGTTATATTGACAATTTGTCAAATCATAGGATTTTCTCACAATCAACGACATATGAGGGGGGGGGGTCAAGGGGGCTTGCCCCCTTGTGGCCGCTACTGCAGGGCGGGTCAAGGGCAGCGCCCTCATTTTTTTTTACAAATCTTGCCGCAGTTTCGGGGTGATTTGGTGAACGCTTCCGCAATTGTGGGGCGATTGGCCGAATGCTTCCGCAATTGCGAAACGACTCGCGGAATCCTTCCGCAGTTTTGGAAGGAATTCCGGAATTCTTTCCGCAGTTTCGGAACGGTTTGCCGAATGCTTCCGAAATTTCGGGGCGATTCGCCGAAGTCTTCCACAGTTGCGGGACGATTTGCGGAATCCTTCCGCAGTTTCGGAAGAGAGGACGTGATACTAAAACTGGGCATCTAGCCCCATATTCATTAATTAAAAACTTATTGACATAAAGACATATACATGTGCATGCTATAGAAACACAACGGAATTAAAAATCCTGTTTGATATCTAACATACATTCAAACGTTTCTGTGACAGCCATTAAATAAAGACATTGCAGAATTATAAAAGAGAATACTTATCTTAACAAAGTAGTCCCAAGAAACCAGCTATGCATCTGCAATGTTCCACCCAACCATAGGCCAGTTGTGCTTATCAACCTCTTGATGCAACTGCCACCCCTGAGTTGGGCATGATCTTTACAAGGAAGGAACAATAGACTCACACATAGCCAAGCATACACCAAGATGAGCCAAGCCAATCTACAATTGGGTTTATCAGGCTACTAGGAAATGGAAAGGAAGAATTGCTAAACTAGTGAGCTCAACCACAGAGCTATGGATACCTCTACAAGATCTATTTAGCTTGGCACCCACAATGCCTACACACCCCTACTCAAGGAAGTATTCCCTTCACCAATTCACAGTCCCTCAAGCCATACCTCCCAATTCTAGAGTGTCCCAGGTGTGCATAGAAGAGTAGCTAGCCCTTTTGATCTTCTTGAGAGGTTACTCCCTTCACTAGGTTTATCAAACCAATTCTGTCCACTACCACTCCAAGTTTTTTGCTCACAGGTTCAAATCAAAACAGGGATGCACATAACAACAGAAGTCTAAGTGCTGGGCATGAAGAAACGTTTTTACAGTGAGATGCCCAAAGATGGGGTTTTCATTAGCTTCAGAAAAACGTGGGAAACCCAAAAACGAAACTAGAAGATGGGGAACAACCATGGGAAGCCAAATCCGTTTTTAGAAAAACGTCCATGGACATTCTAGGCAAAAACGGCCTCCATAACAGTCCCAAATCGTGGCCCTTCTCTCCCAGCTGCTGTCCAATGCAAAAACGAGTTCCCAGGCATGGAAAATGTAGGAAAAATGGTGAAAAACATGATGGGAAAAGGCCCAGTAGTTCAGACTGCGTGAGAGGGAAAAGACTGTGGGTTTAGAATTGCTTTGGGCACCATTTCGTGGGTGTTTTCTTGCCTAAGAAGCAAAAATACGAATTCCCAGGTTGATGGCTTTCCCATGCACGAAATTGGCTGCCATACCTCTTCATTCCCAAGGCATTAACTGCCTCAACCAACTCTTGGAAGAATTAAATGATTGGGTCCATAACCCAAAATGGGTAGTTGAGGGTTTATGGGTTTTCTCATTGACACATGGATTAACACCATTGGCTCAAGGGTTTTAATAATTTCTCTCCCTATTCCTTGTAGAATCATGCCCCCATCTCTTTGTTGCATTGCATAGCTAGTTGTGGGTTTTTCATTAAAATTCGTATTTACATGATGTCTTCATTTACATTGTGCCCATCTAGCACAAGAACCATAGGCATCTATTTGTTTTAATTGCCGATACATAAAACGCTAAATCAATGGTGGGGCCTTGGCCTTGAGCTCCTCACCATGATTAAATTACAATATTTACATCATTTACGATTTAATGCAAAGGGGGTCAAAATGGGGACATTACAATAACACAATGCAATATTTACATGAGTATGTACAAACTGAGTCCAACACGCTTCCTTGTCCTATCCATTCAACAATAGGACATTGTTTGGATCATTTGCATCTGGATCACGATGTGATCTTCATCATAATCACTACTGGAACTGGGATCTTGATCAGTATAAGGATCAATACCGATCTCTTCATCTACAAAACTATCTCTCAGTAACCCAACAACAAAAGAATTAACTAGTGGAATTATGTATTTGATGTACCAATATTTTGTTGCATGGATTTATACCATTGTTGCGAGTCTCCAACTTCCCAGGATGGAGATCTGTAGAATAAAACTGTAAAAAAAGCATATTTCCCAACTCATATGTCGCACACTCTTCTATATGCTTCTTAAAGAAATACAACTTGTCACTTGGAGACCTAAATGACATGTTGCATGGAAAAATTTATTTATGAACATTTTCCACCATGGATTCTGGTAGTAGGAGAATGCAGCATGCCTATTGGGAAAACCAATGCAATTTTTAAATTTTTTTTTCTAATGTTTGAAAAGAGGGCTTGGTAACATGTATAAGACATATCACGACTATTAATGCAAGATAATTCTTCCATCAACCCATACGAAAGAATGATCGATTAAACTCATTATATGTGCAACCCTATATAACATCTACCATTTACATAATAGGAGAGACTAGACCTCCCATGGACAAAACTTAATGCATTATATGATACCTGCTTCAGTGATAGGATCACTTGATATCATAAACACATTCTATATAGGGTATGAAACATAATATTCAGATTTTGATTGAAAAGACAAAACTTCTTTGAGATTAGACAAGACTATAATACCCCCATTAGTAGTATATTCATCATCTTCAATGTACACATAGTTTGATACTCTGAAATTTGGATCTGCTAGCGATGCTTTAATATTTCATTTTTCATTATCTCTTCTTGGACAATGGGTAGCATAGTGACCGAATTCTTTTCAAAACATTGTACTTTTCTCTGGTCAATTTTTTTTCTATCCGACATTGGCTGATACTTCAAGTATCCTCTTGTTCAGTTGTCACCTTGATATCTATTCTCGCATAAGAAATTTCTTTTAGAACATCAAGATCCTTCACAGGCCAACTTCTGGTTTTTAGGCCTCATTTGAATTTTAAAACCAAAGTCTTTTTACCGAGAAGAGAACAACATACCTTTTTATTCACAAAATTTTCAATACTATCCAATGCCTTCTCTAACTTTATGGAGCTGCAGGAATCGTTGATAACACCATCAATGATCTGATGAAGTCCTGTAAGAGTAATGTGCTCCATACTAACTGGATGCACTGCTATCTTATCATAAGTAGCTTTGGAAACTAGTGCAGGATAACTACTCACATAGTAAGCTTTCATAGTTAGATTGTTAGCTCCATCACACTGATATAATAAATCTTGCATATGATGAAAATATTCAGTCCTGAGGGATAAATCACAAATATTTTGACATAAACTAAGATTTCTTCTCTTGCTTTTTGTCTTCAAGGCTTCCAACAAATTCATTGATAATGGTACATAAAAGAATAATAGTACCACCTCGATAAATGCCATTTTGTGCATCAAGATTAAGAGAATCCCACCAATGTTTAAGATTACCAATGAAACCAAATTTCATCATGACTAATTTATTCATAATCTTTTCCCAATCCTACCATTTTGGAATATCCCATCCTACCATGCCATGATCCATTTCAATTATTTCATTCATATCTATTATTGACAGTGTAATAACTGCTCTGCAAATTTTGGGTTCTAGTTGTAGTTCCCAATTGTTCCACCATATTGGTTTTTGCATCAGCAATGATCATATGAGTAGGTATTTTGACAATATTTATCTGCTCACTTGTGGTCACTTGTTGGACTCCTTGATCAATATCTTCATCTATGGCTTTGGCCTCTGCCCTTTTTTAATGTTCATGTACCACTTTCATCTATGTTGATGTCAATCCAGGAACAACATATCTTTTTCATCAATCACAGTAGGAGCAATTTCTAATTGTTGAATTATTATGTAATATTCCTCTTCAAATTCTTTCATGGCCATGGCATGTTTTCCCATTAATTTCTTTTCTAAGAATTTCAACTTCATTTCTACTATGGTTAGTGTTATCACACTATCTCTAGCTGTTGATGATGAATGTCCCAACAGGGATGGTAGAGGGTAAACAGCTAGGAAGGTGTAACCAGCAATGGCCAAGTCCTCCGTTCAAGGAACGGAAGTCACGCCGGACAAGGCTATTGTCACTTTAGACGAGGCACGTAGCCTAGTCAGGGGGGAGACCCCGCTCAACCAGTGATGGTTGAGAGACAAAAATACACCCAAATCCCAAAATATAAGGAGATAAAAAAAAAGAAGTATGAGTGTAGATGAGCTCCTAAGTCTAGTTTCAGCCAATCGATGGACACAAATGGTAGAATGAGATTGATGTAAAAGGTGACCAGTAATCAAACGTAATTAAATAACAAGATTAGATTAGTGATTATATGGCTGAAATAGTCTAAGGACATACAGTAAATTGGAAGTGAAATGCTGAAGTAAATTTCCCAAGGAATGGGGTTAAGCAGTGGATTAATGAACCTAGGACAGAGAAAAATCAATGTTTAGAAACACTTCCAATCAGCGGTAGTTTGATTTCTTCAGGTAAAAAGATGTTCTAAAACCTATTCTAAACTACCCAGAACCCAGAAAATTACCCAACAGCGTGATTGGCTAAAATGCCCAAGGAGGGCGAAATCAGTGAAAGATCAGTGCCTAGTTCTATGGGTAAACGGAGTCAGAAAACGATGAAACTTTGGATATGAGTGTTTGACAATGTTTCATTAGCGGGTTTTAAAGGAAAACAAAATTTAACGGTGAAATTTTAATATTTTGGATTTTTATGGTTTTTTTAATGTGAAATTCCTACTTAACACACACGGTGAAATTGAAATCTAAGAGACCAGCAAGAAGAACCTACCTGAGAATGAATGAATGGATGAGATTGCTGAAGAATAGCCCCCAAATTTAGTTGTTGAGCAGTAGCATGTTCCCTTGGGCGTTTTGAGCTGCCAATGACCAAATGCGCCCTAGCCACCTGCCACAAACAAGAAGAAGTCAGTGTATGCAACAAATAGTAAGTAAATCAGCAAGTAAATGACTGAAATAAAAAGGAATTGAAAGGCAAAAGGAAATAACAACTCCCTTTGTTGATGCTCTGGAGAAAATGAGCAATTGTGGAGTTCCCACTCCAAAAACTGTGCCCTCCTCCAGCTGTGCTCTTCACCTGCAAATTGTTGGCCAAGGAAAGGATGGAAACACTACAATAACAACTCAACAAGGCTAAGGAAAACTAGATTTCAGTCAAGCAATACACATCCATACATAAACTCTCAAGAACTCAGGTGAAAAATAGCTCTATATCAATCAAATTCAAGTGTACAATGTGCCAAGAGGAAGAGAAATGGGAGAGCTTCTCTCTTAAGTAGAGAATTCCCCCATCCCAACCCTAATTCCCTCCAAAAATGGATGGCTGGGATGCAATCCCCAATAGCCAAATCGAATGGAGGAGAATGCTCTAGAGGGGGGGCGAATTACCCTCAATAGCGCCCAAGTGGAGAGAGGGGACCCTCGTGGGGCCCATACAACAAGTAAAACCAAGGTTAGGGGGTTTCTATATGATGTTTTATCCCCCTAACTCATACATCCAAGGTCCCACATCAAATACATTACAAAACATGAATTTTCACTAAGTGGAAAAACGCCCCCATGGGCCAATTCGTCCCACATGGTGAGCTGGTCCAATGGAGGGACCCACAACACATAATAGATGTCCAAATATTATCAACATTACATTAGAAATCACCATTGTATTAGCCAACCTTTGATTTTTTCCATTTTCCATAGTTGCCTTTGCCATATTTTGATTTTCCATTTAATTAATTGCTGGTTTTTATTGCTGAAGGTGTAAATTGGGCTTTTGACCCACTTATAGTGCCCAGATTGTCGAACCGTCTGCTGCAATGCGATTGTGGACCCCAAAAATAGTAAACATGGTCACTTGAACGACCACGATCCATCACTTAGGCACTGTTTGCCCAAAATCCATGATTTTTAATTAAAACAGGTCAATAATGGTCCATAATAATTAAAAATCTCATCGCTGCCTCAACTTTTTTAAATTATGATGCTTGGAGGCTCACATGGGACCCCAAGAGATAACAAATGACCAAAATAGAAATCTTGATCATAATATTTTTTCGGGCCCATTTTTGGCCTAGTCAACCTGGTTTGACCAAGTCAAATCTGGTCAAAATGGAGCTGGCTGAATACCTGTATGCAATATGAAGCAAAAAGGCTTCCTTATACATGTTAGTACATTACTAAACAATACGATGCCAATATGGTGATAAAAAATACATAATATCTCAAAAATACGAGGCCCCAGGTGAGGTGGGCCCACCACCTCCAAAATACTCAAACTGCTATGCACAACCTATAGAATTGACCACTTAGCTGACTTCGGGTGAGGTGGAAAAATAGGGTGAAGGATAAGGGAAAACAAGGACCAAGATTGTGTGACCCTTTGGATAAATCGGGAAAGCGGGGCCCACTGAGATAAGCATATCATGATAATACACAGGGAAGGGCGGTGCCTCACAAATGGGTATAGTGTAGGAAAACCGCCACTGGTCATCTAACAAATATCTCACAACTCACATCTGTGCCTTAAGAAGACTCCGTGAGGATATTTTCTAGGGACGCCAAACTGGGTGTTCGGCAAACCGTAACTTGAGACTCTAGGGGACAATCTTGAGCTTGTCCCTTGCTCCCTCTCACCTCCTTGCCCCGCAGGACTAGATGAGGAAATAACCAATACAATGCTTATATATATGGCTGACCTATGTCCAGTGTGTTCAAAAAAACATTGCATGGACTTTTACATTGACTTTCATACTTAGCCCTTTTGGCTAGATTTTACATTTACATAGCCTTTTGGCTTCTTTTACATTTCTTCATTTCATTACATTTCAAGGCCCTTTTGGGCTACATACATATCTCAATAGATATAATCAAGGTGCTCATACTGCAAAGTAATGGGGGTAAGTGTATATGCTTCGATGACCAATGGGGAACACCCGGTGAGGCTACACAATCCTATACTGCATTGCAACATTGAGGGCAACTGACATGAGCAAATCCCAGGTTTGAGAGTGCATCTCACACACTAAAGAGCCAAGGCATAGAAAACATGGAATCATGGCATACTCAGAGGTCAATGGGGAATGGGATCCTCAAGGTCACAAATCAAAGTCCAAGTCGGGAAAGACCAACATGAATGAGTCAGATGGGTGGAGAAAGTGAAAGTGGATCCAAAGTCAACTGCCAAGGGGGACTAAGTGACCAAGTCTATACCAATAGTGGGGATATGATCCAGTGTGCATAGACAGGATCCTATTGGAAGGGGTGGACTGACATCACCAAGGGCCAAACACATCATAATGACAACTAGATCACCACATCAACATCATATGTAAAGTCAGTGTACTATCATATATAAACAAGTCTAATCAACAACATGAGCAATAGAACATCAAATGCTATACCTACCACACCATATACCTGCTGCTGAAGCTAACTCTGAAACTGGATCTCTACTGAATCCAGGCAATAAGTGGCCAACCAGCAATACTCTATACTCTCAATAAAAAATATGGCTAGGCAACTATCTAAATGGGCTTATGCAAAGCCTGGCAAGGAAGGGTGCCTCTGTAGGAAATGATGTATACATGTCTGGACTCATGAATAAACCATCTGTCCCCACTAATATCTCTGCTCGGGGCAATCTGAACAAAATGCATGCCCCCTCTGAAGGCATCCGATCTCTGATCTAGGAAAAAAAATGTAGTATGGTCCCTGACCACACAATCTGCAGCATGGTAGCTCCAGCTAACATGGATGTGATAACAGTTAGTCTTGGAATAAACTCAAAAGGTTCATTCGTTTCTTCTTTGTCTAATTCTATACAAACTATTCTAACCAAATTTACAACCTTTTCGTGTCCCTTATGAAATGGGGGAGCCTCTAGTATCTTCTTCTTTGTCCATAGCTCATGAGAGAGATTAGAAATGCCATTCCACGATAGGGGATGCTTCTTCTTGTCACTGCTTTCTGAAACTTGCAAGTTTTCTAATTTAGGGTTCAGAAGACTCAACTTGATCTCTTTCTTTTTCTCCCTTGGTTTCTCATCTTTTCTTTCAAGCCTAGCTATATCTCTTCCTAAGCCAGAGATACATCTTTCACATGCCTCCAAGGGTCTAAGTGAGATTCTTGAGTTAATGCAATCTTATGAACTTCTCTTGCAACATCATATATATTTTCATTGAGGTATTTGAGAGCAGTGTTCTACCAATTTTGCAACTACAATGTTGAATCTAAATCATCTTCTTTCTTACAAACCATTTTGTATTTGGTAGGTGCTTTGATAGTGCCATTGTCAAACCATCTTGTGAAGTTTCCAAGAGGTGGAAATATCCCTTCTTTATAATCAATATCTCCTTTGGGAGTAGGATTTTCTCTGTAATCACCTTCTCTTGGCAATTCCCAATCTGAACCAACCATCATCACAACATGGTTGACTAGTCTAACAACTTTTGTTTTGCACTTCTTACAATGCGTGCCATCTTTTTCAAAGATAACCTCATTATGTAAACAATCTGGTTCTTCATATCTATCAGAAGTGCAAGGAAGAGAATCACAAAAAGAAATACTAGATCTACATCTATTTAGCTTTTGTACATGAGTGTTAGCAGGGGCTAACCTTTTTATTTATGCTTGGATAGTAGAAGCGTTTATTGTCCATCTTCTCATAACTTGTAGTTATTTCTAGCTGATTGTAGAAGTGGAGATTAATTGATTTTGATAATATGATTGTAGAACAATACTTTCTCATTTCTTTCTCCCATTAATGATTGTTGGGTTCAAAGTATTAGTCACTATGTAAACTACTTTGTAGTGAACTACAAGGTGTTCACTTTTGTGCTTCATGGACAACCCAAACATTTGCAAATGAAATGTTATGACATCAAGAATATTAGGGCCAGTGATAACTTGGAAGTTAGGGAAAACATTCATATATACAGGGCCATCATGCAAAGGGGCTTAGATGGAACAAATTAATGAATCTACAAATTCATGATGTTTAAAATCCATCAAAGATGCTAAAATTGAAGCATTCAATCCTTTGCAAAAAAAGGGAGAGATTCCAACTTGTACACAACCAAGAGGGAGAAACTGATAACTAACATCTCTATAAACATATAATTTATACTTTTTCATGAAGGATAAGAAGTGATTGTCTAAGTGCAAACTAGATATATATGCCAAATGTAAATATTGGAGATTTAGAACTACCAACAAACAAATAATCCAATTTTTTCTTGGATCTCTTAGATATTATGGTATAACGATCAAATCTATTTTCTCTCTATCAAAATTTAGAACACCAATTTTCAAGGAAAATCAAGATTCCCTACTTTTTTGCCATGTATTTTAGAAAACTTATTACAATAGTCGATGTTTATTCTTATGGGAGAGAATGTGAACCGGCATACAAAAGTATATTGTAGAATGTGACACCTCTCAAAGTTAAGAATTTGAAACAATTGCTTTTCCTAATATACTCTCTAGCCATTATACAATTTGGAGTAGAAATGGGAAGAGCTCTATATGGACTAGAGTGACAGGTCTTCCAAACTCACAATAGAAGAATAAAAAACATTCCATAGTAGATTGGCTCATTAAATATGCTCATTTCATTGGAATTTCATCATGAGGGATTACATGGAACAATTGGATCAAATAAACCATGACCATATAAAAGCTCAAACACTGCAAATATTCAATCACTATCTGACCTAATGTCTGTTCAATTGCCCTTTTAATTGCAAATGCAATGTATGCTTAGGTCATACTACATCGTGCTCCTATACAAATGAGTCTATGAGCAAGAACGAGTAGGTGTCCTATCCATAACCATCTCTAGAGCAAGCTCCATCAAATTACATCGTCCATACATCGTCCATAATCCACTTGGGTCATCTTTTCATCATCATTGATCAACTTTAAAGATGATTCAATATGTTAATGATTAAGACATGAGTCATGACATACCCACCCATTTCATTTGTTGTATATAGGGTAGAGGGTATAGTTCATTTTGTTAGAAGGATCACTTAAGGAATATATAATCTTAGTCAAGTCGCCAACACCTAGCTCAAAAATATTTACAAGCTTCATGCATTTATGAAAGTAATAATTATTGATCAAAACTTAAAGTTGATAAAAAATTCTTAAAACTGGTTCTACAAGTTTGACCCACCTTAAGCATGAGCACATCTTCCCTGTTCATTTTAATGACCATATCTGGTTGCAATTTATTCACTAATTTTTCTACCCAGATTTATAATGCATATAAAAAAACCGAATAAGAAATTACAACACACTCATTACTAATGAACAACATAATAATAATAAACAGTACCATACATAGTTGCACAAGATATACCCCGAAAACCCCAATCCTTGGGAAAACCATATTGTCTTTATTATTTTGAGATTCATAGGAATGATTTAGCACTTACAATCAACCATAGATAGACTCAAACCCTCACTCTCTAACTATGGCTCAGACCTTCAATCACTGAAGAAAACTCCAACGTGAGAGAATCCCTCTCTCCAAATCCTCTAAGAGAATCCCTCTCTTAGATTTGATCACTTACTGGTCAACCTCCCTCAATGTGTCTCACTAACTCTCCCTCAAACTCTTTTATAACATTCACTTTATCAAATACCATGGGCTCAATACCATGGGACACCCAAATCCATTGGACACTGTTGTGGCCACAACAGATCCCATGCTAAACTGAAGCACGAGAGCCCCATTTCTAAATAAATGCAAAAGCGTTTGGGTAAGTTCTTTTTTTAAACACCACATATTGATATCCATCTTGAAGACCCTTTACCCATGCTTTCGGTCTGCCTCTTTGCCAAGCTTTTGATTTCTTTTTCTAAGTGTTTCGGTCTGGAGAAAACCTTAATTTTTCAGTATTTTTCTAACAGTTGCAGGTTGCGGGATTTTGTTTTCTTTGTTTTCCGGTTGTGTCAACCCGAAACCCGATAGTTGCGGGTTGTGGGTTCTTCCTTTTAATAATTCTGGGATATGCAATCCCGAAACCCGAAACCCACTACTGCGGCTTTCGGCTTTTGGGATTTCATTTTATTTTTATCATTTTTGTGTGTTCCCGAAACCCGACAATGTCGCGTTTCGGGATTCGGGAAAAGGTTTCGCTTTTGTTTACTATTATTCTGTTTCTGAAACCCGAACCCCAAATTTCGGGTTGCGGCTTTCAGGAATTTGTTTTGCGTCTTTCTTTTGGATTGCGATCCCGAAACCCGAACCCGACCTTTAGGGTTGCGGCTTTCGGGAATTACTTTTCTCGTTATGTTTTGCAAGTGTGCAATTCCGAAACCTGAACCCGATTTTTTCGGGTTGCAGCTTTCGGGAACCTCTTTTAAATTTTGTGAATAAAGCACCAACGGCTCGATCCCGAATCCCGATTCGGGTAATCTGAGCCGTTCATCCACTCCGATTGCACAGTTAGGATTTCGTCTTGTAAATTCGATAAATAAAGGTTTTTCTATTTTTCTTTTATCATTTTTACCATTGAAATTACTGCGCCGTGCCGATTTTTACTGCGATTTTGGTTGCTAAGGGTCGTTATTACCAGTTCTTCAGTTATTTTAGGTTGGGTTATTTCCGTTGCTGCATTATGTGTTCGGTAGTTTGGTTGTTTTGGATTCAGTAATGACCTTCCTCTGTTGTTTGATTGGACTCTGTAAGGCTTTGTAAATTATACCTTTTAGTCTCTCAGGAGTCGCTTTGGTCGTTCTGTTAAATTAGCGATCCGGATCCAGTTTGACAGGTGAAATCAGGTTGCTAGTTTGAATGTGGTAAACTCCTTGTCTTCGTCTTTTCGCAGTCAGCTCTCTCGCCATAATTTCCGTTTTCCTCCCAATTTTAGAGTCATGATTATTGATGTGATTAGATTTGTAATGATGAGCTTTCAAATCCAATTTAAGTCATGCGAGTCTCGATTGGATTTGTACTTTCGCATGGATCCAGATCCGGTTAACACATGTTATAGCTCGTTTCGTTCACAGTCCGGATGATTACAATGTCCTAATGGTAATAATTTTATCATTACGACTGGTTCTGCTCAATCATTACCATCCTTTTAGTTGGCCTTAAATTGGTAACAAACATGAAACCTTTAGTTCGTCTGCTTTATTTTTTAAAAGGAAAATTTGCATGTTGATGTTGTTAGTTTCTTCTTGACGCATTTGGTATGAGCAATATGCAGACAGGAAATGAATCCCTTGATGCATGTTTTGAAGATGAGGAACTACAACCCTTGTTATATCAAGAACCTATGTCACCTCCTTTTGATGCAGGTATCCCTGATCTGAGCAGCGATATCGAAGAAGAAGATTCTGAAGCTCTGTCTGTCTGCGTGCAGCTATTATACGGGATTTTATAATCGACGAAGAACCTGATATTCCACCAAGGTGATACTATTATACGGGATTTTATAATCAATGAAGAACCTGATATTCCACCAACTCCTTCTGAGGTGGACCCCTTGACGAATTTCTTTGTTTTTGAGGATGTCGCTCAGAACCAGAAGTTCCCGTGGAAGATACTCTAGAAGCCGAACTGCCCGTTGCTGATACTCAGCAATTAAGCACTAAATTTTTGCTGTCACAAGGATCTTCTTAATTAGGAGGAGGATCCCTAAAAAATATTTTAGAGGAAAGGTCATTAAATCATGTAAGCCGAGAAAATGGCAAGGTTTATGGGATCAATAGTTTGATCCGATTTTTTGTAAACACTATTTTTGGGAAAGTCCCACCTGCACTCTTTTGTAATTTCCTATTTAAGGAGCAATGCTTCTCTTAGGAGGGGGGTTGGGAATTTTGGAGTTACACATCAGCAGGAGAAAGGACTGGGATACTCTGTTCATCAGATCTTTTGTAATTTCTGTACAAGACTCTTTTAATACAGTAAAGTCATATTTGATCTATCTCTTGTTATTCTTCAAGTTTATTTGAGAATTACTGGTTGTGTACTTCAAATTGTCATCTACAGTGAATGATATCATTTTGCATATATACGTAATGTATGGATCTGTTATATTGGTTTTCCTATGTGACTGATTAATGCTGTGAAGTATTTTATTGAGTTTATTCAATATTAATGCTTTCTTTATCTATTTCTGCAAATGATTCGTCGCACACAATAATCATGGTTAATTTTTCAATTGACAGAATGATTACAGATTGAATCTTGAAAAGGCTTAAGTACTTGAATTATTGTCTTTTAATTTTCATTAATAGATTGTGATTTAAGTTAATAAGTAACACATCAAAGACGTTTCTGTTGAAGGTGGTAATTTACTTGTTCATCATACCTCAAGGTTGATCTGCACAATATCAAGCTTTCTTTTTAGAATAGGACTAACTTAGATTAGTTTCCTCTTCTGAAATAGGTTAGGTTAGGTTAGCTTTACCATTTTCACACCCTTGTTTTCCTTGATTGGAAAAATGACCTAATTGGTCAAATCACCAACTCTTAGAGTGCCAGCGGAGGCCGAATATCCGTGGAGGATCACCATACCAAACAGGTTGGGGATAGAACTACCCTTGCGCAGGGTCTTTCGAAGCCTTTCAACTTGGGTTTTCTTCCTCTGTTGGGAGCCTTGGAACCTTTCCAACACCTTTGCATCTAACCTGCACAACCTAGGCTTCAACAAATGGCGCTAGAAGGAGGGGCACTAGAAAAACATGCCTAAACAAGCCACTAAGAAACCTACTACAGCAAGTACTTCAATGGTTAAAACTCGAAGCCAATCAAGGGCTTCAACCTCTGAACAACCCACCGAGTTACAAACTACTTCCCTTCCTGTTACATCTGTCCAACCTACTGTTATCCCTGTTACACCTGCAACACAACGGGAAAATAAAGACGACATATTCATCATATCCCCTACAAGAGGACCAATTCTCCTTGAAGACATTTTGAAAAAGTCCCGTGATAGTGTAACTACATTGGAACAAAGACTCGCTATTCAACGAAGTCGTGGTCTGGCAGCTATCAATTTAGATAACGTTTTGCAGACCAGCAATCAAGAGGGTCAACGAAACACGATTACACAGACCAGTGATCAACCGACCCAACACACAGCTGATCCCAATAGTGAACATCAACAGACAGCTGATCAAAACACACAACACCAAGAAACAGTTGATCGTTCAGGTTCTTCTGAATATAACCTCAACTAACCTTTTTAGGAAGTGCCAGATCAACCAAAACTTGGAGGTAGTGGACCACCACCATCTCCCCCTTCATCTTCATCATCTTCCTCAGACAGTGAATATTATTCAAGTTCTTCATCATCATTAGAAGAAGAAGAACCACCGATGGCCGGAGAAGGGAAAAACAGACGATGGCTCGACCAATATGCAGTATGGATACTTGGAGACCAACATAGACTACCCAAATACCCTGAGAAGTGGTTACCTAAGTTTAACCCAGATGACAAGTCACCTGCACTAGATCACGTTAAAACCTTCATGCAGGCTATTAGACTTAGGAGTGTCATTCATGAGGATGTGGTCTGTAGACTCTTTCCTTATACTTTTGAAGGAAAGGCAACTGCATGGTATTTTACCTTACCAGTAAGGTCTATCGTTTCTTGGGATGAGTTTGAGAAATTATTCATCCAAAAGTTTGGAGATGAAAAAACACCACAGGATCTTGTTTTGGAATTATCCTCCATGAAGATCAAAGGAAAAGAAAGGGTTAAATATTTCAATCAAAGGTTCTCATACCTAAAGAATAGAATTCCCATCAACCTTCTTCTTGGTGAAGAATTGTTGGTAGCCTACTATGAAAAGGGCCTACCTGCACCTATTGCAATGTGGGTAAAACGAGCACACAAAGACACTTTGCTGGAATCATTTGCTGAAGCAATACAAGTTGAAAATGACATATTCTATCTGAAGGACAGCCCTGAAACCTTAGAAGAACAACCTTCTACTTCCAGGAAAAGAAATGACAATGTTCCCAAACCCACTGCTCAAAAAAAGGATCCATTTGACATGACTGACATGAAAAAGTTCATCCAGAAAATGTCAAACGATATGGTGGACTTGAAAAGACAAACAATGAAAATCAAAACCAGAATAGAGGTTTTATAAGGCCACCTTTCCGGAGACCTTATCAACCTCCACCGAATCCAACAGAAAGGCCTCACAAATGAAGAAATTTATTCTATTTTTAGAGCCTTAGCAGGAGAATCCCAAAACACCCATGAAGTTTCCAATGATCAAACCGATCCAGATCCACAATTACCTGAAGGAGAAGAAGATGAACAAGAGGATCCACAAATCAACACTGTAAGTTACTTTTCAGAACTTCCTATGTGTGAGGAAAAAGAAGAACCTGAGACTGTGTTCAATGTTCAACATCCTTACAACACAAGGTCTAAACCTCAACCCCCTCAGGAACCTTCCTCCTCCACACCAGGTCCTAATAAAGGCAGGACTGTTCCCCAGAAGGACACAATCATCCCTGAAATGGAGTACAACCGAGTTGAAGATCTTAAAAGAGTTAAGGCAAACATCTCTTTGTTTGAATTGTTGAAAATCCCTTCCATGAGGGATACCTTACCCAAAAGTATGGTGGTCAAACAACCAAGAGAGTCACAGAATAACAACCTTGACTCTTTCACTAAGCCAGATGATCAAAAGTCTGGAAGCAGAAGAACTCCCCCTTTTCAGCTTACTTTCGAGATTTTCAACCGAAACGTACATAACTGCATGATAGACTCAGGTGCCTCATCAAATGTGATGCCTTTGTCTGTTTGTAGAAAGTTGAATGCCACATGGGAACCTTGCCCCACTCAGATAGTACAACTTGACAGATCTAAAGTCAGAGTGGTAGGGAGACTTAGAAATGTTCTGCTTACACTGTCAGCAGATCCTCGGATCCACCAAACAATTGACATAGTCATTGCTAACATCCTAGAAGCATATGGTATGTGGCTCAGTAGAGACTGGTCAGAAAGCTAACAGGTTATTTTGCTACTGACCGGTCCCATTTGTGGTTACCCTATAATGGACAGCCAAACAAGATCAAGATTAGTAGGGAGCCTTACATGAAACAGACAGTCACAAACTTAAATGACTCAAGTGAGCCTGCAGGTTATTTCAACTCACACATTGAGCATTTTACATATGATACCTTCTTTGGGGATTTACCAGCTGACATTTCACCACAAGAGAATGCACATAATGAATCTTAGGTAACTCATCTCACTTCTGTGCCATTCTAAGGAGACATTGTACATAATGTTTTTAATGTGAATACAAATTTTAGATTAGATCCTATTGCTTAGACATTGTGTTTTGATGGCTCTAGGTCTAAGGATGGAGCTGGTGCAGGGTGTGTCCTCATAGATCCAAGAGGAACGAAGACTATGATTGCATGCAGGTTGGATTTTGATTGTACAAACAATGTAGCTGAATATGAGGCCCTGGTACAGGGCCTTAAGAAGGCTATTGACATGAAAGTGCATATAATCCAATGCTTTGGGGATTCAGAAATCATTGTCAAACAGGTGAGGAATAAAATACACTGCCTATCTCCCTGCCTGATGAATTATCATAAATTGGTAAGAGATCTTACAAGTTCCTTTACTGCATTCAATATTAATTCAATCCCTAGATCTCAAAATTTCGATGCTGACTTGTTGGCAAACACAGCTTCCAGATTGATTCCATCAGAGGGTCTGTCTCCTCAAACATTCTCAATAGAACTTATGTACAGGCCTTCCATACCAGATAATGTAACTAATTGGAAATTTTTTGACGACGATCAACAGATACTTGATTTTCTGACAGCCCAGGATACATTCCAGGATATGGCTATAGACGAGGCCAAACATGAAAAGTCTCTCTCTGATCCCTCGAACGTCATCCCAAAGTCTGTAATCAATTTGGAGAAGTTCTACGATTTGCAGGACAAATTCAAACATAAAACGAATTGCAAAACCCAGAGCTCCTCGGTTAACTATGAGCAAGTTAACTTAGGTATCGAGCAAGAACCTTGTTTTATAAACTTGGTAGTCAATTTCACACCTGAAGAATGAAGTTCTATCATTAAGCTGTGTAAAGAATATAAATATGTCTTTTCCTAGACCTATGACGAATTGAAAACATTCGACATTAGCATCATGTATCATAACATACCCATGAAGCCAGAAGTGAAACCATATCAACAGAAGCTGCACAAAATGCATCCCAGCTTAGAACCTTCTGTGAAAAAGGAACTGGAAAAGTTATTCACCGCCCGAATTATTTTCCCGGTGAGGCATACACAATGGATAGCCAATTTGGTTCCTGTCCGAAAGAGAAGAGGAGAAATTCGACTGTGTGTTGATTTCCGCAATCTAAATCGGGCTTCCGAAAAAGACAATTATCCTGTTCCTCCTATGGAGCAGATTTTGCAAAAGGTAGCAGGGTCAGAGATGTTCTCACTCCTTGACGATTTTTTGGTATATAACCAGGTTATGGTAGCCGCGGACGATCAATTGAAGACTGCTTTCAGAACCCCTTGGGGCACTTTCGCCTATAGGCGGATGCCTTTGCGTTTAATCAATGCAGGAGCCACTTTTCAGAGAGCTATGGATATAGATTTCCAGGGTTTAATGCATAATTCTGTCGTGGTTTATCTAGATGACATTACTATATATTCTAAGAAGTGACATGAACATCTTTTTGCTCTGAAACAGGTTTTTGAATGTTGCAGGAAGTACGGGATTTCCTTGAACCCGAAGAAATCCATATTTGCGGTCACAAAAGGAAAGATTCTTGGTTTCATTGTGTCGAAGGAAGGTATGATTATTAACCCCGAGCGAACTGATGCTATTTCAAAAATCGGCTTGCGAGCCTCACGCAAAGCAATTCAGTCCTTCCTGGGTAAGATCAACTTTGTACGTAGATTTGTACCTAATTTTGCACAGATAGTTAAACCTTTACAACATTTAGTTAAGAAAGATGTACAGTTTACCTGGTCGCAAGAACAGAAAGATGCGTTCGTTGAAATTTGAAAGGCCATAGCCGAAGTTCTTGCTTTGATGTCCCCGAACTTTGATAAGGATTTCATTTTATATACTTTTGCTACTGACTTCTTGTATGCAGCTGTCTTAACGCAGAAGCATGACAATGACACAGAAATTCCAATATCTTTCATGAGGTCGACCTTCAAAGGAGCTGAGCTTAATTATTCTCAAATTGACAAGCAGGCCTACGTGGTTTATAAGTTTGTCAAGCATTATAGGCCTTATTTGTTGAAATCTCGAACCAAGGTCATTGTACCCTACTCTGCCATCAGGAATGTGCTGATCCAGAAAGAGTTGGGAGAAAAAAAGGCCCACTCGATGACAACCTTGCAAGGGTATGATCTTGAAATCAGATCGGCCAAAATTGTCAAAGGACAAGGTATCTACTTGCTTATTGTGCAATTAAACGATCCTACACAGCAGCAGATAGAATGGGATCAAGAAGAACAGGTTCCAATAGGTTCTATCAATGCCATTGATAACCCTACCTCCGAGAGGTATGACCTTATCAATTTTTTTTCTGAACCATGGGTTTGACCCTGAAACCCTTGACTTTAAGAAACATAGAGCCTTAAGATTGAAGGCTGCACCTTATCAATTCATTAATGAAGTCTTATTCAGAAAAAATTATGATGGAGTTTTCCTTAGGTGTTTGGAAAAGAATGAAACTGATAACATCCTCTTTCAATTTCATGCAGGACCTGCTGGAGGCCACTTTTCGGGAGAGACAACAGCTCATACGATACTCAGGGCTGGGTATTATTGTCCCATGTTGTTTAAAGACGCATATGCTTATGTAAGGAGATGCGAACCATGCCATAAATGTGCAAGAAAGTTTAGGAAACCTGCTTTTCCTCTTCAACCAGTCACTATTCAGTTCCCCTTCCAACAATGGGGACTGGACTTTGTTGGACCTATCAACCCTACCTCTTCTTTGCAACATAGATACATCATTACAGCCACTGACTACTTTACCAGATGGGTAGAGGCAGTCCCACTTAAACAATGTACTGTTGGCCAAGTAATTTCCTTTCTTGACAGTCATATAGTCACGTGATTTGGTGCTCCAGAGTACCTCGTTTTTTATATTGCGTCCTATTTTCATCAATTGATTTAATTGAATATGCCCTTGAAAAATGGATTAAGTTGATATTTTCCACCAATTACTACCCACAGGGTAATGGGTTGGCTGAGTCTTCTAACAAAAATCTGATCAATATTATGAAGAAGACTGTAGCTTCTCATCATAGAGATTGGCACACACAGTTGTACAATGCTCTTTGGGCAGATCGAATCACTCCAAAGGAAGCAATTGAAAATTCCCCCTACTTCTTAGTTTATGGTAAGGAAGCTGTTCTTCCTTCCAATCTCACCATCCCCTCACTACAATTAGCTCAGTCTGTCCAAGAAGACGAATCTTCTCCCCTCAAGCACATAATTGATACTTTACTCAAACTGGAAGAAGACAGGAAAACAACTAAAAACAAGTTATATCATCATCAACAGATGGTGAAGAGATGGTTTGATGAAAAATCATCATCTGATAGGGAATTTTCTGTTGGAGACTTGGTCCTGAGATGGGACAAACAACATAAAGACAAGAACGCCTATACCAAGTTTCAGCGTCTTTGGCCGGGGCCTTTCATTATTTCAGAAAAGATTGGCCCTGGTACAGTTCGATTACAGACACTGGAGGGAGTTGTGGACACCTATCCAGTGAATGTTTCACTTCTCAAAAAGTATTTTGTTTGATCAATCTGATGCATTTGTACATAGGACTGGTGTGTGATTTATGTTTCCTTGATTTTATTGATTTTCTATGATTGTTTTCATCTGTTTCTTTTATTAAATCCCACACATATGGCAATGCCTGACGGTAAGTTTTTCTCTCATAATCAGTTCAATTGAAATTCTAGTACTATTTGTCAACTTCAGTTTCTTCGACCTATGTCAGAATTTGCTCAGGGAAGGGTTAAACAGTTAGTAATTGTGAGACTTCAATTGATACCTTTCCATCCTGGTCATTACCTTACAGATGTCTTTTTGTTTAATTGAGGTTCAGGGTGTGACTAAGTTTTCTTATCTCATGTTTCATAGATTAAATAGCATATCATAATAACCTATTTAGCTTCATCCGCTCTGGAATCCTCTTACAATCATCTTGCTAATAACCCTCTTAATAAATGTAAATTACAAGGTGGGGGGTCTTCTTTTAAGCTGGCCCATTAGGTTCATAAGTGCTAAAGTGGAATGACATCTTCACATCAAGCCACCACACTTGGAAGATGACTCTCAGTCAGCTGGGAGGTGGAAGATCCTATCACAGGTCGGTCCATTCATGTTCTGCAAAGCACTAGTGAGTAACACTACCATTATATGGTTACCAAGCCATGGTAGTGCCTTGTAATTCACAACTCAATAATTTTTTTTAATTTTGTTTGTAAGATACTTGCTGAATGTAGGAATAGGGGGGTCTTATCACAAGCCATCCCTGCCATGATCATGTGTCTGACGCTGGACTGAAATTATCATCATATGGTCACCAAGCCATGATAGTTGCTTTTAGTGTCACAGCTGGAAGACAAGGAGTATCCTTACCGAGCTAGCTTGTTCAGTAGCTAGATCAGGCTTGTGAATGGCGCTGCTATTTTCTGATCACCAAGTCAGGGAAGTGGTCTTATGTCTGCAAGTTCTCGCGCCCAAGTGATCTAAAAAAAGAAAAAAATAAAAATGTAAACAACTAGGTAAAGTATTGTAGATAAATAATTTTCAATAAATCAAGGCGATGTGTAATTGGGATATCCATGAGCAGTTCTGAGCTAATTTTCAGGTTTAACACAAGCTGGCTTCTGTGATTGCATGAAGGTAAAGACTCTTAGTTGTTTTTGGAACTTCCTTATCCAATTAGCATTACTTTAACATGATCATGTATGGAAGTGTATTAATTTTATGTTCCTTGCTTATCAACTATTCCCTTTTGTGAACGTTTTCTGAAATTCAGGTTGGGGCGGTCTTGGTTGCTTGACATACTCCCTTTAGTTGAATTTTTGATTGCAGAGAAAACTGGTTCATCCCAGCTAGTTTCCATTTGTTGTGGCCACAATAGATCCCATGCTTAACTGAAGCATGGGAGCCCCATTTCTAAATAAACGCAAAAGCATTTGGGTAAGTTCTTTTTGCAAACACCACATCTTGAGATCCATCTTGAAGACCCTTTACCCATGCTTTTGGTATGCCTGTTTGCCAAGATTTTGATTTGTTTTTCTAAGTGTTTTGGTCTGGAGAAAACCTTAATTTTTCAGTATTTTGCTGTTTGTTCAGTCCAACCCAAAACCCGACAGTGTGCGCACCCGAAACCCGAAACCCGACAGTTGTGGGTTGCAGGATTTCATTTTCTTTGTTTTCCGGTTGTGTCAACCCAAAACCCGAAACCCGACAGTTCCGGGTTGCGGGTTCTTCCTTTTAATAATTCTGGGATATGCAATCCCGAAACCTGAAACCCAAACCCTGCTACTACGGCTTTCAGCTTTCGGGATGTCATTTTATTTTGATCATTTTTGTGTGTTCCCGAGGGATTCGGGAAAAGGTTTCGCTTTTGTTTACTATTATTCTATTTCCGAAACCCGAAACCCGAATTTCGGGTTGCGGCTTTCGGGAATTTATTTTACGTCTTTCTTTTGGATTGCGATCCCAAAACCCAAACCCGACCTTTCGGGTTGCGGTTTTCAGGAATTACTTTTCTCGTTATGTTTTGCAAGTGTACAATCCCGAAACCCGAACCCGACTTTTTTGGGTTGCGGCTTTCGGGAACCTTTTTTAAATTTTGTGAATAAAGCACCAACGGCCCGATCCCGAATCCTGATTCGGGTAATCTGAGCCGTTCATCCACTTCGATCGCACAATCAGGATTTCGTCTTGTAAATTCGATAAATAAGGGTTTTTCTATTTTTCTTTTATCATTTTACTCTTGAAATTACTGCACTGTGCCGATTTTTACTACGATTTTGGTTGCTAAGGGTCGTTATTACCAGTTCTTCAGTTATTTTAGGTTGGGTTGTTGCCGTTGCTGCATTCTGCGTTCGGTAGTTTGGTTGTTTTGTATTCAGTAATGACCTTCCTCTGTTGTTTGATTGGACTTTGCAAAGCTTTGTAAATTATACCTTTTAGTCTCTTAGGAGTCGCTTTGGTCGTTCGGTTAAATCGACGATCTGGATCCGGTTTGACAGGTGAAATCAAGTTGCCAGTTTGAACGTGCTAAACTCCTTGTCTTCGTCTTTTCGCAGTCAGCTCTCTCACCATAATTTTTGTTTTCCTCCCAATTTTAGAGTCATGATTATTGATGTGATTAGATTTGTAATGATGAGCTTTCAAATCCAATTTAAGTCATGCGAGTCTCGATTGGATTTGTACTTCGCATGGATCCAGATCCGGTTAACACATGTTATAGCTTGTTTCGTTACAGTCCGGATGATTGCAGTGTCCTAATGGTAATAATTTGATCATTACGACTGGTTATGCTTAATCATTACCATCCTTTCAGTTGGCCTTAAATTGGTAATAAACATGAAACCTTTAGTTCGTCCGCTATATTCTTTAAGAGGAAAATTTGCATGTTGATGTTGTAAGTTTCTTCTTGACGTATTTGGTATGAGCAATATGCAGACAGGAAATGAATCCCTTGATGCATGTTTTGAAGATGAGGAACTACAACCCTTGCTATATCAAGAACCTATGTCACCTCCTTTTGATGCAGGTATCCCTGATATGAGCAATGATAACGAAGACGAAGATTCTGAAGCTCTATCTATCTGCGTGCAGCTCCTCAAGAAGAAGGAAAAGAAAACCCCTGAAGAGCCAACCGACCAAGATGATACTATTATATGGGATTTTATAATCGACGAAGAACCTGATATTCCGCTAACTCCTTCTGAGGTGGACCCCTTGACAGATTTCTCTGTTTTTGAGGATGTCGCTCATAATCAAGAAGTTCTCGTGGAAGATACTCTAGAAGTCGAACCGCTCGTTGCTGATACTCAACAATTAACCACTGAATTTTTGCTATGTCACGAGGATCTTTTTAATTAGGAGGAGGATCCCTGAATTTTTTTTTAGAGGAAAGGTCATTAAATCATGTAAGCCGAGAAAATGGCAAGGTTTCTGGGATCAATAGTTTGATCCGATTTTTTGTAATCCCTATTTCTGGGAAAGTCCCACCTGCACTCTTTTGTAATTTCCTATTTAAGGAGCAATGCTTCTCTTAGGAGGGGGGTTGGGAATTTTGGAGTTACACATTAGTAGGAGAAAGGATTGGGATACTCTGTTTATCAGAGCTTTTGTAATTTCTGTACAAGACTCTTTTAATACAGTAAAGTCATCTTTGATCTATCTCTTGTTATTCTTCAAGTTTATTTGAGAATTACTGGTTGTGTACTTCAGATTGTCATCTACAGTGAATGATATCATTTTGCATATATACGTAATGTATGGATCTGTTATATTGGTTTTCCTGTGTGACTGATTAATGCTGTGAAGTATTTTATTGAGTTTATTCAATATTAATGCTTTCTTTATCTATTTCTGCAAATGATTCGTTGCACACAATAATCATGGTTAATTTTTCAATTGACATAATGATTCCAGATTGAATCTTGAAAAGGCTTAAGTACTTGAATTATTGTCTTTTAATTTTCATTAATAGATTGCGATTTAAGTTAATAAGTAACACATCAAAGACATTTCTGTTGAAGGTGGTAATTTACTTGTTCATCATACCTCAAGGTTGATTTGCACAATATCAAGTTTTCTTTTTAGAATAGGACTAACTTAGATTAGTTTCCTCTTCTGAAATAGGTTAGGTTAGCTTAGCTTTACCATTTTCACACCCTTTTTTTCCTTGATTGGAAAATTGACCTAATTGGTCAAATCTCCAACTCTTAGAGTGTCAGCAGAGGCCGAATATCCGTGGAGGACCACCATACCAAACAGGTTGGGGATAGAACGACCCTTGCACAGGGTCTTTCGAAGACTTTCAACTTGGGTTTTCTTCCTCTGTTGGGAGCCTTGGAACCTTTCCAGCACCTTTGCATCTAACCTGCACAACTGAGGCTTCAACAAATGGCACTAGAAGGAGGGCCACTAGTACAACATGCCTAGACAAGCCACTAAGAAACCTCCTCCAGCAAGTACTTCAACGGTTCAAACTCGAAGCCAACCAAGGGATTCAACCTCTGAACAACCCACCGAGTTACAAACTACTGTCCTTCCTGTTACATCTGTCCAACCTACTGTTATCCCTGTTACACCTGTAGCGCAACGCGAAAATAAAGAGGATATCATATCCCCTACAAGAGGACCAATTCTCCTTGAATACATTTTGAAAAAAGTCCCGTGACAGTGTAACTACATTGAAACAAAGACTCGCTATTCAACGAAGCCGTGGTCTGACAGCTATCAATTTAGATAACATTTTGTAGACCAGCGATCAAGAGGGTCAATGAAACACGATTACACAGACCAGTGATCAACCGACCCAACACACAGCTGATCCCAACAGTGAACATCAACAGACAATTGATCAAAACAGACAACACCAAGAAACAGTTGATCGTTCAGGTTCTCCTGAATATAACCTCAATCAACTTTTTCAGGAAGTGCCAGATCAACCAAAACTTGGAGCTAGTTGACCACCACTATCTACCCCTTCATCTTCATCATCTTCCTCAGACAGTGAATATTCTTCAAGTTCTTCATCAGAAGAAGAAGAAGAAGAACCACCGATGGCTGGAGAAGTCCAAAACAGATGATGGCTCGACCAAGATGCAGTATGGGTACTTGGAGACCAACATAGACTTCCCAAAAACCCTAAGAAGTGGTCACCCAAGTTTAACCCAGATGACAAGTCACCTGCACTAGATCATGTTAAAACCTTCATGCGGGCTATTAGACTTAGGAGTGTCATTCATGAGGATGTGGTCTGCAGACTCTTTCCTTATACTTTTGAAGGAAAGGAAACTGTATGGTATTTTTCCTTACCAATAAGGTCTATCGTTTCTTGGGATGAGTTTGAGAAATTATTCATCCAAAAGTTTGGAGATGACAAAACACCACAGGATCTTGTTTTGGAATTATCCTCCATGAAGATCAAAGGAAAAGAAAGGGTTAAATATTTCAATCAAAGGTTCTCATACCTAAAGAATAGAATTCCCATCAACCTTCTTCCTGTTGAAGAATTGTTGGTAGCCTACTATGAAAAGGGCCTACCTGCACCTATTACAATGTGGGTAAAACGAGCACACAAAGACACTTTGCTGGAATCATTTGCTGAAGCAATACAAGTTGAAAAGGACATCTTCTGTCTGAAGGACAGCCTTGAAACCTCAGAAGAACAGCCTTCTACTTCCAGGAAAAGAAATGACAATGTTCCCAAACCCACTGCTCAAAACAAGGATCCATTTGACATGACTGACATGAAAAAGTTCATCCAGAAAATATCAAACGAGATGGTGGACTTGAAAAATACAAACAATGAAAATCAAAACCAAAATAGAGATTTTATAAGGCCACCTTTCCGGAGACCTTATCAACCTCCACCGAATCCACCACCTCCTAATCCAACAGAAGGCCTCACAAATGAAGAAATTTATTCTATTTTTAGAGCCTTAGCAGGAGAATCCCAAAACACCCCTGAATTTTTCAATGATCAAACCGATCCAGATCCACAATTACCTGAAGGAGAAGAAGATGAACACGAGGATCCACAAATCAACACTGTAAGTTACTTTTCAAAACTTCCTGTTAAGTCATGAATTTGTTTCCTTTAATTTTATATTTTGATTGCGATTTTATCTTTAGTTTGCTCATATGCTTAAATTTTCTCATTTGCTCACTTTAGGAATTTTTGGTTTTAATTGAAATTTGTTTTTTTTTTATTAGATTTGTTTTATTAAGTTTGTTTTCTTAGCTCATGAAGGGTGTTAAAGGTCATATTATTGAATAATAGACTCACAAATCATATTAAAAGCAGACCCATCATTCAAACATCACGTAAACTTCATGCAAAATGGAAAAAAGTTGTAAAACAGGGCCAAAATTGAGTTTAAATTATTCTTGTAGCGCAACTGCCAAAAATTAACAAAGGCGTGCTACAAGAAAATCGTTTTTTTCCAGAATGGTCATTTTTCAGTCCGATTTTTTGGAGATTTCGCTGGGGAAGTGTTAAATAAATCATTGGTCATGTTTGATATGTGTTTTGCCAAGTTTTTTTTATGTAAATAGGCATCAGTCTCATGTGAGGGAGATTCCGGCAACTGTCTGGCAACTGTATGCCGATTTATGGCAAAATCGTGATAGACCGTGGAATGGGGCGTGATTTTCGGTAGGAGATTCTCAATCTGAAGGTTACGAAGTTGGTGAACACTGAGGTGGAGACATCTGCCAAAAATCCAGAGATTGCCGTTACAGAAGTAGTTGGTGCACTAAAGGCTGGAACAGAACCAGCGCAGGAGGCAGCTCTTGATGCATTATGCTTGTTAAAGAATCCTTTGCCATCTATTCCTACTGAATCCAGCAAAGAACAAGCCATAGTTGCAGCGGAAGCTATTCCTGTATTACAGCTATTAATACGTACTGGTCCACCTCATTTCCAGGAAAACGCTGACAGTTTGTTAAAATGTTTACCTAGATGCTTGACAGTAACAATAAAACGTGGCAATAAATTGAAGCAGATGAATCAGACAAAGTGTTTCTCAAGCAATCAGAAGTATTTATCCAGTGAAATGCACAGATCACTGAGAATTCTGCTCAGTTTTTCCTGTTTTGGGTCATTGAGGTAAAATACCGACCAAGAGCTAAGGGAGAGGAATTTTTGAAAACCAAAAGAGGTTTTTGTTCATAAGATACCCATCTACAAAAACCTCTCTCAGTTTTGAAACAACTGTCAAGGTTTGAAAGATTCAGTTTAATCTTTGCAACCTATTTTTCAGGGATTTAAAAATTTAATATTTTCCTGTTTTAGTGTTCATTTTACGAGGCAGATTATGATTGATTGGAGATGAATTTTTAGAAACCAAGAGAGGTTTTTGTCCATCACGGACTCATTTACAAAAACCTCTCTCAGTTTTTACACAGGTATCACCAATTGAGAGATATGGAACTTCTTTGACATGTATTTTTCAGAAATTCACCATATTTGGCAGGAATCCGATTTGCTATTTTTAGTTAATTAGTTGAGTTAGTTAGTTAATGTAACTACTGGGTAGTTTCAATTTCGACCTAATGGAGGGGAGATAGAACTACTTCTTTGTAATTATAAAAAAGGGACAAAGGGACTGAAGAAGGGTTCGATTTTTGGGAGCTTTCAGGAGGTCTTTAGACTGTTGTTGTCTTCAGACTTGTTCAGGAGTTAAGTACCAAGACTCTTATATGCATTTGATGATGAAATTATGAGATATATGACATTTTTCCCCTTCAGTTTTCTGTGTTGGCTTCATTATTGAACTTGTTTAGTTTCTTAATTGATATATTCATTACTGGTTTATGTGTATTTTCTGGTGATGTTTGTCTTTTATGAATGAACCTCAGCATAGTGTTTCTGTTGGATCTTGTGTGATATATTATGCATCTTTATCATTTTCTGTTTATGATTTAGTTATTATCTTGCTCATGAATGTATTCCTTGATTGTTCCCAAAGCTTACAACCATTAAAAACCTTTTAAACAAACCCTAAACCCTAGTTTTATTGAGTTTTACATTTGAGATTGTGTTGGCTTGTTTCTTTGGCCTTGGAAACAATTTCTGGCACAAACACTTCCTATGTGTGAAGAAGAAGAAGAACCTAAGACCGTGTTCAATGTTCAACATCCTTACAACACAAGGTCTAAACCTCAACCCCTTCAGGAACCTTCCTCCTCCACACCAGTTCCTAATAAAGGCAGGACTGTTCCCCAGAAGGACACAATCATCCCCGAAATGGAGTACAACTGTTAACACCTAAAAAGTGCTCACTAGCTCATTCCCTTATTCACATGACCCGTTTGTCCACTTTTCCACCATTTGAGCCTCTAAAGCCACCAAAAGGTCACCAAAAGACCTTAATACACCCCTTTTTCCACTCAAAATGAGTATTTTTCCTAAAAAAGCATAAAAAAACCCTCAAAAAGGGTCCAAAATTCCCAAAAATATTAAAAAGGGAATAAAAATATTAAAAATATTCAAAAAAGGAAAAAGGAGGGAAAAGGTACCTAAACCATGTTGGTCAATACCATTGGTTTCCCCAAAACCATAATGGTATTCCCCACCACCAAAAACTATAAAAAGGTGGTAGGGGCTCCTCACTTTACATCCATCCATCATCCTATCCTCATGCTGCCAAAATCTCCCATGAGCTTTTGGCCATTGTAGCTACCTTGGAGAAGGGACCTTTGGAGTTTGGAGCTGCTCACCCTTGGAGCTACTCAACAACCTTCACCATTTGGAGGTATTATCATTGCAAGCACTTGCTTGCCCTTATTTTCAATACAAAGTTATTTTTTCTATTTTTTGTTCTTGTTTTCAATTCAAAAGTTTATTATGATATGCACATGTTAGTTTAGTTTTAGTTTTAGATTTACATTTGTTTTTGCTTTAATATTTGAGACTGCTGCTACTAGTTAGCAGGTGCCCATAGCACTAAGCTTGGTTGCAAAACCAAGCCAACAACAACCTAGTTGAAGATCTTAAAAGAGTTAAGGCAAACATCTCTTTGTTTGAATTGTTGAAAATCCCTTCCATGAGGGATACCTTACCCAAAAGTATGGTGGTCAAACAACCAAGAGAGTCACAGAATAACAACCTTGACTCTTTCACTAAGCTAGATGATCAAAAGTCTGGAAGCAGAAGAACTCCCCCTTTTCTGCTTACTTTTGAGATTTTCAACCGAGACGTACATAACTGCATGATAGACTTAGGTGCCTCATCAAATGCGATGCCTTTGTCTGTTTGTAGAAAGTTGAATGCCACATAGGAACCTTGCCCCACTCAGATAGTACAACTTGACAGATCTAAAGTCAGAGTGGTAGGGAGACTTAGAAATGTTTTGCTTACACTGTTAGTAGATCCTCGGATCCACCAAACAATTGACATAGTCATTGCTGACATCCCAGAAGAATATGTTATGTGGCTCAGTAGATACTGGTCAGAAAATCTAAAAGGCTATTTTGCTATTGACTGGTCCCATTTGTGGTTACCCTACAATGGACAGCCAAACAAGATCAAGGTTAGTAGGGAGCCTTACATGAAACAGACATCCACAGACTTAAATGACTCAAGTGAGCCTGTAGGTTATTTCAACTCACACATTGAGCATTTTACATTTGATACCTTCTTTGGGGATTTACCAGCTGACATTTCACCACAAGAGAATGCACAGAATGAATCTCAGGTAACTCATCTCACTTCTGTGCCATTCTCAGGAGACATTGTACATAATGTTTTTAATGTAAATACAAATTTTATATTAGATCCTATTGCTTGGACATTGTTTTTTGACGGCTCTAGGTCTAAGGATGGAGCTGGTGCAGGGTGTGTCCTCATAGATCCAAGAGGAACGAAGACTATGATGGCATGCAGGTTGGAGTTTGATTGTACAAACAATGTAGCTGAATATGAGGCCCTGGTACAGGGACTTAAGAAGGATATTGACATGAAAGTGTAGATAATCCAATGCTTTGGAGATTCAGAAATCATTGTCAAACAGGTGAGGAATAAAATACACTGCTTACCTCCCTGCCTGATGAATTATCATAAATTGGTAAGAGATCTTACTAGTTCCTTTACTGCATTCAATATTAATTTAGTCCCTAGATCTCAAAATTTCGATGCTGACTTGTTGGCAAACACAACTTCCAGATTGATTCCACCAGAGGGTCTGTCTCCTCAAACATTCTCAATAGAACTTATGTACATGCCTTCCATACCAGATAATGTAACTAATTGGAAAGTTTTTGACGACGATCAATAGATACTTGATTTTCTGACAGCCCAGGATACATTCCAGGATATGGCTATAGACGAGGCCGAACATGAAAAGTCTCTCTCTGATCCCTCGAATGTCATCCCAAAGTCTGTAATCAATTTGTAGAAGTTATACGATTTGCATGACAAATTCAGACATAAAACGAATTGCAAAACCCAGAGCTCCTCGCATAACTATGAGCAAGTTAACTTAGGTACCGAGCAAGAACCTCGTTTTATCAACTTGGGAGTCGATTTCACACCTGAAGAACGAATATCTATCATTATGCTATGTAAAGAATATAAAGATGTCTTTTCCTGGACCTATGACGAATTGAAAACATTTGACATTAGCATCATGTATCATAACATACCTATGAAGCCGAAAGTGAAACCATATCAATAGAAGCTGCGCAAAATGCATTCCAACTTAGAACCTTCTGTGAAAAAGGAACTGGAAAAGTTACTCATCGCCCGAATTATTTTCCCGGTGAGGCATACACAATGGATAGCCAATTTGGTTCCTATCCGAAAGAAAAGTGGAGAAATTCGACTGTGTGTTGATTTTCGAAATCTAAATCGGGCTTCCGAAAAAGACAATTATTATGTTCCTCCTATGTAGCATATTTTGCAAAAGGTATTAGGGTCAGAGATGTTCTCACTCCTTGACGGGTTTTCAGGATATAACCAGGTTATGGTTGCCCCGGACGATCAATTGAAGACTGCTTTCAAAACCCCTTGGGGCACTTTCGCCTACAGGCGGATGCCTTTTGGTTTAATCAATGCAGGAGCCACTTTTCAGAGAGCTATGGATATAGCTTTCCGAGGTTTGATGCGTAATTCTGTCGTGGTTTATCCAGATGACATTACTATATATTCTAAGAAGCGACATGAACATCTTTTTCTCTGAAACAGGTTTTTGAACGTTGCAGGAAGTACGTGATTTCCCTGAACCCGAAGAAATCCATATTCGTGGTCACATAAGGAAAGCTTCTTGGTTTCATTATGTCGAAGGAAGGTATGATTATTGACCCCGAGCAAACTAATGCTATTTCGAAAATCGGCTTTCTAGGCTCACGCAAAGCAATGCAGTCCTTCCGCGGTAAGATCAAGTTTGTACGTAGATTTGTACCTAATTTTGCACAGATAGTTAAACCTTTACAACATTTAGTTAAGAAAGATGTACAGTTTACCTGGTCGCAAGAATAGAAAGATGCGTTCGTTGAAATTCGAAAGGCCATAGCCGAAGCTCCTGTTTTGATGTCCCTGGACTTTGATAAGGATTTCATTTTATATACTTTTGCTACTGACTTCTCGTATGCAACTGTCTTAACACAGAAGCATGGCAATGACACAGAAATTCCAATATCTTTCATGAGTTCGACCTTCAAAGGAGCTGAGCTTAATTATTCTCAAATTGACAAGCAGGCCTACGCGGTTTATAAGTCTTTCAAGCATTATAGGTCTTATTTGTTGAAATCTCGAACCAAGGTCATTGTACCCTACTCTTCCATCAGGAATGTGCTGATCTAGAAAGAGTTGGGAGAAAAAAGGGCTCACTGGATGACAGCCCTGCAAGAGTATGATCTTGAAATCAGACCTGCCAAAATTGTCAAAGGACAAGGTCTCTACTTGCTTACTGCGCAATCGAACGATCCTACACAACAACAGATAGAATGGGATCAAGAAGAACAGGTTCCAACAGGTTATATCAATGCCATTGATACCCCTACCTCCGAGTGGTATGACCATATCAAATTTTTTTCTGAACCATGGGTTTGCCCTTGAAACCCTTGACTTTAAGAAATGTAGAGCCTTAAGATTGAAGGCTGCTCCTTATCAATTCATTAATGAAGTCTTATTCAGAAAAAATTATGATGGAGTTTTCCTTAGGTGTTTGGAAAAGAATGAAACTGATAACATCCTCTTTCAATTTCATGTAGGACTTGCTGGAGGCCACTTTTCAGGAGAGACAACAACTCATAAGATACTCAGGGCTGGGTATTATTGGCCCACGTTGTTTAAAGACGCATATGCTTATGTAAGGAGATGCGAACCATGCCAGAAATCTGCAAGAAAGTTCAGGAAACTTGCTTTTCTTCTTCAACCAGTCACTATTCAGTTCCCATTCCAACAATGGGGACTGGACTTTGTTGGACCTATCAACCCTGCCTCTTCTTTGCAACACAAATACATCATTACAGCCACTGACTACTTTACCAGATGGGTAGAGGCAGTCCCACTTAAACAATGTACTGTTGGCCAAGTAATTTCCTTTCTCGACAGTCATATAGTCACGCGATTTGGTGCTCCAGAGTACCTCGTTTTTGATAATGCGTCCTATTTTCATCAATTGATTTAACTGAATATTCCCTTGAAAAATGGATTAAGTTGATATTTTCCACCAATTACTACCCACAGGGTAATGGGTTGGCTGAGTCTTCTAACAAAAAATTGATCAATATTATGAAGAAGACTGTATCTTCTCATCATAGAGATTGGCACACACAATTGTACAATGCTCTTTGGGCAGATCGAATCACTCCAAAGGCAGCAATTGAAAATTCCCCCTATTGCTTGGTTTATGGTAAGGAAGCTGTTCTTCCTTCCAATCTCACCATCCCCTCACTACAGTTAGCTCAGTTTGTTCAAGAAGATGAATCTTTTCCCGTCAAGCACAGAATTGATACTTTACTCAAACTAGAAGAAGACAGGGAAACAACTAAAAACAAGTTAGATCATCATCAACAGATGGTGAAGAGATGGTTTGATGAAAAATCATATTCTGATAGGGAATTTTCTATTGGAGACTTGATCCTGAGATTGGACAAACAACATAAAGACAAGAACGCCTATACCAAGTTTCAGTGTCTTTGGCTGGGGCCTTTCATTATTACAGAAAAGATTGGCCCTGGTACAGTTCGATTACAGACACTGGAGGGAGTTGTGGACACCTATCCAGTGAATGTTTCACTTCTCAAAAAGTATTTTGTTTGATCAATCTGATGCATTTGCACATAGGACTGGTGTGTGATTTCTGTTTCCTTGATTTTATTGATTTTCTATGATTGTTTTCATCTGTTTGTTTTAATAAATCCCACACATATAGCAATGCCTGACGGTTAGTTTTTCTCTCATAATCAGTTCAATTGAAATTCTAGTACTGTTTGTCAACTTCAGTTTCTTCGACCTATGTCAGAATTTGCTCAGCGAAGGGTTAAACAGTTAGTAATTGCGAGACTTCAATTGATACCTTTCCATCCTGGTCATTATCTTACACATGTCTTTTTGTTTAATTGAGGTTTAGGGTGTGTTGTTGCTACATCATCCCCCCCAAAATTTTGAAAACTATTGGGGCCCCTCCTCCTACACTTTTGTATTGATTTTTCTTTCTCTTTCTTTTGAAGTTTATCCTGCTCTAACTTGGAAAAACTTTAACACTTGTTTCCCAAAGAAATTTTCTAAAATTTTTTCTAAGGCAAAACCATCTTTTGCATTAAGCGCAGTTTTTAATGACAACTTTTGCGACAAAGGCACAAAAGATAGTTTTATTTTGGGTGATAATAGCGCAAGAGAAGGTTTTATTTTTATCCAAGAGCGCAAAAGATAGTCTTAAAACTGCCGATTGAAGTTTCATTCTGCCTTTCCCAAACCATCGCAAGGTTGAAAATTAATCGTTGTGCTGCGGTGCAGCTTCTAATAATATTTTGCCGACCTTTCGCAAGCCACCCAACGCAAGTCTTAGTGATAAGTTCTCCGACTATGGCGCAAACGTTAGCCTTAAAATCGCCACTGTAGAGCCACTTCCAATCGTAAAAGGGCCGCCGGCAGGTCCCACTTTGTATGGCGGGCATTTTAATCACAAACTTCCCATCCATTGCGTTGCAATTATCGTTATCTTCCCCGCCACGACATAGGTTTGGACAACATCTCTTCCGATCACGGTGCAAGTTTGATGGCATCTTTACCGACTGTGGCACAAATTTAAAATTAAAATTTCCATTGTTTTACGCCGCGCCCTTTCGCCATAAAACCCAATCGCACGACTTATGGGTAATATTGTTTCCCATTGCGCCACTCCTGATCATAAAACGCCGCTGGCATTTCCCACTCTAGATCGCAGGTGATTTAATGTTAAGCTTCCCGTCACAGCGTAGCAATTAGTATTATCCTCCCTGCCACAACATAGCCCGCTTTTTGGGTTTGAGTGCAGTCATACGTTGCTACTGTTGATTGTTGCATTGGAACGCCCACAGATCACTGGAGACACCCAACAACTGCATTGCAATTTTGTGTTTCTTTTAGCTATTATTTGGGAAAAGCAGCATCACCTACGGACCATTTTGAATGTAAAAGATAACTATTCTGCACGTGTCTTTCTCAAATATAATGAGGCTTGAGGTGTGAAATGTTCATTTGAAGTCTTTGCCAAAATATTTACTTGTGCCATTTCACTATTGCAGGAGCAACAGGAGGAGGCCCAGAGAGTAGAGCAAGAAAGAGTCCGAGCAACTGAAGCTGCTAAGAAGATCAAAGAAGAGGAAGCCAAGAAAGTGGCTGAGAAGGAACCACTTAGTCCACAACTCATAGATATGGATGTACCCAGGAATAACCAATGAGGGATTGTCGAAGAAGGGAGTGTTGAAGTTGATGAACTTGCTCTTACTCCACATACCCCTTCCCGGCAGCGCCAAGTGGCCAACCTGGATTCCGTTCATTATGACAAGAAATAGAAGGTTATAATTGAGAGGTCAGAGAAGCAAACCATGACAGCATCCAGCTATATACGGCAAGAGGATAATTCAGCACCAGCTAACATCCCTGGGGAAGTAGGCGCAGCAGCAGAAGTATCACAGTCAGCAGTTGAGCCATCCATAGCATGATTCAGACCTTCAAAACGAAAGAAAATGTTATTTTGTCTTTTTAAAGAAAAAAAGAGCGTTATTTCTGTTTTGTTTAAATTTTGTAAAAGACAGCTGCGTTTTGGGCTTTGTCTTATTAACCACTAGAAGACAAATTTTGTTCCCTCCTAGGTTTAGGTTTAGGTTTTTGGGAAAAGGAAAGCATTGTAAATCTATAAATAGACAGACAGAAGAGAAGAACATGACTTTTGACAGGCAAAGAAAGAAGACTGCGTTATGTATGGGAACTATTTTCCAGATATGAATATACAAGAGTTCGTTTTTGTCTATTGAAAGCCTGCACGTCATTTGCTTGGGATCTGTGTAAAGAGAAGTGGAACTATTTTGACTCTCTTACCACTGGTTTATTGTGAGATCGTTCTAACTCTTTGTGGATTATTCCATTGCTATGAATGTTTCTCATTTTCTGTGTATTATGCTGTGTACTATGAGCGGTGAAATCGTTTTAATTCATTTGAGCTATCTTGAATGTAACATCATTTCTGCTGTAACTTGCATTTAAATTATTTCAAACAGCTATCTACGTGACCTTTATATGCATCTACAGCATGCTGCTCATCTTCTTATTTTGCTCCTTGCGAGGATAGAATAGATTTGTTGATTTTAGTTTTAGTTAAGATCTCTTTATGTTTTGCATTTAGATTAAGTTAGTTTACAACACTGAGAGGACGTTTTTCCTGGAAATGGTGTGCTGAATGTTTGTTGGACTATTCCTGTAGCATTCGTATACTATTGTGAGATCTTTCTTCACTATTATGGATTATTTCTGTGTGATGGATGATCTTTCTCTTTTCTGTACAATGATGTCTCTCTTAAATGAGTAATGGAATGTATTCAGTGAATTAAAGCTATCTTTAATAGCTTTTACCTTCTGCTGCAATTGCATCTTTATGATTTAAATGGCTATCCATATGATCTTTAGATGTTTCTTTCAACATATTGCTCATATTTACAGTTTGCTCCTTGCAAGGATAGATTAGATTTGCTCATACTGTTTTAGGTTAATTTAGATTAGTTACTTGCATTTAGCTTAGGGCACTTGCATATCATCTTTAAAATTAAAATCACTAAACGGTGGATCAGGCCGCAACCGGTAAAGAATACAACAAATCTTTAAATCTTACACGGTATCCGGAACTGTTAATCGGATGGATTCCCCACACCAAACGGTGAGCGATCTAATTGTGATTGCCTATCAGGGAGAATCCCTTGCTGATTGATGTTGCGATTTCCGGGGCATCAATATTTTTTGGCGCTAGAAGGAGGGCTTGAACCAATGCATGGATGGTAGAGGAGATTCGTCCATGAGAAGAAATTCCCTTGAAAACCCCCGTGAAACAACTTTTCCAGACATTTCAGATCTGGGATCAATAAATCAAGATAATCTTAATTCTGAAACAGAATAGCAACAAACGCTGTATGCTGTCCCATTCGAAGAGGTAAACCATTTTAGAAGACACACTCGCTCTTACGTTAGAAGCCTTGGAGGATTAGACACCGTCCCTTTGTTTCCTAGAATAAGAGCTCCTAGAAGAGAAACGCAATACACACGAGACTCTGTCTTAGTTGAAAGCTTAGAAGAATTGTTAGATCTGTCCTTAGGAGAAATCATAGAACCTTTTGCAGAAATCAAACCCGAGACTCCTTTAAGTCAGGAAGAACAATACACTCCGCAGCATACCCCTCAAAATTATCCACCTCATATTCCACGTAGCTCTCCACCGCGTACCCTGAGAATCATGGATTGGAGAGCAGCAAGAGCTTTGAATCTGGCAGGTCCTTTCCATAATCTGCCTAAGAACCCTGAGAAAGTTTTGCCTAAATATGACCCAGGTAAAGGGATCACTGCAGAGGATCATCTTAAAAGTTTTTATCTAGCCTTGAATCTTCTAAATGTAGAACACGAAGATGTGGTTTGCTGACTGTTTCCCTACACATTTGAACCTAAAGTTTCTTCCTGGTATTTTAGCCTTCAAGCTAGTTCAATATCTGATTGGGAAGACTCCGGAAATGTTTTTAAAGAAGTATGGGAACCAAAAAATAGTAGCCACTATCATGAAAGAGTTGCTGTCCATGAGAATGGAGAAGAAGGAAAAGGTGCAAGAGTTTAATCAAAGATTTACCACTCTCTTAAACAACTTCAGTGATGCCACTAATCCAGCTGAAGAATGCCTAGTAGAGTATTACACAACAGCTCTTGACTCTCCAATAGCCATGTTTGTTAAAAGAGCAAAGAAAACTACCTTAATAGAAAACTTCGAAGAAGCAAGGAAGGTATAAGAAGAAGCGGATAGCATTGCCAAGCATGCTCTAGAACTAGAGGCAAAGTAGCTTGCTAAGAAACCTTTTCTTTTAACCAGAAACAAGGAGGAGCCATCAACTGATATGGAAAACATGGTCAAAATGATGCAAAAGATTTCAAACAAAATTATGGATTTAGAAAAGGATAAAGCATCCAGTACCTCAAGGCAGCCGTTCAAACCTTATTATAAGAAAATAGAAGAAAATGGACAGCCAACTTTAATCCCGCTGTTTTAAATTTAAATGATGTAGGTATGGATCATTTCTGTACGTTCCATCAAGAACAACATTCTGAAAAAAGTTGTCCACAGTGGATTAATTCAATGAGTTTATTGATGAACCAAATGCTTGATGCGCAATTATCGGAACAAAAGGACCCTCAAGAAGAACAAGTGTCTGAGCAGGAGGAAATTGCCCTAGACACCATCATGGTTCTCTGGGATTGGGCACCAACTCAAGAATCTTCTCTTGAAGAACTTGCTGATGAGTCTCAAGCAACATCCATAAATGTTTCCACTAGAAGTAAAGGCCCATTTCCTGATCAAACTCTGGATACCCCTAAGGTTAAATCTTCGAATCAAACGCTGAAGCGAAATATACCTGTCATCCTACCCCAGCCTAAAATAAACCTTGCAGCTGCAAAAGAATCAAATATAGAACTTGATAAATAGTTGAAAGTTCCTTTAGACAACGTTGAAAGTCGACCAAAAGTTCCAAAAGAATGTGGTATAGGTTATGATATAATCGAAGATATTAAAAAGGTTAAGGCAAATGTCTCCATAATTGGCATGTGTAGCCTACCCCAGCAGAGAATGTGATTAATGGAAGCTTTCAATCCTAAAGCCAACGCTTCGCTTGAAAACATAGAAGAAAATCCCGAGATAAACGAAGCTAGCATTGGTGGCAAGTCCAAATCACAGACTCTGCCCTTTCTATTAACCTTTGAAATCTTTAACCATAATGTGAACAACTGCTTGGTGGACTCAGGGGCTAGTTCGAATGTTATTCCTTTGTCAATTTGTAAAAAAATCAATGGACAACCAATCCCATCCCCGTCCCAAATTATACAGTTAGATAGAACTGCGGTCAAAGTTATTGGTGAATTGAAAGATGTTCTTATCAGATTGTCAACGGAATCCCGAGTATGTCAATTCATCGATATAATGGTAGTTGATATCCCCGAGGCTTATGGTTTGATCTTGAGTAGGGACTGGTCTACAAAACTAAACGGATATTTCGCAACAGATTAGTCTCATTTGTGGCTTCCTTACCAGAATAGGAAAAACCAGATCAAGATACTGAGAGAACCCCACATGAAACAAAACGTGACTCAGTTAGAGGAAAAGAATGAAGTTGTAGCTTTCTCGTCTTCAGTATTAGGGAATTATTTCGTAGAGATTGAACCAAGTAATTATCAATCGGAAGAAACTAGTCATGATTCAGATGAACAACCCGATCTCCTTCAGTTTTCGCGGGCTGGTGATATTGATTGTAACATAGTAGGCTTAGTGACTAACTTAGGAAATGCTGACACTAACTTAAATAAAAGGGAAAATGTTTTCTGGACTCTTTACTTTGATGGCTCCAAAACTCAAGAAGGATCGGGAGCCGGCTGTGTTTTAATTGATCCCAACAGAACCAAACATTTTCTGTCTTGTAGATTAGAGTTTGACTGTACTAACAACACTGCTGAGTACGAAGCTTTGGTCCATGGGTTAAAGAAAGCTATAGGTTTGAATGTCAAATATTTGAAAGTTTTTGGTGACTCAGAAATAGTGGTTAGACAAGTGAGGGATACCATTCATTGTCTCTCCCCTCACCTGAAAGGATACCAATATGAAGTTTGGGATTTAATTTCCTGTTTTGATGCTTTCAATATACATTCTATTCCTAGATTACAAAATGCTGCAGTAGACCTATTAGCTACATCTGCTTCGAGGTTGGTTCCTACTAATAATAAATGCTCAATTGAATTGATTTTCAGGAAATCGGTGCCGAATAATATTACCAATTTCAGGGTGTTCGATGACGATAATCAGATCATCAATTTCTTGACGAGTGAAGATGTTTTTCAGGAGGCTGTAATAGATGAAGAACAACATGATTCAAAAGTGCAAAGTAAAGATGCTCTCAAAGGAAACTTCATACCCAAGGAAGTGAGAACTTTTGAAGTTTTATTTGATTTGCAGAGCAAGTTCAGGAAGCCGGTAAATGCCAAAACCCATAGCTCATCCACACAACATGAATTAATAAACTTGGGTACAGAGGCAGAGCCGAAATATGTTAATCTCGGTAAGTGTTGCTCGCCGGGAGAAAGAGAAAAGTTTATCAAACTTTTCAAGTGGTATAAGGATGTCTTTGCATGGTCTTACGACGATCTGAAAACGTATGATACTTGTATCATTCAGCATGTAATACCAATGAAAGAAGGTGTCAAACCTTTTCAGTAGCAGCTAAGAAGAATGCATCCGACTCTTGAGCCTCTAATTAAAAAGGAATTAAAGAAATTACTAGATGCAAGGAAGGTAGTCGAAGAATTACACAATGAAGAGATCCTATTCTGTTGGTCGCATTAACCCCGGTTTAATAGCAAAAATCCATGATTATCTTTATCACTATCTTCAGGCTCCATCTACCCTCACATTTATAAGTGTCTCAAGAAGATCGCTGTAGTTAGACCCATGGAAAGGAAGCACATCTCGAAGGCATAGGGTATTAAAATGACTCCATGCTGCAAATCTAAAGCCAAAAGAGCTTATAATCAAGAGTCCGTTTTCCAGAAAATCTCGCCTCCATTAAAGCAAGGTTGAGAACAATAAAGACTTTTAATTTAAGCAGCCACACCAAAATGCCCAACATAGTTCTTCTCCGTCTGTGAGCACGAGAAACCAAGAAAATATCTTGCTCACACAAAAGGACATCAATGGATTGAAGAGCTCAGGAAAATGGCTAAGTCTTGGAGAAATTTTTCTGGAATACTCACACGACAAAAGTTGCTAATTAAAGAACATCCAAAAGGATGCAAGCAGCATGGGAATGAGGAACAAGAGAATATTGTCTATGAGATGTTGTCACAATCCTGTGGAGTTCGATGACAGTGGTCATCTGAAAGATGGATCTTCTAAAATGAACCCCATATTTTGGCCCTTGGAGAGTTTTAAGGATGTCTTTATTGAAGCTCCCCTTTCCTAATGACCAACGGATAAAGTGATCACTTCCTTTGCGGAAATTTGAACGCACAAGCCGACTGTTGCACATAAGGTGAGCAGCTTTTAAAATTTCCTATGGACGAGAGAGAGTTTTTTCAGAGATCTGTGTTCGCCAACGATTCGCCAATTGTTGTTGCTGCAACATCCCCCCCAAAATTTTGAAAAATATTGGGGCCCCTCCTCCTACACTTTTGTATTGATTTTTCTTTCTCTTTCTTTTGAAGTTTATCCTGCTCTAACTTGGCAAAAATTTAACATTTGTTTCCCAAAGAAGTTTTCTAAATTTTTTTTTAAGGCAAAACCATCTTTTGCATTAAGCGCAGTTTTTAATGACAACTTTTGCGACAAAGGCACAAAAGTTAGTTTTATTTTGGGCGATAATAGTGAAAGAGAAGGTTTTATTTTTATCCAAGAGTGCAAAACATAGTCTTAAAACTGCCGATTGAAGTTTCATTCTGCCTTTCCCAAACCATCGCAGGGTTGAAAATTGATCGTCGTGCTGCGACGCAGCTTCTAATAATATTTTGCCGACTTTTTGCAAGCCACCCAGCGCAAGTCTTAGTGATAAGTTCTCCGACTATGGCGCAAACGTTAGCCTTAAAATCGCCGCTAAAGCACCACTTCCAATCGTAAAAGGGCCATTGGCGGGTCCCACTTTGTATGGTGGGCGTTTTAATCACAAACTTCCCATCCATTGCGCTGCAATTATCGTTATCTTCCCCGTCGTGACGCAGGTTTGGACAACATCTCTTCCGATCACGGCGCAAGTTTGATGGCATCTTTATCGACTGTGGCGCAACTTTAAAATTAAAATTTCCGTTGTTTTACGCCGCGCCCTTTCGCCATAAAACCCAATCGCACGACTTATGGGTAATATTTCCGCCCATTGCGCCACTCCTGATCATAAAACGCCGCCGGCATTTCCCACTCTAGATCGCAGGTGATTTAATGTTAAGCTTCCCGTCACAGCGCAACAATTAGTATTATCCTCCCCGCCACAGTGCAGCCCGCTTTTTGGGTTTGAGTGCATTCATACGTTGCTGCTGTTGATTGTTGCATTGGAACGCCCACAAATCACTGAAGACACCCAACAACTGAATTGCCATTTTGTGTTTCTTTTAGCTATTATATGGGAAAAGTAGGATCACCCAAGGACCATTTTGAATGTAAAAGCTAACTATTTTGCATGTGTCTTTCTCAAATATAATGAAGCTTGAGGTGTGAAATGTTCATTTGAAGTCTTTGCCAAAATCTTTACTTGTGCCATTTCACTATTGCAGAAGCAATAGGAGGAGGCCCAGAGAGTAGAGCAAGAAAGAGTCTGAGCAACTAAAGCTGCTAAGAAGATCAAAGAAGAGGAAGCCAAGAAAGCGACTGAGAATGAACCACTTAGTCCACAACTCATAGATATGGATGTCTTCACGAATAACCAATGAGGGATCGTCGAAGAAGGGAGTGTTGAAGTTGATGAACTTGCTCTTACTCCACACACCCTTCTCGGCAGCGCCAAGTGGCCAACCTAGATTCCGTTCATTATGACAAGAAACAGAAGGTTATCATTGAGAGGTCAGAGAAGCAAACCATGACAGCATCCAGCTATATACGGCAAGAGGATAATTCAGCACCAGCTAACATCCTTGGGGAAGTAGGCGCAGCAGCAGAAGCATCATAGTCAGCAGTTGAGCCATCCATAAAATGATTCAGACTTTCAAAACGAAAGACAGCTGTTATTTTGTCTTTTTAAAGAAAAAAGAACGTTATTTCTGTTTTGTTTTAATTTTGTAAAAGACAACTGCGTTTTGGGCTTTGTCTTATTAACCACTAGAAGACAAATTTTGTTCCCTCCTAGGTTTAGGTTTAGGTTTTTGGGAAAAGGAAAGCATTGCAAATCTATAAATAGACAGACATAAGAGAAGAACATGACTTTTGATAGGCAAAGAAAGAAGACTGCGTTATGTATGGGAACTATTTCCCAGATATGGATATACAGGAGTTCGTTTTTGTCTATTGAAAGCCCGCACGACATTTGCTTGGGATTTGTGTAAAGAGAAGTGGAACTATTTCGACTCTCTTACCACTGGTTTATTGTGAGATCGTTCTAACTCTTTGTGGATTATTCCATTGCTATGAATGTTTCTCATTTTCTGTATATTATGCTGTGTACTATGAGCGGTGAAATCGTTTTAATTCATTTGAGCTATCTTGAATGTAACTTCATTTATGCTGTAACTTGCATTTAAATTGTTTCAAACAGCGATTTGCGTGACCTTTATATGCATCTACAGCGCGCTGCTCATCTTCTTATTTTGCTCCTTGCGAGGATAGAATAGATTTGTTTATTTTAGTTTTAGTTAAGATCTCTTTATGTTTTGCATTTAGATTAAGTTAGTTTACAGCACTGAGAGGACGTTTTGCCTGGAAATGGTGTGCTGAATGTTTGTTGGACTATTCCTATAGCATTCGTATACTACTGTGAGATATTTCTTCACTATTATGAATTATTTCTGTGTGATGGATGATCTTTCTCTTTTCTGTACAGTGATGTCTCTCTTAAATGAATACTGGAATGTATTCAGTGAATTAAAGCTATCTTTAATATCTTTTACCTTCTGCTACAATTGCATCTTTATGATTTAAATGGCTATCCATATGATCTTTAGATGTTTCTTTCAGCGTATTGCTCATATTTACAGTTTGCTCATTGCAAGGATAGATTAGATTTGCTCATACTGTTTTAGGTTAATTTAGATTAGTTACTTGCATTTAGATTAGGGCACTTGCATATCATCTTTAAAATTAAAATCACTAAACGGTGGATCGGGTTGCAACCGGTAAAGAACACAACAAATCTTTAAATTTTACACGGTAGCCGGAACCGTTAACCGGACGGATTCCCCACACCAAACGGTGAACGATTTAATTGGGATTGCCTACCGGGGAGAATCCCTTGTTGATTGATGCTGCAATTTCCGAGGCATCAACAGGGTGTGACTAAGTTTTCTTATCTCATGTTTCATGGATTAAACAACATATCATAATAACTTGTTTAGCTTTATCCGCTCTGGAATCCTCTTACAATCATCTTGATAATAACCCTCTTAATAAATGTAAATTACAAGGTGGGGTGTCTTCTTTTAAGCCAGCTCATTAGGTTCATAAGTGCTAAAGTGGAATGACATCTTCACATCAAGCCACCACACTTGGAAGATGACTCTCAATCAGCTGGGAGGTGGAAGATCCTATCACAGGTCGGTCCATTCATGTTCTGCAAAGCACTGGTGAGTAACACTACCATTATATGGTTACCAAGCCATGGTAGTGCCTTGTAATTCACAACTGAATAATTTTTTTTTTTAATTTTGTTTGTAAGATACTTGCTAAATGTAGGAACAGGGGGGTCTTATCACAAGCCATCCTTGCCATGATCATGTGTTTGACCCTGGACTGAAATTATCATCATATGGTCACCAAGCCATGATAGTTGCTTTCAGTGTCACAACTGGAAGACAAGGAGTCTCCTTACCGAGCTGGCTTGTTCAGTTTCCAGATCAGGCTTGTGAATGGCGCTCCTATTTTCTGATCACCAAGTCAAGGCAGTGGTCCTATGTCTGCATGTTCTCGTGCCCAAGCGATCTAAAAAAAAAGAAAAGAAAAAGAAAAATGTAAACAGCTAGGTAAAGTATTGTAAATAAATAATTTTCAATAAATCAGGGTGATGTGTAATTGGGATATCCATGAGCAGTTCTAAGCTAATTTTCAGGTTTAACACAAGCTGGCTTCTATGATTGCATGAAGGTAAATACTTTCAGTTGTTTCTGGAACTTCCTTATCCAATTAGCATTACTTTAACATGATCATGTATGGAAGTATATTAATTTTATGTTTCTTGCTTATCAACTGTTCCCTTTGGTGAATGTTTTCTAAAATTCAGGTTGGGGTGGTCTTGGTTGCCTGACATACTTTCTTTAGTTGAATTTTTGATTGCAAAGAAAACTGGTTCGTCCCAGCTAGTCGCCATTTGTTGTGGCCACAACAGATCCTATGCTTAACTGAAGCACGGGAGCCCCATTTCTAAATAAACGCAAAAGCATTTGGGTAAGTTCTTTTTGTAAACACCACATCTTGAAATCTATCTTGAAGACCCTTTACCCATGCTTTTGGTCTGCCTATTTGCCAAGCTTTTGATTTCTTTTTCTAAGTGTTTCGGTATGGAGAAAACCTTAATTTTTCAGTATTTTGCTGTTTGTTCAGTCCAACCCAAAACCCGACAGTTGCGGGTTGCGGGTTCTTACTTTTAATAATTCTGGGATATGCAATCCCGAAACCCGAATCCCGCTACTGCGGCTTTTGGGATTTCATTTTATTTTTATCATTTTTGTGTGTTCCCGAAACCCGAAACCCGACAATGTCGCATTTCGGGATTCGGGAAAAGGTTTCGCTTTTGTTTACTATTATTCTGTTTCCGAAACCCGAACCCCGAATTTCAGGTTGCGGCTTTCGGGAATTTGTTTTGCGTCTTTCTTTTGGATTGCGATCCTGAAACCCAAACTCGACCTTTCAGGTTGCGGCTTTCGGGAATTACTTTTCTCATTATGTTTTGCAAGTGTGCAATCCCGAAACCCGAACCCGACTTTTTTGGGTTGCGGCTTTCGGGAACCTTTTTTAAATTTTGTGAATAAAGCACCAATGGCCCGATCCCGAATCCCGATTCGGGTAATCTGAGCCGTTCATCCACTCCGTTCGCACAATCAGGATTTCGTCTTGTAAATTCGATAAATAAGGGTTTTTCTATTTTTCTTTTATCATTTTTACTCTTGAAATTGCTGCGCTGTGCCGATTTTTACTGCGATTTTGGTTGCTAAGGGTCGTTATTACTGGTTCTTCAGTTATTTTAGGTTGGGTTGTTGTCGTTGATGCATTCTGCGTTCGGTAGTTTGGTTGTTTTGGATTCAGTAATGACCTTCCTCTGTTGTTTGATTGGACTCCGCAAGGCTTTGTAAATTATACCTTTTAGTCTCTCAGGAGTCGCTTTGGTCGTTCTGTTAAATCGGCGATCTGGATCCGGTTTGACAGGTGAAATCAAGTTGCCAATTTGAACGTGCTAAACTCCTTGTCTTCGTCTTTTCGCAGTCAACTCTCTCTCCATAATTTCTATTTTCCTCCCAATTTTAGAGTCATGATTATTGATGTGATTATATTTGTAATGATGAGCTTTCAAATCCAATTTAAGTCATGCGAGTCTCGATTGGATTTGTACTTTCGCATGGATCCAGATCCGGTTAACACACGTTATAGCTCGTTTCGTTACAATCCGGATGATTGCAGTGTCCTAATGGTAATAATTCGATCATTACGACTGGTTCTGCTCAATCATTACCATCCTTTCAGTTGGCCTTAAATTGATAACAAACATGAAACCTTTAGTTCGTCCTCTGTATTCTTTAAAAGGAAAATTTGCATGTTGATGTTGTAAGTTTCTTCTTGACGCATTTGGTATGAGCAATATGCAGACAGGAAATGAATCCCTTGATGCATGTTTTGAAGATGAGGAACTACAGCCCTTGCTATATCAAGAACCTATGTCACCTCCTTTTGATGTAGCTATCCTTGATATGAGCAGCGATAGCGAAGAAGAAGATTTTGAAGCTCTGTCTGTCTGCGTGCAGCTCCTCAAGAAGAAGGAAAAGAAAACCCCTGAAGAGCCAACCGACCAAGATGATACTATTATACGGGATTTTATAATCAATGAAGAACCTTTACTCATTCAACTTTACTATTATACAGTTCCCATGTGGCATTCAACTTTACTATTTATACAGTTCCTTGTTTTGAGCAGTGGGTTTGGGAACATTGTCATTTCTTTTCGTGGAAGTAGAAGGCTGTTCTCCTGAGGTTTCAGGGCTGTCCTTCAGACAAAAGATGTCCTTTTCAACTTGTATTGCTTCAGCAAATGCTTCCAGCAAAGTGTCTTTGTGTGCTCGTTTTACCCACATTGCAATAGGTGCAAGTAGGCCCTTTTCATAGTAGGCTACCAATAATTCTTCAACAGGAAGAAGGTTGATGGGAATTCTATTCTTTAGGTATGAGAACCTTTGATTGAAATCTTTAACCCTTTATTTTCCTTTGATCTTCATGGAGAATAATTCCAAAACAAGATCCTGTGGTGTTTTGTCATCTCCAAACTTTTGGATGAATAATTTCTCAAACTCATCCCAAGAAACGATAGACCTTGTTGGTAAGGCAAAATACCATGCAGCTGCCTTTCCTTCAAAAGTATAAGGAAAGAGTCTGCAGCCACATCCTCATGAATGACACTCCTAAGTCTAATAGCCTGCATGAAGGTTTTAACATGATCTAGTGTAGGTGACTTGTCATCTGGGTTAAACTTGGGTAACCACTTCTCAGGGTTTTTGGGTAGTCTATGTTGGTCTCCAAGTACCCATACTGCATCTTGGTCGAGCCATGGTCTGTTTTGGCCTTCTCCAGCCATCGGTGGTTCTTCTTTTTCTTCTTCTGATGAAGAACTTGAAGAATATTCAATGTCTGAGGAAGATGATGAAGATGAAGGGGGAGATGGTGGTGGTCCACTAGCTCCAAGTTTTGGTTGATCTGGCACTTCCTGAAAAAATTGATTGAGGTTATATTCAAGAGAACCTAAACGATCAACTGTTTCTTGGTGTTGTGTGTTTTGATCAGCTGTCTGTTGATGTTCACTGTTGGGATCAGCTGTGTGTTGGGTCAATTGATCATTGGTCTGTGTAATCGTGTTTCGTTGACCCTCTTGATCGCTGGTCTGCAAAACGTTATCTAAATTGATAGTTGCCAGACCACGGCTTCGTTGAATAGTGAGTCTTTGTTCCAATCTAGTTACACTGTCATGGGACTTTTTCAAAATGTCTTCAAGGAGAATTGGTCCTCTTGTAGGGGATATGATGAATATGTCCTCTTTATTTTCCTGTTGCGCTGCAGGTGTAACATGGATAACAGGAGGTTGGACATATGTAATAAGAAGGACAGTAGTTTGTAACTCAGTGGGTTGTTCAGAGGTTGAAGCCCTTGATTGGCTTCGAGTTTGAACCGTTGAAGTACTTGCTGGAGGAGGTTTCTTAGTGGCTTGTTTAGGCATGTTGTACTAGTGGCCCTCCTTCTAGCGCCATTTGTTGAAGTCTCGGTTGTGCAGGTTAGATGCAAAGGTGCTGGAAAAGTTCCAAGGCTCCCAACAGAGGAAGAAAACCCAAGTTGAAAGGCTTCGAAAGACCCTGCGCAAGGGCAATTCTATCCCCAACCTGTTTGGTATGGTGATCCTCCACAGATATTCGGCCTCCGCTAGCACTCTAAGAGTTGGTGATTTGACCAATTAGGTCAATTTTCCAATCAAGGAAAACAAGGGTGTGAAAATGGTAAAGCTAAGCTAAGCTAACCTATTTCAGAAGATGAAACTAATCTAAGTTTGTCCTATTCTAAAAAGAAAGCTTGATATTGTGCAGATCAACCTTGAGGTATGATGAACAAGTAAATTACCACCTTCAACAGAAACGTCTTTGATGTGTTACTTATTAACTTAAATCACAATCTATTAATGAAAATTAAAAGACAATAATTCAAGTACTTAAGCCTTTTCAAGATTCAATCTGTAATAATTCTATCAATTGAAAAATTAACCATGATTATTGTGTACAACGAATCATTTGCAGAAATAGATAAAGAAAGCATTAATATTGAATAAATTCAATAAAATACTTCACAGCATTAATCAGTCACACAGGAAAACCAATATAACAGATCCATACATTACGTATATATGCAAAATGATATCATTCACTGTAGATGACAATCTGAAGTACACAACCAGTAATTCTCAAATAAACTTGAAGAATAACAAGAGATAGATCAAAGATGACTTTACTGTATTAAAAGAGTCTTGTACAGAAATTACAAAAGCTCTGATGAACAGAGTATCCCAGTCCTTTCTCTTGCTGATGTGTAACTCCAAAATTCCCAACCCCCCTCCTAAGAGAAGCATTGCTCCTTAAATAGGAAAGTACAAAAGAGTGCAGGTGGGACTTTTCCAAAAATAGGGATTACAAAAAATCGGATCAAACTATTGATCCCAGAAACCTTGCCATTTTCTCGGCTTACATGATTTAATGACTTTCCTCTAAAAGATTTTTCAGGGATCCTCCTCCTAATTAAAAAGATCCTTGTGACATAGCAAAAATTCAGTGCTTAATTGCTGAGTATCAACAACGGGCGGTTCGGCTTCTAGAGTATCTTCCACGGGAACTTCTGGATTATGAGCAACATCCTCAAAAACAGAGAAATCCATCAAGGGGTCCACCTCAAAAGGAGTTGGAGGAATATCAGGTTCTTCGTCGATTATAAAATCCCGTATAATAGTATCATCTTGGTCGATTATCAGGTTCTTCGTCACTTAGATAGATAATCGATGAAGAACATGGAAACATGAAACCACCTAGAAGAAGGAAGAACTTTGCCTGAAGCATCTATCTTTACTCATGCTTTGAGGTCAAAGTATTTTAGGAGGGGACTGTATTGGACACCTTCCTATGGAAGGACACTCTATGGAATGACACCTTCCTTTCCTGGAACTTGTATAAATAAACTGCCGCACATGTGCAAATCATCATTCATCTATGCATCAAATAATACTCAACTTTTATGTATATTGTTGTTTCTTTCCTTTAATATACATCATCCTTCATCAATGCATCAAATAATACTTAATTTATGCTTTTGCGTATATGGTTGCTTCTTTTCTTTTATTTATATATATAACAGTGTCTCGTAGGTAGTGAAAGAAGGAAAATGATTTAGGAACAGAGAAAAAAGCCTTGACTTGATTTTAAGAAATGCAATAGAAATCCAGTTAAAATTGGGGTTATTCTTTAGATTGGTATCTACTCCATTATCATTTGTTATAATACACATATTTGAGAGGATATCGGAATATCATAAGGTTGTTTAAGGCACTGCTTGTATAATAAAATTCAAAGCCATCCAAATACTTATTTAAGAATGTATTGATCATACATGGTATAGTTCTAATTAACTTAACAGATGGATCTATATTTGGGAGCATTGGTATGTATAATATTGTAATATAAAATAAATTCCATCTTGTGTATATGAAAAGAAATGAATTTGTCAATGAAGAGAGTATATCACAGGTACATATATGTTAAAAAATGTGGCCTTGACCTCAATTAAGTGGTACAAAACAATTTAAGAATAATTTATATCCCTTACAAAATACAATACCATATGATAATATGGCCGAATGACCTGATTTGCCCAGATAAATGGTTGAAAAAGTAAAAAAGACACCAAAAGTAGAAGCAAACTATATCAATGTATAACACGAGAATGAACCGTGCAATAAGAAACATAACAATAAACTGTGCAGTAAGAATCTATCTCCACCATAACTAGTTGAAACCTCTGTTACGACATTGTTTTATCTATACTTTCAACATGTGGAAGTTTTGTTTAAGAATCTACATCCACATCATTTTCAGTGCTAAGAGTTTTCCAACACTGGCTTGTGCACTTGATTTATGTTTTGTATCGAGACTATTCAGTATAGTTCTTCATTTTTGTTTCCACTTCATTCTACATCTCTTCACACACCACTTACTGCTGATACGAAACACTGGAACTTTGTTTAGCTGCCTCTAACCACTAAGAAGGGGATATATGATCATTTAATCTGATTGACTGTAAATGTTTTGGACACATTACTTTGTAAAAACCATAAGCTTTTACTTGCACTTCTGTCCTTGTCTTCTGCTGAGTCATCTGTATTTAGATTCAGACCATCTTGGCCAGAAAACTCTTTTAGATGAAGAATTAGGTTGATTGTCATTTCAATTAATGTGAATCCTTTGCTTTCATATTATATTGATCAAAATGACTTTCTAGTAGATTCCTCTATTGTGTTAGTCAGGTCTTGCAATACATGTGTAAAATCTTCAGAAGCCTTTTCAGGTGGCTGGATATTTCAATCTTGTAAGCTCTATTTCTCGACTTAACATTAATTGGAGTTGTGGATTTGTTGTCCAGGTCTTTTGTTGTTTTGAGCACTGAAAAAGATCAAAAATCTTCCTTACTCTTGGTTGCATCATCACTATCAGATTCCTCCTTATTCTTAGCTGCAGCATAGCTATTGCCATCACTATAGTCAGCTTCACTAGATTTTTCTAAAGCATCTTCTTGGAGATCGTCTTTCTGGAGAGCTGGTTCTTGTTCCATATCTGTTAATCCTTCAGAAAATCCTGAAGGCGAATTAAGCTGTCTATCTTCTACAGTGCCCTCTAGTTCAATTGAATCGGTCATCAGTTTAGATCCAGAAAATGATTGAAAGTCATCCCATTTTTTGACTTGGAAACCATATCCTTCTTTAGATGCATCTTCTTCTGTTTCACATCCATTTGTCTCTTCAGATATTACCAAATTGGAGGCTGGAAAAGATTGAAAATTGTCCCAATCATCATCTTCTTCAGTCTCCAGATTATCATCACAGTTTTCCAAGTGAGAACTGGGGATAAAAGATTCCGATTGTGAAGAGAACTCTACATTAGCAGATAATGACTGGGAAACCAGCTTTGGAGCAGGCAATGGAACAGGTAGATTAGTTGCTAAACTCGAGTTGGACTCCTGAGTAACCGAAGCTCGAATGATATCCTACACAGAACAAATGATAATTAGATGAAAAATTACTCTTGGTAGTTCATGTTCAAATCATCTCAATAGATCTGAATTTACAGTGTAATACTGATTAGTAATTTATTTGTGCTGGATTGACAACCATGAGGATTAGATGATGCTCTTTGTGTGCTTGCATAACTTGTAGCAAACCCTTCGACACGTTGCCTTAGAGAAGATAAAAACTTAAACATGCTCACTTATTTTCAATTTATCAAATTGACAAGTGGCCGCCCATGTCAAATAAACACCTTACATCATAGCTATCTTGGATCTTGGAGATTTATTATTTTCAATTGAAACATGGCTGGATGTCAACTACTTAGTACTACCACAATGCAACTTCCAGATCTATGTAAGAAGATCAACACAATTGTCCTGTGTCAAGGAACAATATTTTATGAAGGCAATCACCGACAAGAGAAACAGTCATATTAAATGTAAAAACAAAGTATCCACGATGAAAAAGAGAAGAGAGTCTGCAATGAAACCTGAAGGTTTTGTCTTAAATCAACAGGCATTCCTAGCAAAACAACTCTGAATTGCGCAGCAAATGATGGAACATTAGCAAGGTGGGATACAAGCTTCATTGCAATACTTCTCAATCCACTTCCTGCCTGCATTGTGCAAATAGATATGTGATGACAACCCATAAAGTTTTGTGTAATTTAACATAAATAACTAAAACTGCTTAGAATTATCATTTTAGAGAAGAAAGAAAGCAACATTACAAACATTAAATGTTCATATCTGACAATCAGATGGAAAGTAAATATAAGGCATACTGTTTCAGCCTGAGCTAGGCTTTCTTATACCTGTGAATTGTCTTCATCGTCTACAGATGCAGACATAATTATTGCTTGCAATAGCAAATTTAGAACATCCTGCTGAGGCTCATTGGATTGTATCATAGAGTGTAAAAGGACAAATAGTTTTAAACTTTCACTGACAACTGCAGCTGATTCATTTGACACAGGTTTCTGCAATTACAATTAAACTATATAAGAATAAAAATAGGGATTCAAAAAACATTGGTTCAAAAGTAAACAAAATTATCCTCAAGTAGGTTCCAATAATTGTATCTCAACTAACAATCTGCGAGAATATGTAATTTCACTGATACCTGTGTTGAATTCTGAATAAGAGAAAATACATCAGTAACAAGCTCCCCCATGAAAATGAGTGCCAACTTGTAGTTCTCATTCTTGGGACTCTCTGCAAGGGCTAACTGTACTATTATTTTCAAGGCCTGCAATCCAGCCATCTGAACCTGAACATTAAAATGCAGACTTGTCAGGTGTGTTCTTTTGCCTTATGGATTTTTCCCTTTCCTATAGTGAGGAAAAAGTCAAAATAATCTATGAGATGCAAAATCACAAACCTGCACATTGGAATCTACAAGGGTTTTATGAAGACAATTTATGCAACGTTTCTGTACAGTACTCCAAATGCTTTCTTTAATATTGCCTTCATCTTTGAGGCACTCGGAGCTTAAAACTGATCTTGCTAATGTTATCATTAATCCGAGTAAAAGAGGCAACTTTTCAAACAAGCCTTTCGGCATTTCTCTGGTTGCTTCTCCATTGCTATTATTTTTGACAATGGAATTTTCAGTATATTCTGTAATGGTTTGCACCAAAGATCCCAAAAGCATTCCTATCTGGGCTGTGCTATTGTCATCCAAACCACTTTTGTCTGTACCCAGCAAAAGTTCAAAAAATTAGATAGGAAAATGTGATTGAAAATAATATGTATTAGACTTATGTCTCTTCCAAAGTGCATAAAGCAATAGCATTGATATATTTCCAGTCTGTTACAGGTTCAATTACTGGTGCTATTCATATCATTTCCAGATTTTAGATAACATAGGTACTTATGAATTACATTCCATCAAAAGGAAAAACATAGGCTTTTATCCCACTATGGACTTGAAAAACAAAGCTTCAAATGTTCGGGGATATGTGTGTATAGTGGAAAGAAAAGAAAACATGAATGCATAAACCGTTTACATGTATTAAATGCTACCAACCAGCTATGTTTTTCATCATCCGAGCTGCAACGTTTCCAAGGAATGCAATTACTGCTGAGACGGAGGTTCCCATTGGAGATGCGATAATATATTTATAACTTGCGTGAAACAGGGTTGGCACCACTTTTGTTTGTTTCTGCATATCAACGTATAGTCATCTTATAATAGATGTGTCAAAATCATTAAAATGATCTTGATAATCGTACATGACATTTACAAGTATATGGAAATATTTTCAGAATCTACATAGGTAGTTCAGGGCCTAACTATGACCCCCCATTACTCTGAATATGCATTTCTCCATCAATTGAAAAATACAGCATAAAGGAAACTAGGCTTTTTCTTCTTAGTTTAAAGCTGTACTTGAAGCCTTAAACATGTATAAAGCACATTGGTATTCAATAAAAATTGAAACAAAAAGATCTGCAGACATAATACAACAGATGAGAGGAGAAACTAACCGCAGGGCTTAGCCGATACACAAGATTTTCAGCTGTTCGTAAAGAAGCAGTAATTAGATCACCATGATTAGGAATGCTAGAATTATCACTGCAACAAAGAGTTTTGTCAGATTCAAAAACTTAAATCTTTTCCACTTGACAACAGACCTTTCTTAGATATAGTGAGATCCTGAAGATGTCATTCTGCAAAAAAATCCAAGCACAGACTAAAGGATGTATCGACTAGAGGATCGTACCTTCCAAAAATGTTATGGATGCAGTGCATACAAAGCTCAGTTGCAGTGAATAAAATTTTTTCATCGTTTATGTATTCATCTGGACAAAACTTGAGAACCTGTTTCATTCGACATGTATCCATCCATTATAAGATAAGGCATTGTGAACATTAATCTTTTGAGACATTGATGTTGCAGGACAAATCTAAACAGGAAAGGATATAACAGCTTAAATTGTGTAGTTAAATCTGTAATCTTAGAGTTGTACTATTTATCAAATAATTGGGATGCAGAATTCAGCCATACATTAATTTGAAAATATCAATGAAGAAATGTTGCATAACAGAAACCCATTGAAGTATGCCACAAGGGGCAGAATTTGAGTAATGTTCCAAAGAAGTAAATTTTGTTTGGTTGTTTGGATTGAAGGTTTTAATTGGCAATAGATGATATTAATTCGTATATTAAACTTCCTATAGTTAGAGGTTTAAATTGAAATTGCTGCATATATAAGAGACTACTAGGATTCTCAATGTGCATAAGAAGTTCCCTCAGCAATCATTCATGTTATGGCCTGAGATGAACCAATTTACATGAACAGAAACAGTAAACTACATATTCAGCATGCTAGAAAATATTTTCAATATAAATAAGAGAGAATAAGATTCTTATAAGAAAAAGAAGAAAAAAAATAAAAGAAAAAAGAAGAGCAAATTCAATAATTAATGGGCTGACCTACAAGCCGCTGCCATATATACAGGTAAGGTCAGCCTATCTAGATTCTACATTAATGCGGGTTGCCCTACATGTTCCTGGATTGACCTCTTCCCGTGGGGGCTACAGACCAGTGTTTTTACCAATTGAAAGCCAATGCATTCTCATCACTTCCAATGCACTCTCCCTCAATAAAAGCATATTTATATATAAGTTGCACCAGCATTTCAGGCCTCATTTTCCCGTTTTTAGAAAGTATCCCTTCTTCTCTAATATGACCTAAGTGCAACATCATCACTGCATAAGCAGCAACCAAAATTCTAATTGTGATTTGTAAGCACTATCTTCATTATAGAGGTATTATAACAACGATGTTTCCTCATTCAGGCATGCTTATAAACAAGTAGACTCTATCTCTTTCTTATTAATTATACTAAAATATGTGCCATAGACTTGGCCTAGTGATTGTACGATTGTACTGACTCTGCCACTGTGGGTAACTTGAACCTTTAGGTGCTCTTCTCCATTTTTAGGTGTCATTTTCAAGTTTGGGTGCTACTATATATTTTTCTTAACAATCATCTAACTTACGAGTGATGATGATCATACTAGAGGAGTTGAAACATAGATTAGAAAAGGAGCAGCACATGGTTCAAGGCAGTGAACATCAAGTCATGCTGACCATGTTTGTCAGTGGCTACACATGACATATGTTTTATCCCCTCACTTGGGGTAGCTAGAAAGAGGACCTTATTATCCCTTGGAAATACCATTGAACCAAAGAACCCAAAAGTATTTGGATAACTATCAGAAGAAAGTCCCAGTACACTGATCAAATTTCCTCACTTTCAAATTGGTGAATGCTGATTTGAGAGTGTATCCATAGATGATTTGAGACTTTAACCTTGAATTCCTGGGGGAAATAGCACCTCAAATCTGCCATACAACTTGCTGATCTGCAATAAAATGCTCAAAATATGCACTTTTCCTCTTCAAATTATAATTTATGACTTATGATTAAATATGTCCAAATATTGCAGAAAATTCATAAATCTGCAATATATCTCCCCATGTTTCTGCAATAAAAGTAGTTGAACAACGAAGAAAGTTGACCAGAAACACAAATGAAACACCCCAAGTCAACATTTTATTGTTGAAATGAGGTATACTACTTACAAATCTGCAACTACGTTTAAAAACCAGCCATAATATCTTCAAATTTGTCTTGAAACAATTTAAAATCAATTTGTCTTTTTATGACTGGTGCCTCGACCTTGGAATAATAGAGTGAAATGAAAAAGAAAATATCCAAGGAAAAAGATAATATTCGAATCTCACAAGTTCATGAACTTCATAAATAAATCTTTAAATATGTAAGAAATATGCTAGATAGAATTCTCACACTTGTGTTCTCATATTGGTCACCAAAAGATGTCAATGTGATCTTCATTACTCAGTGTTGTAGAAAGCACAAAGTTATGAACAAATAGGATACAAGTCAACATGCTCAAGGATATAGGGGGGATGGGAAGAATCATGCCAAGACTTTTACACTCCTCACACCACTGGAAGTTAAACTATGGTAGTGAATGCGAGAAATTTGTTGAGCTTTACAAGGGTCAGCAAGAGAATCATGGAACCAAATCTCACCCAAATTCTGAAATAACCCCCTCACAAGTGTGCTAGAGAGAGATTGAAAAAGCCAAGCACAAGTCAGCTAAAAGTAGAAATGCACAAGTGTGGCCAAGAGAAAATGCCAATCACAAGAGAAAAAAACATCAACTATAAGTGCCCTTGGGCTTATCACACTTTAATAGTAGATCAAGAATACCACAAAATGAGAGCTCGAGTTGTGTATTTATACCCACAAGTGAGGCATCACCCCAAAAGGGGGGTATAGGCTCACATAACAAGAGCACACTCAGGAGGATTACTAAGCCTACATATCGAGTTTGACTAGGCTCACATAACCTTGATTCTTTTTGCCTTGCTTTCATGCTTTGTTTGGATTTCTGGTAGACCTGAAACTGCTTTGCTTGCAATTGGTAGTGCTCTATAGTGTACATGTGCAAGCCTTTTGTGCCATAATTCGCTTGCTTCCATGGAGTCAAGGACCAATGCTTGTTCTAGTTGACCTTTCAACTTGTACAAGCCTTCCTCTTGCTCTCCAATTATTGCTGCATCATTTATTGTCTTTCCTTTTGGCCACATTAGAACTTGGCCATCAACAAATGCAATCCGTATTCCTTTAGCATCTAATGCTGAGATGGAGAGAAGATTTTTCTTCAAACCTGGTACATAGAGAACATCTTTTATTTTTAATGATTTGTCGGAATCTAGCTTGTAGGAAGGTTCTCCACTTCCTTTGATGGGATATTGATAATCATCCCCAAGTTTCACCTTGTGGGGTGACTCATGTTCTGATAGATTGACAAAAGATTCTTTGTACCTTCTCATGTGCTTGGATGCTCTACTATCTACAAGCCAATCATTGCTTCCATGGGTGACGGTACCTATGAGTGTTGAGATTAAAACATATTCTTCATCACTTGAAGAATCATCCCTTTCTTCTCTGGTTCTTTTCCTTACTGGTTCATCATCTTCAATGGTGTGAGCATGATGCCTCTTTTTGTTGGTTCTTCTGGAGGAACCTTGATTCCTAGGACAGTTTCTTGAATAATGTCCTTTCTCATCACATGTGAAACATCTGATACTAGAGAGATCTCTTCTAGGTCCATGATTCCTATTCGGCATTCTGGACCTTTTGTGATGATGTTCCTCCCTCTTGTCATGATTTCTCTTTGTGTGAGCAGTTAGAGCTTGGTCATCATTAGCTCCCATCTTTTCTTCTCTTGCTACTAATCTAGCTTCTTCTTGGGTGCATTCTTTCCCTAATCTACTGAATGTGATTAGTTTCTTCCTGGCACATATTCCTTGAACGAATGAGTCCCATGATCTTGGGAGACCATTCAAGGTAGTCATTACTGTTGAAACGTTACCAAGGAAGTGTTTGTTCACCCTTGTGTTGCCTTGGGGTGGACAAGGACACTTTAAAAGGTAACCGCCCTAGTCATTAATTAATAAAGTGACAAGTACTTTATAATTTTAAAGTCACTTTATTAAAAGGTAAAGTCATGGTTTATCCTAAGTTCACATTTAATGAAAAGTCAAGTGAGTGATTAATTAAAAGGGGTGTTCACTTTATTAAACGACATGATGTTCCTCCCTAAGTGCCTAAGTGATGGATCGTGGTTGTTCAAGTGACCATATCTACTATTTTTGGGGTCCACGATCGCATTGCAACAGACGGTTCGACAATCCAGGCACTATAAGTGGATCAAAAGCCCAATTTACACCTTTAACAATAAAAACCAACAATAAATTACATGGAAAATCAAAATTTGGCGAAGGCAACTATGGCAAATGGAAAAATCAAAGGCTGGCTAATACAAGGGTGACTTCTAAGGTAATTTTGGTAATGTTTGGACATTATATTTCATGTTGTGGGGCCCTCTCTTGCCCAACTTACCATGAGGGGCGAATTGGCCCATGGGGGCGTTTTTCCACTTAGTAAAATTTCATATTCTGTGATGTATTGGATGTGGGACCTTGGATGTATGAGTTAGGGGGATAAAACATCATATAGACACCCCCTAACACTTGTTTTATTTGTTGTATGGCCCCACAAGGGGTCCCTCACTCCACATGGGCATTTTTTAGGGTAATTCGCCCCCCCTCTTGAGAGCAATCTCCACCATTCATTGGGCTTGAAAGAGAGTTAATCTCAGCCCTTAGTTTTGGGGGGAATTTGGTTTGAGAGTGGTCTTTCTCTATAAGAGAAGACACTCAACTCATTTCTCCCTTTCTTGGCACATTGTACACTTGAGTTTTTGATGATATAGAGCCATATTTCACCGAGTTCTTGAGAGTTTATGGATGTATATGTGTATTGCTTGACTGATATCTAGTTTTCCTTAGCTTTGATGAGTTGTTAGTGCATTGTTTCTACCATTTCCTTGGCCAATGATTTGTAGGTGAAGAGCACAGCTGGAGGAGGGTGCAGTTTTTGGAGTGGGAACCCCACAATTGCTCCAATCCTTCAGAGTATCAACAAAGGGAGTTGTTATTTGCTTTTGCCTCTCAATTCCTTTCATTTTCAGTCATTTACTTGCTGGTTTCTCTTATTATTTGCTGCATACATTGACTTGATCTTGTTTGTGGCAGGTAACTAAGGCGAATTTGGCCACTGGGAGCTCAAAACGCCAAAGGGAGCACGCTGCAGCTTGACAATTGAGATTGGAGGGCTAGTCTTCGACAATCTCATCCATCTATTCATTCTCAAGTAGGTTCTTCTTGTTGGTCTCTTGCATTTTAATTTCATTGTGTGCGTTGAGCAGAAATTTCATATAAAAAAAACCATAATAATACAAAACTTAAGATTTCACTGTAGGAATTTGTTTTGGTTTAAAACCCACTAATGAAACACCCTTAGAATGCTATATCCTAAGTTTCATTTCCTTTAGACTCCATTTACCCATAGATTTAGCACTAGTCTACTTGACAAAAACGCCTCACCTAGGGCGTTTTTCTCTTCTGCTTGTTTGGGTCAGTTTGGGGTTCTGGGTAGTTTAGAATCGGTCTTAAATCATCATTTTACTTTCAAAAATCAAACTACCAAGTGCTAGAAGTATTTTAAATCACCATTTTATTGCTGCCCTAGTTTGTCATTTCACTACTTAACTCATCTTCTTGGGCAACATCAATCCATTCCTTCACTTCTAACTTACTCTATGTCCCTAGTCTATTTCAGCCATACAATCACTAATTTAATCAGTCTATCTCACTACATTTGATTGTTGGTCACTTCTACATCATTCCCATTTTTACTATCTGTGTCCATCTATAGGCTGGAACTAGACTTAGGACCTAATCAACACCCATCTCCTCCCTTCACTTCTTTCTATCTTTGGGATTTGGCTGTGTTTTGTCTCTCAACCATCACTGGTTGAGCGGGGTCTCCCCCCTGACTTGGCTACGTGCCTTGTCTAAAGTGACAGTAGCCTTGTCCGGTGTGACTTCCGTTCCTTGAACGGAGGACCTGGCTATTGCTGGTTACACCATTCTAGCTGTTCACCCTTTGCCATCCCTGTTGGGACACTCATTATCCATCAGCTAGAGATTGTGTGATAACATTTTTGGCGCCGTTGCCGGGGAGGTAGAGGCCTACCCGTGTTTTTGATTGAGTTTTGAGTATGTTTGTTGTTTTTCCTTTATCACCACATCAGAACTTAAAACTCTGTTGGCTGATTTCTATTCACATAATTGTATAGCCAACACTATTTTGTCTCACTCACCACTTTCCCCCCCACCACGACATTCCACCTTCGATGAACAAGGTTCCCAATTTCACCTGGCGACTCCACCCCGCGGCTCCACTGGAGATCGAGCCCATCTTTGCAATTTTAGAAGCTTAAATCATTCTGACACTTCACATGAGACTCCACTGGGAACTCTTAAATCGATAGATCAGAATGGACCCAGATGTTCTCCTTGGCCTCTCACAAGCCATTAAAGAATTAAATGAACGTGTGAATAGGTCTAGAAGGAGACAAGAGGAAATAAATGAATGGGATGTGTTATCACATATATAGTAGATGGGCTACCATACATTATTTTTCTGATTCCAGTACACTATTCAGCCAGTTCCCTTGCATTGAGATATTGAGATGAGCATCTATTATGGATCACTATCAGATTTTGGACAGCAGTTTTTATTCCCCATGCCATGATTGAGTCTCAGGACACTCAGAGAGATGACCAATGTAGCTATTTAGCCATTTATACAGAGCAGTCAGTAGTGCCCAGAGTTACAGCAGCAGTTTCAGAGGACAGATGATAATTCAGATTGATGAGCATTCAGGTATATGACTCAGCAGGTATATCATGGTGTTGTGGTTATATTGCTTTTATTTCCATTCTTTTAGCATGTCTTAGCATTTAGTATCATGATCTGGCGATCATATAGATATGTGGACCTGGTTGTACTTATACATATATATCATATTTGTCCCTACTCAGACTTAGAAGTTCTTGGCCTATACTCATTGGTTTTACCCTCCCTAGGGAGAATAGAGGTGATCATTCTCGCCATACTTTGGCTTGCTAGTGTCGGTTTCATTATTTACTGTCTTCATCCATCCGTGACTTACCCAGTTTGATTCATTACCTTGACTTACTACTTGACTAGTGGCATGGAGGACTTTCCCCCACTGTAGCCTCTATATTGGATGAGCTTCCCTGTTTATCGTGTCTCGGCTCTGAGTTGGTGACAAAACTTACCTATGGTGAGTTGGCTTAGTCCGCCTAGTCACTAAAGATGTTGTTGGCTAAACCTGAAACCTTTAGTGCTGCCATTAATGCAAAGTATGGAAATGAAATGTTATATCTTGTATGAAAAGCCCATTCATGCAATGTGTTTCTAAATACACATGAATGAAAGGCAAGCCAAATGAAAATGGCTATGAAATATCAAATGTATATCTTTTGTGAAATGTAAAATACCTAGGTAAACAAGCTGTTTGTGACACACCTAGAAGTGCTAAGGTAAACAAGTGCCTTAAAAACACACCTGCAGCAAGAAGCCTAAATAAATGTAAATCTATGCAATGTGTTTGTAAACACACATAGATCAAAGGCTATGGAAACTCTAGGCCCAAAAAGCAATGGAACTTAAATGCTATATCAAAAATATTGCTGGCCTCTTTTGTATTATGGATTGTGCGCATCTGTGTAAGGTGAATAAACACTCTTTGAACAACTTATCCATTTGTGAGACACTGCCATTCCCTGTGTTGTTGCTTATCCACTATATGCTATGGTGTGTATTCCCTTTTCCACTTCCAAAGTGTCACAGTGTTCCAAAGTGTCACAGTGTTAAGTCAGTAAGTCATTCCCTCTAGCCTAGCCATGTTTGTCTTAGCCTTCACCCTTCACTAGCAAATTGATCACAACTATGAAGTGAGTATGACCTTGAAAGTCTTGTCTGAGTAATAAATAATAATTATGACTTATTCTATTTGGATTTAGATCGCCAGTAATGATTACTTCTTGTTATAATTGCTAAGTAAATGGATTGTAGAGCATGTTTTAACCTTGGACACCTTGCAGCAGCTTGATGACAGTTTGAGTTATATTTTGGTCATGTTGACTTGGTCAAACCTCAGTTTGATCAAAAGTCAACCACAGGACATGAGGTGGCATACCTCAAATGTTACGGATAGATGATATATGGTCTGGTACAGGTCACCATGGTGTGTTTATGCAGTGGTTTCAGGCCTATGATGATTATTTGTACTTTTCAACACTTGTTCAGATTATTATTATTTGGTCTGCCGAATATGATGAGTATTTATTTTGGACCATGCAGAGGTTTATATGATGTATGAGTACACATCTTAGATGGATTTGGACCTTCTGAGTCCAATGAGATAGTCTGTTTTCAGTTCCGGGCAGTTACAGTGATGATTGAACCTCAGTAGGCTATCCTAGTGCAGTTTTGGTCTATCGGAGACCTTGTCAGTGCAGTGATGGGATTCACTTGGTTCACCTAGGGTGCTGTGCATGGAGAGGGTGGTCTAGCCACTTGTTATTACCATATTACCCCCCTCCCAGACTCATTGGTTAGCTCACCTTGACAACGCAGGCACTCCAGGAGGCAGTTTGGGCAGTTTCACGCTTCCCGAGGCAGTTCAGAAATGGTAGAAATGGCTACAGAGGAATTCGATTTGGGCTACTGAGGCAATGTTATGGCATGGGATGATCAATGATGATGAGTGGGATGTCTTCCACACCTTCTCCAGCAGTTTCAGCTTCATCGGGACCCACACCCATCACTTATGGCACTTTCTAATGATTTTTCGAGCCTCTCAAGACTCACAATTTGTCCATAGAGGCACGATTTGGTACTTTGATAACTATTTTATTGATATTGTGCTATGGGGATTGACCAAGGGTGTCTAAAATTACCCCTTGGACCCACTATAAGCTAGATCTACTATTTTGTCATCATGATCTGGTGGGATCCCCTCTCCTAGGGCGATTTTGTCCGCTTATTGTTATATTTTATTAGTGATCCATGTATTGTATTGTTGAGCTCATCTCAACCATTGATTAGATCTTTTGATCTTTTAATCTTAGCCATTCATTCAAAAAGCGGTTGGATTGTGGACTCTCTCCCTCCTATTTAAAGGAGAGAGCTTCTCATTGTAAAGGGGACTTTTGGCTCTGGATTATTGGAATAGAAAAATACTATTGCATCTATCTGTTGTGTTGTGGTGAATGCTTTTGGAGTTCGTTCGTTGATTCTTCCTTTGCACTGGGTTCTTGGAGATTTTGTCTTGCTATACTTTTGTACCATGTTTTTGCATCTACAGGTGGAGGCCGATTTGGTTTGAGGAGGACGTATTGGTAGGGGAGGACCCTCCCTACTTCTTCTTTGGATCTCTTCGTTGGTAACAGGGAGTATTACTGTCCCAGGACCTTCTATTTCATGTTATCATTGCTTTTCATTTGTATTTCCTCCATTGTTGCTCAACTGATTGAAATCGCTTTCCTTGGTTGACAAGAAGAGGTCGCACTTGTGGGCTAGGGTATCATTTCGGCAAGCAAATTCAACAATTTCTCATTTGATCTCTGCGGGAGTCTTCCTCAACAACAAGGCATCTCATTCCAACACTCAGGTATGATCTCAAGGTAATTTCTTTCTCCATGATCTATCCATTTGTCTAAATGCTACAAACCCTTACTATTTCAAAACCCTCATTTTACAATTTTTCAGATCTAGCTTGATCCACTTGGCTTTTGGGTATAATATTTAAAACCCACCTCTACAGTATCCACGGCAATTCGGATCTGTAGTTTGGTGAGGATTGGCCATCATTTGACATGCTTTCCAAGGCAAAGAAGTCTCTCAAGGGAGGTCGCACTCCTTGGGAGAGGTGAGTTTGTAGGGATCTAGCACCTAGGTAGGTGAGATTCCACTTGATCTGTAATCTACACATCCAATAACCTATCCCCAATGTGTCACTTCAGTGATTTCTGCCTTGTGGGCCCCATTCCTCATTTTGAGGGTTGTGCCCCACTTGGGTCACTTTGTGGCATACTTCAATCTTAGATCTACTGAGATCCAGCCATTGGATTGTCGTAATCTTTTAGATCCACCTACCTCTATACCTCAACATTCAAGATCTATAATTTGGCGGACATCTGACTCTATTTGGCCCATTTCCCAAGGCATTGATCTTTCTCCAAGCCCATTCGACTTTCCTGGATTGTTGGGTTAGCTTGTGGTTTGACCCTTGTTTTGGTTGCTTGAACCCCTTGACATTGTCATATCACTTCATCAAGCTCACTTTTGGTACTGGTTAGCCCCAATTTGGACCTTTACTACCCTGCATTGGACATGGTTCCCAAGGCAGTGGATTTTCTCACAATTGACTGGTACCCTAATCCTTGATCTCATTATAAACTTCATAAGTCACTCACATAAACATGTTGGACCAAATCTACAATGTTTAAACCCCTTGATCCAACTTATCATTTACCTTGTGACTTTATCCATAGATCTAGGGTTTACCATACACTTTATGTATTTCAGCTATACTTGATTTGATCTGGTGTTTTGGTTTGATCTCTCTTGTCGGGAGTAGATATGGGTCTCCCCCTTTGTTGTCTTGGGCTAGATAACATAAAGTGAAGATTGCCTCGATTGGCGTGACAACCATCCATTGGGGGTCGAGGCTATCTTGGTTGCACCTCTTTGGTTGCCCTTCCTTTCTGCCATCCATCTCGGATCCATCTCTAGGGGCACCTACAAGTTTGGTGATAACAGGATGCACAATCTCAGTATGGGGAAGAATATGAATATGATCATGGGTATGAACCTGAATATCAAGATTTTTGCAATACCCGCGATGCTCCTCATCACTCTAATGGAATCTTTGTTCTATCCACCCCTAATAGATTGGTAAGTCAACCTGAATCTAGATGTCAATCCCAACCAAGGATTAGTAGCCAACATGGTCGGTCAAATCATCTTGTTAACCAAATTAGACATCCTACTCAAGCCCCAAGTAGAATGGACACAATATCTGTAGGGCAAGCGAAACCTTCTCCATTTGACTTTGTGGGGCACCTCATCCTATGCCAAATCAATATATTAAGGATTTGCCCTGTTTTGATGGAAGTAATGCAATATCAATTGAAAATCATTTGGATGCTCTCTAGTATCATATGGCATGTCGAGGCGCAGATGATGAAGATGTTTACAAGGGTGCCCTTGGGGTTTTTATGGTTTGAGCATTTAGCACCGGGATCCCTCACCGGGTATGACATGTTCATGAGATTGCTAATATATAAATGGGGTGAAAGCATTGATGAGTCTTTAGAATGTCAATCTAGCACTGATTGTGTCATGGATGAAGATTATATTGATGATCTGCTTTCCCGGTTGGAATGTCACAGAGTATCTTGAGAACAATGCTTCAAAATCTCATGTGGAAATTAAAAGAAACATCAATCGAATCATACGAGATACTTTGTTACTATTGCCTGAGGCAGTTGCAGGCCGAACCCTAGATCTAATTCACCTTTCCATTGGTGACTCTAGTGAAGCATCACCAGAAGAGCAACCTCACATTCATAGCGTGGTTGACAATCGTCCTGATCAACGTTCAAACAATCCAAATTATGACTTGGATTCTAATCATCTCTCGAAAGAGGAGGAGAAAGGTGAGGGTAGTCCGATTGCATTTGAGAAACAATCAAGTGATCATCATGTAATTGAATATCAACTTTGTGAAGATGAATAGGGCGAAAGCATTGATGAATCCATGGAAGAACAATCCAATGAGAATTATGTGGCGGAGGATCAATGTCATGAAGATGATCAGGACAACAATGATGAAATGAGTAGGGATTGTCCTTATGAATTTGATTTCTCCTCCCCCTAACCAATGGTAAATGTGCCTTTGATTCAACGTATGAATGAGCCTTCAATTTATAAGAATGTAGTTGAGTATTTGAGGAACATATGCAATGAATCTCTTGATGAAGTTGGGTATGATAGTGAGCAAACCTCAACCCCTCTAGATTTTGACCTTGATATTGACTTAGAAGGGGAACTTACTAAAATCATACGAAGCACTTTGTCATCTTTGCCCGGAGAGGGCACAAATGAAGAAGGGGATCCCATTGATCATCAAAGACAAAATTCTGTGGCTGAACTTTCGATCAGTGAATCCACTAAAGGTCCTCTTGAGGGGCAGCCCCATAGTCATTGTTTCGTTGGTGATTGTTCAAGTCAATGCTCAAGTGATCCCAACCTTATTTCATTTTCCAATCATAGCTTTGAAGAAGAAAAAGAAAATATTGAAAATAACTAGACTTCTATTGAGGGTGGATCAAACCATCATCATGTGGTGGAAACTCAAATGAGTGAAGATGATGGGGGTTTTAAAAATGATTATATCAATATACCTCCCTGTCAAGACGATGATGATCCAGTTATGTACCAACTCGACCTTGAGTGCTCTTTGTCGTAGCCTGCAAGATGGAATCAATGTCACAAAGAACCTTCAAAAGGTATCATGCTTAATGTCAACATGATTCCTTGCTCCATCCTTGATCAAAATGAAGTAATTGGAAATATGATCCAAAGTCAGTTTTGTCTTTGGGAGGTTGATATTTATGTTGATGATTTCTTTGACAAATGTCTTTTCTCTCATGCGGAATTGGGGATAGCACCTTTGGGAAATGCCAAGCAAGTTTCTATTTTTCACTCCTCCCTCCCATCCCAACTCATGAACTTAATGCCTCTTTCTAACCTAATTTTGTTGCGCAAAGGGTTTGGTAAGGAGTTTGTAGAATGCCAAGCAGTTGATGGTAAAATCTTTTATTTTCTTTTTCAGTCATCCCAGTTTAACCCTATTTTCCAAACTGATAGTCTCATTGATGGGTTGATCGAGAAGCTTTTCAAAGATCAATTTCATCTTTTCGCAATTTTTGAGCAACAAGTGGGAGTAATTTTGATCTTAGTTTTAGTATACTCCAGTTTGTCCCCACTTGGTTCTTTCATCAATCCGAGGATGAACGCCATTGAGAATGCCAACTTGATAGACGAGGAGAACAACATGTCCCAGGGAGGGTTGAGTCAAATGTTATATCATTTTCTTACATCTAATTTAAAGGATAACTCACACCATTTTCAAGATCCTTTTTGCATATTGATGGATGTGTCTTGCGAAACTCAGTCTCAGCCTCGACATGATTTCATTTTGCACCACTCTAACCCTTTTCCAATGTTTGAACAAGTCAAGAGATTTGTGATCTTAAACTCGTTAATTTCTAACCTACTCTTGACCTGTTTTGCTAAACAACATCAAGAAAGAATTAGTGATTTGTTTGATGAGTGGTTGCATTGGATCTATGATTTTACTTAGTATTAGTCTGAATTGGTTAGAGTAGGGTAGGTAAATTGAATAAGCTCTCATGAGCAGTAGCTAGTTGCCCTTTTGTTTTGTTCTTCTTTCTCTTCTCACTTTTGACGCCCTTTCTCTTTTTCTAGTTTTGCGTCTGTACCCTAGTCTTTCCTGTCTTTGTTTTCACCTTGTGTGTCGGCCTATAAAAAATATATATATAAATAAATAAATAATATATATATATAATAAATAAATAATATATAATAATAATAATAATAATAATAATATGCTGTAGAAGACTTGCATTGATGATATCTTTCACTTTCAGCATCGTCATTTGGTTAGATTTCTGCTGAATTATATATATATATATATATATATTGTATGTCCTGACGAGCGGTCTGTAGAGATTGGTATAGCGTCTGCATTTTACAGGAATAGGTACATGATGATGATGATGCAGATAGTATGCATGTGCATGCGTGTTGATGATGACGATGAGAGGGGTGCTACGGACTAGAGATTCTGTGGTTCTCAAGCACTCTCTTCCTTAGAGCACTTGTCCCAACTGGAGCCAGATGTTATCACATCCATGTTAGCTAGAGCTACCATGCTGCAATTTGTGTGGTCGGGGACCATACTATACTTTTTTTTTTCCAGATCAAAGACCAGATGCCTTCAAAGAGGCACATAGTTTTGTTCAGATTGCCCCGAGCAGACATATCAATGGGGACAAATGATTTGTTGTATTTGTCCAGACATGTATACATTATTGCCTACAGAGGCACCCTTCTTTGCCAGGCTTTGCATAAGCACATTGAGATAGTAGCCTTGCCATCTTTTTGATTGAGAGTACAGAGTATTGCTGGTTGGCCACTTATTGCCCGGATTCAGTAGAGATCCAACTTCAGAGTCAACTTTAGTAGTAGGTATAGCATTTGATGTTTTATTGCTTATGTTGTTGATTAGACTTGTTTATACTTGATAGTACACTAACTCTGCATCTGATGTTTGATATGGTGATCTAGTTGTCATTATGGTATATTGTTGGGCCCATGGTGATGTTAGTCCACCCCTTTCTGTAGGCTCCTGTCTATGCACACCGGATCACATTCCCACTATTGGTATAGACTTGGTCACTTAGTCCCCCTAGGCAGCTGACTTTGGATCCACCTTCACTCTCTCCACCCATTCGACCCATTAATGATTGATCTTTCCTGACTTGGATTCTGATTTGTGACCTTGAGGATCCCTTTCCCCACTGATCTCTGAGTATGCCATGACTCCCTATCTTTTGTGCCTCGGCTCTTTAGTGTGTGAAATGCACTCTAAAACCTGGGATTTGCTCCTGTCGGTTGCCCCCGATGTTGCAATGCAGTATAGGAGTGTGTAGCCTCACCGGGTGTTCCCCATTGGTCATCGAAGCATTTATGCTCACCCCCATTACTCTGCAATATGAGCACCTTGATTATATCTATTGAGATATGTATGTAGCCCAAAAGGGCCTTGATGTAAAATGAAGAAATGAAGAAATGAAGAAATGTAAAGCAAGCCAAAAAGGCTATTGTAAATGTAAAATCTAGCCAAAAAGGCTAAGTATGAAACGTAAATGTAAAATCCATGCAATGTGTTTGTAAACACCCATGGACACAGGTCAGCCGTACATATCATCTTTGTAGTGGTTATTTCCTCACCTATTCCTGCGGGGCAAGGAGGTGAGAGAGAGCAAGGGACAAGCTCAAGATTGTCCCCTAGAGTCTCAAGTTGCGGTTTGCCGGACACCCAGTTTGGCGGCTCTAGAAAAGATCCTCACGGAGTCTTATTTAGGCACAGATGTGAGTTGTGAGATACTTGTTAGATGACCAGTGGCGGTTTCCATGCACTATACCCATTTGTGAGGCACCGCCCTTCCCCGTGTTCCGTCATGGTATGCTTATCTCAGTGGACCCCGCTTTCTCGAGTTATCCAAAGAGTCACGTGATTTTAGTCCTTGTCATCCCTTATCCTTCAGCTTATTCTCCACCTCACCCAAAGTTAGCTAGGTGATCAAGTCTGTAGGTTGTGCATACCAGTTTGAGTCTTTTGGATGTGGTGGGTCCACCTCACCATGGGCCTCGTGTTTTTGAGATATTATGTATTTTTGATCACCATATTGACATTTTATTGCTTAGTAATGTACTAACATATATAAGGAAGCCTATCGCTTCATATTGCATATAGGTATTCAGCCAACACCATGTTGACCAGATTTGACTTGGTCAAACTAGGTTGACTAGGCAAAAAATGGGCCCGAAAAAATATTGCGATCGAGATTTCGATTTTGGTCACTTGTATTCTCTTGGGGTCCCAGATGAACCTCCAAGCATCAGAATTTGGAAAAGTATAGGCAGCGATGAGATTTTTAATTATTATTGGTCATAAATGACTTGTTTTAATTAAAAATAATGGATTTTGGGCAAACAGTGCCTAAGTGAGGGATCGTGGTCGTTCAAGTGACCATATCTACTATTTTTGGGGTCCACGATCGCATTGCAATAGACGGTTCCACAATCCGGGCACTATAAGTGGGTCAAAAGCCCAATTTACACCTTCAGCAATAAATTATATGGAAAATCAAAATTTGGCGAAGGCAACTATGGCAAATGGCAAAATCAAAGGCTGGCTAATACAAGGGTGACTTCTAAGGTAATTTTGGTAATGTTTGGACATTATATTTCATGTTGTGGGGCCCTCTCTTGCCCAACTTACCATGAGGGGCGAATTGGCCCATGGGGGCGTTTTTCCACTTAGTAAAATTTCATATTTTGTGATGTATTGGATGTGGGACCTTGGATGTATGAGTTAGGGGGATAAAACATCATATAGACACCCCCTAACACTTGTTTTATTTGTTGTATGGCCCCACAAGGGGTCCCTCACTCCACATGGGCGTTTTTTAGGGTAATTCGCCCCCCCTCTTGAGAGCAATCTCCACCATTCATTGGGCTTGAGAGAGAGTTAATCTCAGCCCTTAGTTTTGGGGGGAATTTGGTTTGAGAGTGGTCTTTCTCTATAAGAGAAGACACTCCTCATTTCTCCCTCTCTTGGCAGATTGTACACTTGAGTTTTTGATGATATAGAGCCATATTTCACCGATTTCTTGAGAGTTTATGGATGTATATGTGTATTGCTTGACTGATATCTAGTTTTCCTTAGCTTTGATGAGTTGTTAGTGCCTTGTTTCTACCATTTCCTTGGCCAACGATTTGCAGGTGAAGAGCACAGCTGGAGGAGGGCACAGTTTTTGGAGTGGGAACCCCACAATTGCTCCAATCCTTCAGAGTATCAACAAAGGGAGTTGTTATTTGCTTTTTCCTCTCAATTCCTTTCATTTTTAGTCATTTACTTGCTGGTTTCTCTTGTTATTTGATGCACACACTGACTTGATCTTGTTTGTGGCAAGTAGCTAGGGCGAATTTGGCCACTGGGAGATCAAAACGCCAAAGGGAACACGCTACAGCTTAACAATTGAGTTTGAAGGGCTAGTCTTCGACAATCTCATCCATCTATTCATTCTCAAGTAGGTTCTTCTTGCTGGTCTCTTGCATTTTAAAGCAGAAATTTCATATAAAAAAAACCATAAAAATACAAAACATAAGATTTCACCATAGGAATTTGTTTTGGTTTAAAACCCACTAATGAAACTACCTTAGAATGCTATATCCTAAGTTTCATTTCCTTTAGACTCCATTTACCCATAGATTTAGCACTGGTCTACCTGGCAAAAACACCTCACCTGGGGCGTTTTTCTCTTCTGTTTGTTTGGGTCAGTTTGGGGTTCTGGGTAGTTTAGAATCGGTCTTGAATCATCATTTTACTTTCAGAAATCAAACTATCAAGTGCTAGAAGTATTTTAAATCACCATTTTATTGCTGCCCTAGTTTGTCATTTCACTACTTAACTCATCTTCTTGGGCAACATCAATCCATTCCTTCACTTCTAGCTTACTCTATGTCCCTAGTCTATTTCAACCATACAATCACTAATTTAATCAGTCTATCTCACTACATTTGATTGCTGGTCACTTCTACATCATTCCCATTTTTACTATCTGTGTCCATCTACAGGATGGAACTAGACTTAGGACCTAATCAACACCCATCTCCTCCCTTCACTTCTATCTTTGGGATTTGGCGGGGTCTCCCCCCTGACTTGGCTACGTGCCTTGTCTAAAGTGACAGTAGCCTTGTCCAGTGTGACTTCCGTTCCTTGAACGGAGGACCTGGCTATTGCTGGTTACACCATTCTAGCTGTTCACCCTCTGCCATCCCTGTTGGGACACTCATTATCCATCAGCTAGAGATTGTGTGATAACAGGGCTTATTCATCTAGTGCATGCAAAGTAGAGTCTGTCCAGTTTTGGACCGGTTGAGTTACCTGCCGAGGTAATCCTGTATTGTATTGTCTCATTTATATCTATATGCTCTGGGCTCGAGAGAGAAGATAGCCCCACAGTTAGCTGGTTTTTGCCCGAAAGGGTTCTAGGGTACATCTGTTGTTTATGTGTTTGATTGCATTTATATTTCAGTTGGTAAATACAGATCTAGTTGTTTGAGTCTATATTTTTATGAGTATATACTAATATTGAGACTCATACCACTTGAAATCTCAGGGCGATTAAGAGGGAGTAGTGATCTCTGAATCAAATATTTACATGGTATCAGAGCCCTGTTGAGGGTTAGAGTGGGTAGTCACACATAGATCTGTGGAGATAGAGACCAAATCTACCAGATCTAAGCAACACAGTTCAGATCTGAGGTTGTAGAGGTCAGATCTATCAGTTCAGAGGGTTTTGTGGTCAGATCTGTGATAGATCTACCTGATCTGTGATCGGGAGAGACTCTTGTTCACTGTGGGTTACGGTTTCTTCAGTTGGGTGAGTATGCCTACCAGTTTGAGGGTGGAGGACCGGTTGGATGGTGCCTCCAACTATAGTGCATGGAGGGCACGCATTACTCTCTTGCTGAAAGAGAGTGAGCTATGGGATGTTGTCAACAGCACGACGACAAATCCTGTTACAGTTCCGTCTATAGCCACTGCCAAAGCAGTGTATGACAAGAAAAATGTGAAGGCTCAGAGGATCCTTCTTGATGCGATCAAGGATCACCTCATCCCACATGTCTCTACCAAGGACAATGTGTTTGAGATGTGGGATGCGTTGACTAGTCTGTACCAGAGCTGCAATGAAAATAGGAAGATGGTTCTCAGGGAGAAGCTGAGAAGCATCAAGATGGGGAAGGATGAGAGCATGATTACCTATCTCACCAAGATAACTCAAGTGAGAGATGAGTTCGGAGCTGTTGGTGAGAAGGTAGAGGATAGTGAGCTGGTTCGACAGGCCTTAAATGGCGTGACTATGCCATGGGCAGTGTTTGTTCAGTCTATCATAGCTCGAGAGAACCTTCCCAAGTGGGATCGCCTGTGGGATGATTTCACATAGGAGGATATCCGGAGAGGGTACATTCAGGGTTCAAATTCTGCCATTCCAGAGGAGGAGGATGTGGCTCTCGCAGCAGGCGGGAAACAAAGAGGCAGTCAAAAGAAGGATCTGAGCAAGATCAAATGCTTCGCCTGCAACGAGTATGGACATTATGCGGGACAGTGTCCACATAAGAAGAGGGGGAGGTAGGCGAAGGACGAGCAGGTGGCAGCAGCAGAGGAGGTTGATGAGTTCTCTTCTTGGTTTGAGAAGAAGGTCTCACTGGCCTTAGTTCAGTCAGGACATGATAGTAGCCTACTAGAGGCTCAAGTTGATCAAAGGTGGAGTGGACATCACTCTCAGCAATCATATGACAGAAGTGTGAGATGCATTCCTGATCTTAGAGAATACATCCATACAGTTGACTCGAGATGGTCAGGGGGTTGACCATTTGGTTATTGGTGTGGGCAGAGTGAGATTTCTGCTTGGCAGTGGGGAGCTCCTGGAGGTTTCAGGGGTGCTCTTTGTTCCAAGACAGAGAGGGAGTGTCCTCTCAATGGCCGCATTGGCAACTGTAGGATACTCTGTAGTGTTTCACAGGCATCAGTTCTTCACCTATCCTAGAGGAGTAGACCCAGTCTTATTTGGTCACAGGATCGATGGTGATTATTTGGTTCATGGATAGCCTACCTCACGCACATCAGGATGGCTGAGTGCATCCTCTTCAGATGCAGAGGGGGATGATGAGCGGGATGCTCATAGCAGAGATGAGGCCAGGAGGAGTGAGCTTGTTCAGCAGATGGGTGGGCCAGATGCTCACCATGATGAGGATCCGGGCAGTGATTCTGGAGTTCCAATGGATGAGCGAGACACTCTTGACAGTGATGAGTATCAGGAGATTGGGCCCTTGGGTTCATATCAGATGGATGAGCATGCTGGTCATGCAGGCACCAGTCAGAGAGTGAGCTGGTATGACATGGTTGAGATGGACTTGGCTCAGGAGAGAGCTAAGTCAGTTCAGAGATAGAGGGAGTTGACTTACAGAGCTGAGTCAACTCAGGGTCATAGGCAGATGACCTACAGAGCTGTGGATCCACTTGACAGAGGTCTTCAGGATTGGTTACATCAGCAGAGACTCAGAGGGAGTCTGAGTCAGAGTGCAGTGGCAGAGTCAGTAGTGGTTGACAGGAGGGCTTCTTCTGAAGCCACACTTATGGAGATTGATCAGAGTTCTTCAGGTCAGAGAGCAGTGACAGGAAGATCAGTTAGATCAATGTCAGCAGCAGTGGACTTGATGGATCCAGGCATTAGTGTCAGGACTTCCCTCGTTAAGAGGGAGTGTTAGATTGTCGTAACTTTGGGATGTCCTCCATGGTTTAGATGCCTTACCTGGAGGTACATTACTTGCATAGGTATCAGGATGGAGTAGAGGGTGAGATGCACTCTACTCAGTGGCATGAGTCCAGTGGGGGCTGCATGCGGAGCTTCAGGGGAGATTGACCTTTGCATGCATGAGTTTTGCATGACCTGTCAGCATTCAATGACTGCATGCAAAAGTGACTTTTTGCATGCACTGAGAGCTAGGGTTTTGACAAACCTAATTCATCGGTGAGATTATTTATAGAGGCAGGGGGTCCCCAGATGAGGTTACTCAGTTGCATTGTTGGAGAGAGATACTACTAGAGTGAGGAGGGCGTAGTTGCACATGTGGGGCGACTTTCTGAGAGAGAGAGGAGTTGCTACAGGAGCTAGGAAGGTCATATCTGAGCTAGATCAGTGACCTTCAGTTCCAGAGAGGCTGGACACCCAGTACTGTGAGTTGAGAGAGCTCAACAGTGTGATTTCTGATTAGATTGGAGGAGGTCAAGTTCTCTTGGAGGAGGGTGCATTTCCCAAGGAGGGAGAAGCTCGTTTGGAGCTGGATTGACCAATTCGGAGTCAGAGACTTCCAGGATAGCCTTGCCTCAGCATTGGAGGAAGGTTAGGGACGGTCAGAGCTCAGATCTGTTGAGATTCGGTCCGGTACGAGCATTTGACATCTGGAGGGAGGGCGCACTTGTGCATGCAGAGTAGGTCGAGTTCATCCGAGGGCTTCTTCAGTTTCAGAGCAGATCAGAGCAGTGAGATAGAGAGAGGGCAGATCAGTCAGAGGCATCTTCAGATTACTTAGATCCAGTTTGACAGTTGGGGCTTACTCATCTAGTGCATGCATTAGCTGGATGCATGCAAAGTAGAGTCTGTCCAGTTTTGGACCGGTTGAGTTACCTGTTGAGGTAATCCTATATTGTATTGTCTCATTTATATCTATATGCTCTGGGTTCGAGAGAGAAGATAGCCCCATAGTTCGCTGGTTTTTCCCCGAAAGGGTTCTAGGGTATATCTGTTGTTTATGTGTTTGATTGCATTTATATTTCAATTGGTAAATGCAGATCTAGTTGTTTGAGTCTATATTTTTATGAGTATATATTGATATTGAGATTCATACCGCTTGAGATCTCAGGGCGATTTAGAGGGAGTAGTGATCTCTGAATCAAATATTGACACTAAATCTACCCAAGTCATATATAAGCCAATTAGTTCTTCTTGCCACTTTGTCCATCATGTATAATGCTTGATTACAAACAAGGTTGTCGATGACAACCCTTTTTGCCTTGCCAAGTTCCCTCCAAGCTTCTCTTGGTTTGTACAACTATAATATGAGTTTCCAATGTCTATGGTGCACCTTGCCTTCGTGCAACGACACCCAATATGTCCATGGTGTGCCTTGCTGACAGGCTAAGGCAACCTGAAACTGACTCCTCTAGCCATCAATCACATGTCATGTCTATTTGCGCTAATGACCACCAAGGTGATCGTGCAATGGAGGTTCTCAAAGCCTCTCAAGGTTAGGGCCTTACATCCTTCCCCACTAAAATTCGTTTTCATCCTTTCCATAAGAACTTGTTGTCGTCTAAGTCTACTACCCAAACTCAAGCATCCATCTGCAATTGGATTCTCCAACCACTCCACACTATCATTGTTAGAATACTTGTGCAACTGCACATTGTCCAATGCTACCTTTCAACAAAGCAACTATTTGAACAATGCCTCTCGGATGCCATTGTGACAATAAATCACTTTGAAAGAGATTAGGCTTGACATAAGTAGTGATCAACCCAAGAGCTTCATCCTTCTTCAAACATATGAGATAATGACTATCAATTCAATAGGAAGTTGCTTCACCAATTACATCCATAAAAATTTTCTTTGAAGTAGGGCAGTAATTTGGTCCATCGAAGAATGATAGTTGGTCCCATTCAAATACGAAAATAACTACTTTGAATCCATAGGCTCATCAACAACAAGATGAATGCTCCTAATGGAATGAAGGCTTCATAAATTCACCCTTATAATCCAAATGGTACAAAATCCTAGATAAATAACCGTAAGTTGCACTGATCCGGATATAGAAACGAATACGAATACGGGGGGGGGGGGGAGAACGAATATGGGAAAATTTTCAAAAAAGCTAGATACGATACGACGGGGAAACGAAATATATATATATAGATATCATCATCATAAATATTATCAAAATCATCATAATCATCATAATATTATCATTGTATATCATCATCATCACCTAACACTACTATCGAATATCATTAGTCATACATGTAACATGATACTATGAAAACTTTTAACTAATATCATCTAAATCCTCATGCTCATAGTTAGAGTCATCATCTATGTCCTCAACAAAAGTAGACCGAAAATAGGGATCCCAAGCCTGGCTTGAATCCTTTGGGCTTGAAGGCACCTGTCCAACACCAATGTTCACATCCTTTGGCTATGGAAGTGGGTCCAAGTCCATCCAAGACAGAAGAGTTCAACAATCAGCACCACCAACATCAAGGTACATAGAGGGGTTGATGCGTTTGATTAAATGCCAATCACATACCCTCATATATGATAGAATCTAGTGGAAACGTTGCAATCTTGAAATCCTGTTAAGTTTGTTGAATTCTAAATGGGATTAAAAATTCTACTTTTTGCATATGAAGTCGTGGGTCCTTCAGGGTTTCAACGTAGACCGAGAAAACAATTTAAAAGTCGACTTAAAGAATATAAAACTGTTAGAAACGTGGCCCTCTCTCTCTGATACGCTTCACAAATTCCTTGAAACGTATCACCTCTAGGCTAAAACGTATCCAAAACCCTTGAAACGTATCCGTACCAATATGATACATATCAGTGACGTTTCAGGGCCATATCCCCTCAGTTTCAGGATCCGAAACGAGGAACGACGTTTCACCAAGGCTACTAGGATGTTTCTGGTAACTTAGAGATAACCCCATGATTCGAGGCACTGACCTTAAGGAAGGGTGAAAAATGCCTAAGAACATGCTAAACGAAAGGCGCAATCCTAGAATAGGGTTTATATCGCTAAAACCCCCACAGAAACGATGATCCATGACAACCCTAGTTTCGCACTGTATAAAGACGCCACTAGCTAACAATTTTTGAATTAGCCAAAAGAATTGAGAGAATTGAGAGAGTAAGTTGCACATCCACTCTTATACCATGTTCAAATTTACAAGGATCAATAAGAGTATCAATGGAACTATTTTCAAAGAAAGATAGGTCTAGTGCGCTAGAGAGAGAGTGCAAAATCCAAACACAAGTGTATTGAAAATAGAAATGCACAAGTGCGCCCAAGAGAAAATGACAGTCACAAACAATAAATGCCAAATATAAGTGCCCTTAGGCTTATCACACTTTTTATAGTAGATCAAGAAGATCACAAGATGAGATGATAAAAATGAGAGATTAAGTGTCGCATCCTCCCAAAAGAGAGTTATGGGCCTACATAACAATGACATGCTCTCCAAAAGGGTTATTGAGCCTACATATCAAATTTGACTAGGTCGACATTAACCATAAAACTAATACACAATAAATGAAATAAAATATGGCCTTAACCATAATTAGAAGTACATAATGATACAGTATGAATGGGTCATGGCCACATGTAGAAATTACACCAATAATTCCAACGAAGTTCAGCCAATAGAATAGCATCAAGAGGTGTCCAAAACTCTAAGAATCTAATTTTGAAGTGAGAAAGAGTGGAGGCAATAATTAAGAGAAACAAATGAATTGTTTCCTACTTATTGTCCTCCTTTTATAATCAAGGATGGCACTTTCCATTAAAAACCCAACAATATGCTAATATCCTAGAATAGGTGCCATAAAAGGTCACTTTCTTACCCAAGAAATCCTAGAATAGAAAAGTCTGAGATAAGGAGATAAAGATAAGTCCAACTAAAACATGCCACTCCAAGAATAAAACCAACTCCAACCCCACTCTAACAAGTCAAACTCATGTAATAATGTGCACTAACAAGTCAGAAGTAAATCCTCAAGGATAAGATAATAGGTCTCATCTGTTAATTTTTTATGGATTTAGGGTTTTATGCAGAAGAATACCAATTCAATATACTTTAATGCAAAAAATAGATAAACAAGTACAGAAACTAAATATGAAAGAGTATAGCAGTCACTTCTAACATAATTTTCATCTCTTTCAACTTCACACCTTTAACATTACCCAATTGGTCATTGTGTTAAAGTAATCTTCAATAACATGTAATTAATAATAAAATAATCAACTTGTCAGCAGTAAAAAGGGATAGATGAAGATACTTACCTGGGTGTGAAACCTTTCCTGTAGAATACTCAGAAGTGTTACTTTGATAATAGATTGATCCTCTCAGAGGCCGACTCAACACTAGGAACCAAAAGACTCTATTAACGAGTTAGTACAAACCTGAGAGAGAGAGATGATTGGTCAATGACAGTTAAAAACACAATGGCAGTCACAGCGGTTGAAATATAAAAGATGTCCAAAGATGTGAATATAAGAGGTCTAAACTCTAGGTGAAGACCTTAATAAAATACAGTGGAACAAACGCTAGTTAAACTTCAGTACAAAGACCAAAATCAAAACAAATCTCAACAATATAAAACTGGTCAAAGCAAGTCTCAGCAGTCAGGGTTTAGTATAAAAAATAGATCAGACCTAAAAGGGCCACGACCTCTTCAATTCAACCCACAACAAAAAATAGACTGATCACTACCACAGGCAAATCTAACTCCTAGATTTCACAGCCTTCACAAAGTGAACAGGATCAGACCTTTAACGCTCACGGCTTTCACAAAGTGAGTGGAGACAAACCTCTAGCCCTCACGGCCTCTTCAAATCAGTAACCAGAGGGTTTTAAGGTGCATGGGAGAGAGTCTCATGTGTGCAGGTTGAGGAAAACATTGTACGGTCGAAAGCAAGCTCCAAGAGCTTGGTATTCAAGGGTAGATACTTGCAGCAGTTGGGTTTCCAGAAGACCGAGGCTGATCCCAACCTCTACTTCATTGTGGTGGATGAGGATACACTCATTCTAGTATTGTATGTGGATGATTTGTTTAATATAAAAGCAGAGAAACTCATAGGTGGCTGCAAGAAAGATCTTGCTTCAGAATTCGAGATGAAAGACATAGGTCTAATGCATTACTTCTTGGCTATGGAGGTTTGGCAGGACGATGGGCATATCTTTTTGGGACAGGGAAAATATGTAGTTGACATTCTAAAGAGATTTCAGATGCAGGACTGTAGGCCTATGGCCACACCTATGAAAACCAAATGGAAGCAGATGGTAGCTTTCGAGGGTGAGTTGGCTGATCTCATGAGGTATCGTCAACTTATTGGATCTTTGATGTATCTGGTCAACATTAGGCCAGATCTGAGTTTTGTTGTCAATACTTTGAGTCAATATATGGTGGGGCCCAGGGATGTGCACTAGATGCCAACAAAGCATGTGCTCAGGTATATCAGAGGTAAGGAAGGATATAGACTGAACTATGAGAGGAAGGGTGGAGTGCAGTTAATTGGATTTTCAGATTCTGACTGGGCAGGTAGTGCAGTGGACAGGAAAAGCACCTTCGGGTGTTGTTTCAACTTGGGTTCAACAGTTGTGTTGTGGTTTAGCAGGAAACAGAAGTCAGTGTCACTGAGTTCTACAGAGGCAGAGTATATGGCGGCTAGTCTAGCTAGTTGCGAGGCCATTTGGCTTTGCAAGATGCTAGTGAGTTTATTTGATCAACAGTTGGAGCCAACTATGATAATAAGAATTGCATAAAACTTATTAAGAATCCATTTTTTCACGATAGGTCCATTCATATAGAGATCAGATATCACTTCATTCGAGATCATGTACAAAGGGGAGCAGTTGAGCTTCAATATGTACCTACAAATGAGCAGGTAGCAAACATTCTCACGAAGTCTATGATGAAGGGAAAGTTTGTTTACTTCAAGGAGAAGATGGGAGTGGTTCAAAACAATTTCCTTGTTAAGAGGGAGTGTTGAAAAGTTAACTAGGAAAGTTGTCCCTCATGTTCAGATGCCTAGCACGGAGGTGCATTTTCAGTATAGGCAATCAGGATGGGGTAGAGGGTGAGATGCACTCTACCAAGTGTCATGAATCCAGCGGTGGATGCATGCAGTTCTTTCAGGGTGATTTGTCTTATGCATGCAATATTTTGCATGCAACCTTTTTAATTAAAAAGCATGCAAAAGAGGGATTTTGCATGCACTCATATTAGGGTTTCGAAAACCCTAATTAGTCAATGTGTTGATATAAGGATGCAAGGGGTCACCTTTAAAGGTCAATCAAGAATTTCATCAGAGATAGATGAGAGAGAGAGGAGGGCGCATTCTCTGCATGCTAAGGGGGGACGCACTCATTTGAGCTAGATTGAGGATATCCTATTGAGAGAGTGAGGGTTTAGGGTTTCTACAATGATGAGAGAGGCAACATCATCCAGTTTGTGAGAGACGTCTTGGGAGATTCTGTAATATCCCAAACTGATATTTTTCTTTTTTTGTGTTGTCTAATAGGTTGATATCTCAAACAAGCATGAAGGTGTGTACTGATCTCTGCATGCATGCATTTGCATGCAGATCTATAACCCAAATAATACTGAAATGCTATAAAGTAGGAGTAATTAGTGCATACACATACCAGTATGGAGATCTGCTGATAACAATGAAGCTGATCCCCGCATGCAGGAATCATGCTGGATGAATAAGGAGATAAGCCAAATCGTCCTCCAAGAGAGAAGTGCGCCTTCCTCCAAGCTTAGAATGCTCCACAATAATAAATACTCTGCTGATGAAGGTCCTGATGAGGTGTACTAGGGTTATAGTGCCCTTCTGGAGATGATGGAGACTGCATGCATAAACTCTGATGGCTTAGTAGCCTAAAACGTGAAGGTCCTCCACAAATCAATTTGCGCAAGCATGCAAGACGTCTTCCTAAAGGAGGATATGCAGAGAAACAGCTGAAGAGGCAAGTTGAGAGATCCTCCTTCCAGGTGAAGGGTAATAATGATGCTCTGAGAAGGATAGAAGCAGCATGCAACAATTTTGCCCTTTGTAGACTAGAAAACGAATGGAAGACTATCTGGAGAATGCGCCGATGCAAGGGAGAGCAAGCCCACAATATGATATAAAAGATAACTCTGCTGAATCCAAATGGTGATAATACCTGATGATGAACAATGTTGAATCTGGATGATCCAACCTGATGATGAACTAGGGCAGATAGATTTTGCTGCCGAAATACACTAGTTAGCTAAGTACAAGCCTCAACCCCAACTTCGCTCGCTGAGCTCTCCAAATCGAGATCACAAATAAATACTCAATAAGCGTGTCTTCTCCATCCACTTTACCTTTCTTTTATAACATTCAACTGCCAAAAACCTAACTTTTTACCTAATTAGGTCACTTTCTCTTCTAATTCGCAGTTGACTTGCATGTAGGTGCCTGGAGGCTCAATCAGGTGCATGCGTCATGAAATAATGCTCAGATGTCATGCATGCAGGTAGCCTTTGGCTCAGGTGGCCCCTGTCTACCTACTGATGATATAATATCTATGCCCTAGATATTCTGATATGGCATAAGTCCACAGTTGATCCCCTGACTGTCAGTGCCCGCTCGAACCTATGGGGAATCATATAGGTTAGTGGGATGGTCCTCAGTGCTTAAGCAGAAGACGACATTACAGTCCTCCCCGCTCGAAATTGCTTGTCCTCAAGCAAATGTAAAGCTGGGTGCTGTAATACCTGTTCTCCCTCCCAAGTGGCCTCCTCTATAGGCAAATCTCTCCACTAAACCAAGTCGTCTCTGATGATTATGTTCCTCAGTTTCCGCTCTCGCACCTCCAGGATGCGCTCGGGAATCAGAATCAATTGCCCCTCGTCATCAAGGGGGGGCAACTCGAAAGATGTAACAATCTGCTGACCGACTGCCTTCTTGAGGTTGGAGACATGAAATACGTTGTGAATCTTGCTCTCTGGGGGTAGTTCTAGCTCATATGCTACCTCTCCGACCTTCCGAATTATCTTGTATGGACCATAGAAGCGAGGTTTGAGATTTTCCGCTCCTTTCTTTTTAGAGATGACTGTCGGTAAGGTTGGAGGCGTAAATAAACGAGGTCTCCTAACTCAAAACTGCGCTCAATCCTGTGCCTGTTTGCATATATCTTCTGCTGATTCTAAGTAGACTGTATGTTCTTTCTGAGTGTGCTAAGGATGTCTTGACTCTCTTGAGTCCACTCTTTGGCCTTGGGGGCCCTGCTATCACCAAATACCAAATTTGCAAAAGTTAGGGCATCGTATCCGTATAGAGCTCGGAAAGGAGTCATTCCAATGGTCATATGATGGGTGGTATTGTAGCAATGCTCACCTAAGTTTAGCCACCTGATCCATGTCCTTTGCTGGCTTGCTACGTAATTCCTCAAATACCCCTCAATCCACTTGTTAACTATCTCAGTCTGTCCATCGCTCTATGGATGATAACTCGTGCTCATGGCTAACTCGGTTCCCACCAATCTGAAGAGCTCTTGCCAAAAGGCTCCCGTGAATTTGCTATCTCTATCACTGACAATGGTCTTGGGTAACCCGTGGAGTCTGAATACCTCTCCGAAGAATAGTTCCACCACCTGTGCTGCTGAATAATCTGAAGGAATGGAAAAGAAGTGAGCGAACTTGGTCAACTTGTCCACCAATACGTACAAGCAGTCCCTACCCTGAACCTTGGGAAATCCTGTAATGAAGTCCATGGAGATGCTCTCCCACTTTTGCTCGGGAATAGGCAAAGGTTATAATAAACCAGCCGGGTGGGTGTGCTCTATTTTATTCTGTTGGCACAAGCTGCACTCTCTCACATGCTGTATCACATCAGTCTTGAGGCCCTTCCATGAGAACCTCTCTCTAATCTGTCTGTAGGTCTTGAGAAACCCTTGATTCCCTGCTAATGGTGAATCATGTGATGCCTGTAAAATCTTCTTCTTGACAGAAGACTCTGGAACCAAGAAGATTCTATTCTTGTAGTATCTGACATCATCAATAACCCTATACCTATCATCCTGAATCTGTCCATCCAATAGCTCGCAAGCAAACTTATCTTTGGAGTACTCAACCAAAAGATGAGATCTCCAATCTGATGAGATGCTCATAAGGGATAAAGTAGTTGGTTGTCTAGAAAGTGCATCGGCCACTACATTGTTCTTTCCCTTAACGTACTCAATCTCAAAGTCATAGGCCTGAATTTTGCTCACCCATTTCTGTTGCCTCTCGTTTAACTCTTTCTGCTCTAGGAATTATTTCAAGCTGTTATGATCTGTCTTAACTTTGAATCTGCCACCCACTAAGTACTACCTGAACTTGGTTAGCGCATGGAGAATGGCTAACATCTCTTTGTCATATATCGAATAGTGGCGCTCATAGTCTTTGAACTTCTCGCTCTCAAATGCAATGGGGTGGTTGTTCTGCATCAATACTGCCCCAATTCCCTCTCCTGAAGCATCACATTCTAACACGAAGGGTTGAGAAAAGTCGAGCAGAGCTAATACTGGGCATGAACTCATTACCTTTTTCATTTTCTCGAATGTTTGTCGTGCTATTTCTGACCAACTGAATACCCCCTTCTTGGTAAGATCTGTGAGGGGTGCGGTCATCTATGAGAATCCACTGACATACCTCCTGTAGTAGGTGCAAAGTCCCCAAAATCCCTTTAGTTCTGTCACATTTTTAGGTGTAGGCCAATCCAATATGGCTCGAATCTTCTCTAGATGCACCTGGACCCCGTTAGCCCTTATCACATGCCTGAAATATAACATCTCCTGCATGCCGAACTCACACTTGGACATCTTGGCATATAGTGACTGCTCCTGTAAAATGCCAAGTACCTCATTAAGATGTCTCAAATGTTCTTCCCAAGTTCTGCTGTATATCAATATGTCGTCGAAGAATACCAAAAGATGCTTGCGTAACTGTTTCTTGAAGATATTGTTCATGCATGACTGGAAGGTAGCTGGTGCATTAGTGAGCCCAAATGGAATCACTAGAAACTCATAATGTCCGTAATGGCAACGGAAAGCGGTCTTTGGAACATCTTGTTCCCTAACCCGAATCTGATGGTAACCTGAGCGGAGGTCAATCTTGGAAAAGTACTTTGCCCCCTGTAGTTCATCCATCAACTCATCAATCCTGGGGATGGGATAATTGTTTTTTATGGTCTTCTTGTTGAGTGCCCTGTAGTCGATGCACATGCGTAAGGTCCCATCTTTTTTCTTCACTAGCACTACTGAAGATGCAAATGGACTGGAGCTAGGTTTGATGTACCCTAGCTTGAGCAGTTCCTTGATTGTACTCTCTATCTCATCTTTGTACCTCTTGGGATGTCTGTAAGGAGTGGTGATAACTGCTTGAGTCCCCTCCTCTAACTCAATAATATGCTCAAATCCCCTATCTGGAGGTCGACCTGCTGGAAGGTCTCTAAATACTGCTTTGTGCTTCTGCAGTAAGGCCTCTATATCTGCTGGATGTTGTGTGGCCTTATCTGGTGGTTTCTTGATGGTAACCAAGCACTCTGTTGCCCACTCAATATCTCCCTGTCAAACTACTGCCTCCATCCTGTGTGATGTCATTGTTGTGGGAGGGTAGGTATTCATCCCTCTCAATACTACCTTTTGTCCCTTTGCCCTTGTGAACTCCATCTCCATAGTCTGGTAGTTTGTGGAATACTTCCTTATGGAATACAACCACTGAACTCCTAAAACCACATTCATGTCAAGTACATCTACCACATAGAATGTCTCTATCACAGTATAATTCCCCAGTGTTACTTTTAATTTAGGAATCCTTTGACTACACTCCATGGTGTGACCTGCTGCAGCTACTGAAAATCCATCAAAACTCTCGGTCTGGATGCCATTCCGTTTAACCCATGCCGCATCAATAAAATTGTGGGATGCCCCACCATCTATCAGCACTCCCACTCTGTGGCCCTATATGGTACCCTTGATCCGGAGAGTGTGGAATCTAGGGACCCCTGTCATGGTAGCAATAGTACCTCCTGAGGGTTGTCCCTCATCAACTGTCTCTGGTGTCGCTCCCTGCTCCTGATCCTGATAATCCTCATCCTCCCCATTGTCTGAATATGCCTCTATGTAGTAGGCCTTTCCCTTCCCTAAACATCTGTGACCTGGCTCCCATGGGTCATGACAAGTAAAACATAACTTTTTTCTTCTGAGGTCCTGGTGAGTATCTTTGTCCACCCATTCTTTCTTGGGCCACTCTTTCTGGAAGGGTTTCTTCTCTTTTTCTTTGATAGGGAAATTAGTTCTGGGAGGAAATCTATTCTTGGCTATTGCATCCTGCAAATCTCTAGTCTGACTGATGGCATCGACTAGGGTGGTGGGTCTATAAGACTTGACCCATCCACGTAAGGGCTCAGTGAGAGCCTTTGTAAATAGCATAATCAATCTGCCCTCTGAAATATCTGTCACCATGACTGCCACCCTCTGAAACTCTGAAATGAATGCATCTGCACTACCTGTCTGTTTGAGTTGTGCTAGCTCTCTAAAATGCACCTCAGGATCCTTTCGGTCAAATCGCTCAATGAGCCTCCGTGTAAAGTTTGAATATGAAGTGATGGTGTTGTGACCCAACATCACCAACCCGTGGTACCACCACTCATGGGCCTCTTCGTCCAAATGCAAAGTGGCCAATTTAATGGCATTTGTCCCAATCATGGGGTTGAGCTGGAAGTATGTATCCAACTTCTACACCCAATTCCGGGCTGGGCCACCCCAGGTACCCTTTAAGGTAGGGATAGTCAGTTTCCCTATAGTGCGTTGTAACTCATAGTTCTGGGTGAATGGCCTATTGTAAGCTCTGGGTTTGTTCTTGCTTTTAAAGTGGCAGAAGTCAGTGAAAGTCATGGCTGAATGGAAGTCATCTCCTAAAGCTCTATACTCTCGCAAATAGGAACTCATGGATTCCTCTGGCTCTACTTGTGCTAGAGGTACTGCAGCTGGGCTATCTAAAACGTGTGGCATGGTAGGTCGGGATGGCTTGTTGAATAGGTGAGGATGGCTCTGCATGTTGGTCTGTAAGTGTTCCCCACTACTACTGGTGGATACTCTATCACTACTGGGAAATACAGAGCTGTGTGGGGTGGTCCCACTCTTCTCTGTCATTTGTCTGAAGGTACTAATCATTTCTTTTTGTCTAGTAGTGAGTTCTTTTATAGCTGATATGAGACTATTGAAAGTTGTTTTATCATCATCGGCCATTGTTTCTTTGCCCTTTCCAAACTGATACTCTCTATCCCCCAACTCTATGTCCTCTAACTCTTCTTCTCCTCTATCAGTGTTTCTAAACCTCTGTCTCCGGTAAGTAATGTTGTATGGATCTTTTGAATCCATTTACAATTTTGCATGCCCACAGCTGGCAAGGAACATGCTCTGATACCACTGTAATATCCCAAACTGATATTTTTCTTTTTTTGTGTTGTCTAATAGGCTGATATCTCAAACAAGCATGAAGGTGTGTACTGATCTCTGCATCCATGCAGATCTATAACCCAGATAATACTGAAATGCTATAAAGTAAGGAGTAATTAGTGCATGCACATACCAATATGGAGATCTGCTGATGACGATGAAGATGATCCCCGCCTACAGGATGCCTAAGTTGAATAAGCACTCTCTAAACAACTTACCCATTTGTGAGGCACAGCCGTTCCCCATGTTTATTTTGTCCAGCACAGATTTTGTAGCTTCCCCTTTTCTCCCAGTCCAAAGTGTCTTTTAGTTGAGTTTAGACAAGTCACCCCCTTTGCCCAACCTTGTTCCTAGCCTTCATCCTTAGCTAGCAGTTAAACCATGTCCAATGGGTGAGTTTGTCATTTAAACTATTGTGCAAGTAAATATAAATAACAACGGAATGAACAAATATGATTAATGCCACTAAATGATGTTATGCTTTAAGTTAAGCTGTGAGTATGATTAGAGGAACATGTCTTAGTCTATTCATATGATTTATCCTTGGTTGTATATTGACCTAGTCAAACCCAGTTTGACTATGGTCATTTCTTGGGATCCGTGATGATGTGGGCCATGTATGCTTATTGATGATGATTGATGGTCCCACATACTCTTGATGATGATGCTATATGATGGACATATGATTCAGATGATGATTGATGCAGTTCAACAGGTTTTATTATTACTTTAGTTCATCAGATTATGCATTGTCCATATATGGTGGACCCTACAGCTAGCCAATCAGGGCAACCCATGGTGTATGAGTACACATTCTTAGTAGATTTGGGTCTTCTGGATCCAATGAGACACTTATCATTCAGTTCCGAGCACTTCTAACAGTGATGGATGCAGTTTTCCACTTGTCGACCAAATTTGGGGCTGATTTCCCAGCCTGATCAGCAGGGGCCATGAGAGGCCAGTTCACCTAGGGTGCTGTATGAGGAGGGGGTGGGCTAGCCACTTGATATTACCATTCACACTGCCATTTATGAGAGGAAGAATGGAGGGCACCAACCTTTCTACCTGACTCTCCGTATACAGGGCACGTTGTTGCACAACTGTATGTTAGACTCGGGGGCCTCCATGAATGTTATGCCTTTGCAGGTTATGAAAGCCATGGGCCTGGAGGTCACTCGTCCCCATGGAAATGTATGTGGAATAGACTCCAAACAAGTTCCAACCCACGGGTTGATCAAGAACTTGAGAGCAGATCTTTTCTCGTGTTTAGACATCTCCACCCTGATGGACGTAGAGGTGATTGACCTTCCGCCTGTCTACGGCATGCTCCTGTCCAGGAAATGGGCCGCCGAATTAGGAGGGCACCTCCAAATGGACTTATCTTACGCCTCGATCCTTGACCCTAATGGGGTCTTAGTGAGAGTGTACTGGGAGCCCTTCTATGAGGGGCACCTTGAGGGCATGGAGGATGCCTTACGAAGAACTTACGGGGGTTGTGAACTGTTATCACATATACAGTAGCCGGGCTACCATACATTATTTTTCTGATACCAGTACACTATTCAGCCAGTTCCCTTACATTTGAGATGCTGAGATGAGCATCTATATTGGATCACTATCAGATTGTGGACAGCAGTATATATTCCCCATGCCATGACTGAGTCTCAGGACACCCAGAGAGATGACCGATGTAGCCATTATACCATTGGTACAGAGCAGTCAGTAGTGCCCAGAGTTACAGCAGCAGTTTCAGAGGACATATGATGGTACAGGTTGATGAGCATTCAGGTATATGACTCAGCAGGTATATCATTGTGTTATGGTTATATTGCTTTTATACTTATTCTTATAGCATGTCTTAGCACTTAGTATCATGATCTGGCGATCATATAGATATGTGGACCTGGTTGATTTTATTATATATATATTATATTTGTCCCTACTCAGACTTAGAAGTTCACTATTCATACTCATTGGTTTTACCCTCCTTAGGGAGAATAGAGGTGATCATTCCACCATACCTTGGCTTGCTAGTGTTGGCTCCATTATTCATTGTCTTCATCCATCCATTGCCTACCTTTTAGTTTATCACCCTGACTTACTACTTGACTAGTGGCATGGAGGACTTTTCCCCACTTTAGCCTCTGTATTGGATGAGCTTCCCTGTTTATTGTGTCTCGGCTCTGAGTTGGTGACAAAACTTACCTATGGTGAGTTGGAGTTCCTTGGAATTCCCCCTAGTCACTAAAGTTGTGTTGGCTAAACCTGAAACTTTTAGTGCTGCCATGAATACAAAATCTGGAAAATGAAATGCTATATCTTGTATAAAAAGCCCATTCATGCAATGTGTTTCTAAACACACATGAATGAAAGGCATGCCAAATAAAAATGGCCATGAAAATAAAATGTTATATCTTTTGGAAAAATAAATACCTAGGTAAACAAGCTGTCCATGACACACCTAGAAGTGCTCAGGTAAACAAGTGCCTAAAAAACACACCTGCAGCAGAAAGCCTAAAATAAATGTAAATCTATGCAATGTGTTCATAAACACACATAGACCAAGGCTATGGAAACTTCAGGCCCAAAAAGCAATGGAACTTAAATGCTATATCAAAACAATTGCTGGCCTTATTTGTATTATGGATTGTGCGCATCTGTTAAAGGTGAATAAACCCTCTTTGAACAACTCATCCATTTGTAAGACATCGCCATTCCCTGTGTTGTTGCTCATTCAGTATATACTATGGTGTGTATTCCCTTTCCCTTTGCCAAAGTGTCACAAAGTTAAGTCAGTCAAGTCATCCCTTAGCCTAGCCAGTTATTTTAGCCTTCACCCTTCACTAGCAAATTGATCACAGCTATGAAGTGAGTATGATCTTGAAAGTCTGGTCTGAGTAATATTAATAATTAATGACATTATATATTTGGATTTAGATCGCCAGTAATGATTACTTTGTGTTATAATTGTTATTTGAATAAGTTGTAGAGCATGCATTAACCTTGGACACTTTGCAGCAGCTTATGATGATGGTCTGAGTTATATTGGGTCATGCTGACTTGGTTAGGCCTAGTCTGACCAAGGTCAACCATAGGACATGAGATGGTTGGACCTTATGATGATATGGATAGATGATATATGGTCTATGTATACATACATGATGATTCTATGCAGCAGCTACAGGGTTATGATGATGATTCTTGGTTTACAGCAGTATTTGATCATTTACAGATTATTATTATTGGCCCTATTCCGGTATATTTGATATATATTTTGATCATGCAGAGACTCATATGGTGTATGAGTACACATCTTGGATGGATTTGGACCTTCTGAGTCCAATGAGACAGTTTGTTTTCAGTTCCGTGCACTTACAGTGATGATTGAGCCTCAGTAGGTTATCCCAGTGCAGTTTTGGTCTGTCGGAAGCCCTGTCAGAGCAGATGTGATTTTTATCCGGTTGACCTAGGGCGCTGTACTTGGAGGGGGTGGTCCAGCCACTTGTTTTTACCATATTACCCCCCTCCCGAACACACTAGTGCCCTCACCTTGACAGCGCAGGCACTCCAGGAGGCAGTTTGGGGCAGTTTCACGCTTCCCGAGGCATTTCAAGATTGGTAGAAATGGCTATTGAGGAAATCGATTTGGGCTACTGAGGCAATGTTATGGCATGGGATGATCAGTGATGATAGATCGGGGTCTTCCACACCTCCTCCAGCAGTTTCAGTTTCATTGGGGCCCGCATCCATCACTTATGGCACTTTCTAATGATTTCTGATGTCTTTTGAGGCCTACGATTTGACCATGGAGGCACGATTTGGTACATTGATGATTATTTTATGATTATTGTGCTATGGGGATTGACCAAGGAGGGATAAAATTACCCCTTGGACCCACCATAAGCCCCCTATTATATTTTGTCATCATGATTTGGTGGTATTCCCCTCTTCTAGGGCGATTTTGTCCACTCATATTATATTTTATTAGTGATCCATGTATTTTATTGTTGAGCTCATCTCAACCATTGATTAGACATTTGTATCTTTTAATCTTAGCCACTCATTCAAAAAGTGGTTAGGATTTTGATGCCTCTCCTTCCTATTTAAAGGAGAGAGCTTCTCATTGTAAGGGGTCTTTGGCTCTTGGATTATTGGTATAGAAAAACTTTCTTGTGGAAATTCTTGTGGTCTCCTTTGCATCTGGTGTTCTTAGATGGTGATTGGAAAGTCTATTGCAACCTAGCATTTGGAATTTGTGGTAAGATCTATCTATTTTGGAAATCATTGTCTTGTCTACAGGAGGGCGACTTCAACAAGGGCGATTTTGCAAGGCTTCTTCAAATCGACTTTCTTGGCATTCGCTTGTATCAGGGGGTTATCATTAGCATCATTGTGATCTATGCTTTCTTTCTGTTACTTCTCTCGTGGCATTAGTCTTATCTCTTGATTGCATCAAATCTGATATTGTTGACGTTTGTTGTGCAGGAGAGAGGGCGCATTGGCTTCTTGGACTAAATCGATTGCATAGAAAACTACCTCAAAGCTTCTCAAATTGATCGGGTTTGCATAGATCATCATCATCAAGGCATCTACAAGGTTACCCAGGTAAGATCCACAGGTTTGTTTCTCTTACCTTAATCCAATCCATTGACATAGCTCATAAATTGATAAAACCCTAATTACTTTAAAACCCCCATTTTACATTTTCTCAGATCTACTTAGATCTAGTGGGTTGTTGGGCATAATATTGAAAACCCATCTCTATAGCATCCAAGGCATCCCAGATTTATAGTTTGGTGAGGATTGGCCTCCGTTTGACGCTCTTCCCATGCCAAACTAGCTTTCCCAAGCAAGGGCGCACTTCTTGGTGAGGGTGAGTTGACCTAGATCTAGGTGGTGGGTAGTTGAGATCCCGCTTGATTCATGATCTACACATCAAATAACCTACCCCCAGATTGTCACTTTTTTGATTTATACCTTGTGGGCCCTACTCCACATTTTAAGGGATTTAATCCCCATTTTGGACCACTTGGTATATTTAAACTCAGATCTAGTAAGATCTAGCCGTCTGATTACCGTGAAATTATAGATCCACACTCCTACTTGACTAACCTACCCGGATCTAAAGTTTGGATGTCATCAGACTTGTCTTGACCCCACTTACCCCACTTTTAGGCCTCCTTGGGTAAAGTCGCACCACCTTGGAGAAGTGAGTTGACTCACTTCTAAGACGTGGGTACTTGAGATTTCAGTGGATTTGGAACGGGAATAATTCAAAACCTAGGTCTAGTGTGTCACCTCGTCAAATCTTGCCTTGGGGATATCATTCCCTATTTTAAGGGATTGTGGTCCACTTTGGTCAAACCTAGATCTAGACCTATTCATCCATCAAGACCTTAATCGCCCACTTGTCTCATGCCATAGGATTCTTTAACCACAAGTCAACCCTACTTTGACTCCATTATCCCAATTCCCAAGGCACTGGTTTCTCTCCAAGTCAATTAGACTTTCCTAGATTGTTGGATTAACTTGTGGTTTGACCTTGTCTGGTGAACTAAACCCTAGATGCCATCATGTATCATGGTCAAGCTTGTCACTTGTACTAGTTAGCCCCAATTTAACCCTTAAACTACCCTGCATTGGACACGGTTCCCAAGGCAGTGGGTTTTCCAATATTGAACTAGTACTCTAATCCTAGATCTCATTTCAAATATTATAAGTCACTCCCACATCAACTATGAACCAAAGCTACACTCTTTGAATCCATCACTTGTCTTGTGACTTCACCCTAAGGTCTAGGATGAACCATACACCTTACTTCATTTAGAATTAACTTGATTTGGTGTTTTGGTTTTGATCTCTCCTGTCAGGAGTAGATCGGGTCTCCCCCTTTGTTGTCTGGGCTAGACAACATAAAGTGAAGGTTGCCTCGACTGGCGTGACAACCAATCCATTGGAGGTCGAGGTGATCGTGGTTGCACCTTTGAGTTGTCCTTCCCTATTGCCATCCATGAATGGATACATCCATAGGGGTAACTACAGCTTAGGTGATAACATGAACCAAGCCAGGAAGGGATGTTCATGGCTTTCGATGATGACAGAGAAGACATGGATGATGAGGCAGACTTGGGACATGCACTTGACCGATGGATCCCTATCCCCACGTCTCCCTCACCACAGGGGGATTCTGATGGAGAGGACATGAAGGGACCCACCCACGACCATCCTAAGGATGAGCTGGCATCTGCTCCTGAGGAGCTTGAGCCTATGAGGATACAGGAGGAATTCCCCATGGATCACTCCTATCCTCCGAGCCTCCGACAGCAGTTGGCTCTGCTGTATCTAGATGATTACACTATCGCTGAGGTTGACGAGTCAGAATTCTCACTGCCGGATGAGTTGGGGGAATTCACACACGACTTCCCTGCTTATAACGAGGAAGACCATGAGATGGAAGAGCATGGTGAAGACACTCCCCCTCCCCTGGAGGACTGGGAAGTGGGGTATCCCTCCAGTAGAGGAAAGAAGTTTTAGGTCTATCCTCGAGATGCTGGCCTTGATAAACAATGACATTGCCAGACAAGCCAGAGCATCTCCCCCAGACTACCTTGTTGAGGGGCCTCCTACCCAGGACCTCCCTGGGGAAGAGAGTGACGAGTCTGACTGGAGTTTCTTTCCCCTTCCCTTTGTCCCCAGGAGTGAGGCTGGAAGTGTTGGATCTGAACAGGTGTTCCTCGAGGAGTTCTCTCTTCCCAAGGACATCACGAGAGAGTTCGAGTCGGGTCCCATGGATACCCCACCTCCCTCCTCGCGCCCTTTCCAGTTCCTGAGCTTCCTTCTACTTGCAGAGGTCCCAATCCCATCTGGAGAGGGATGAAGCACTCATCCCACCTCGACACCTTCCACCCTGCCTTCCACGCATCCGTCCACCAGCAGCCTCTCAGCCCATCCCCTAGATGTTTGGACCATCGGTGAAACTGAGATACATACGACACATCCTAGATCCCTTAGTCCCCGAGCTAGCCTTTCCCCCGAGAGGGAGGCACCTCGGGAAGTCTTGATCGGAGAGGTAGTGATTCCCCTCGACAGGGAATCCCACCGTTTTGTCTCACATGCTAGCCGTAGAGACCTCAATCCTAGCCAGGACGGAAACGCAGAAGTGTCAGTGTTCCGGGACATAGATGTTGACCCAACCTCGGTCAACAGGAGGACCTTCGCTGTTGGTGACCAGGTTGTCATGCCTCACCACGCCTTTTTCCACATGATTGGCAACCACACAGGTCTTCTAGTGGGCCCCTTCCGGATTGATGTCCGTCACGATGACTCGTACTTCCTATCTACCAAAGACGGGTACTACTTCTCGGTTCCTGTGAGTGGTCACTTGCTCCAGGAGTATGTCCCCGGGTTCACTCGGGGAGATATTCCTTGATCCAGCCTTGCCTCCCCTACCCTTTTTTGCGGCTAATAAGCTCTCGAGAGCAGTAGCCAGTTATCCCTCGCCTTAGATTGACTTTATCTTTGATTGACCACCGGTTGACCTTTTGTTTTGCTTTCACCTCGCGATTGCTTTGTGCCCTTCATATCTTTTCACATTTTGGCGCCCTTGTTGTACCATAGTTTCCATTCAGTTTCTTTTTCTTTACACCTTTTGTGTCGGACTAATAAAATTAAATTCTATAGGGTTAATTTTATTGATATATCATTGTTGTCAACATTGTCATTTTGTTCATTTCTGCTGGATTATTATACATGTATATTGTGCAGCCTGACGTGTGGTCTGCAGAGATTGGTATAGCGTCTGCATTTTACAGGACTAGGTACATATTGATGATGATGCAGAGAGCATGTTGGTGCATGTACGTTGATGATGATGAGGGGGGTGCTACGGACCTGTTATCACATATATAGTAGTCGGGCTACCATACATTATTTTTCTGATACCAGTACACTATTCAGCCAGTTCCCTTACATTTGAGATGTTGAGATGAGCATCTATATTGGATCACTATCAGATTGTGGACATCAGTATATATTCCCCATGCCATGACTGAGTCTCAGGACACCCAGAGAGATGACCGATGTAGCCATTATACCATTGGTACAGAGCAGTCAGTAGTGCCCAGAGTTACAGCAGTAGTTTCAGAGGACATATGATGGTACAGGTTGATGAGCATTCAGGTATATGACTCAGCAGGTATATCATTGTGTTATGGTTATATTGCTTTTATACTTATTCTTATAGCATGTCTTAGCACTTAGTGTCATGATCTGGCGATCATATAGATATGTGGACCTGGTTGATTTTATTATATATATATTATATTTGTCCCTACTCAGACTTAAAAGTTCACTATTCATACTCATTGGTTTTACCCTCCTCAGGGAGAATAGAGGTGATCATTCCACCATACCTTGGCTTGCTAGTGTTGGCTCCATTATTCATTGTCTTCATCCATCCACTGCCTACCTCTTAGTTTATCACCCCGACTTACTACTTGACTAGTGGCATGGAGGACTTTTCCCCACTGTAGCCTCTGTATTGGATGAGCTTCCTTGTTTATTGTGTCTCGGCTCTGAGTTGGTGACAAAACTTACCTATGGTGAGTTGGAGTTCCTTGGAATTCCCCCTAGTCACTAAAGTTGTGTTGGCTAAACCTGAAACTTTTAGTGCTACCATGAATACAAAATCTGGAAAATGAAACGCTATATCTTGTATGAAAAGCCCATTCATGCAATGTGTTTCTAAACACACATGAATGAAAGGCATGCCAAATGAAAATGGCCATGAAAATAAAATGTTATATCTTTTGAAAAATAAATACCTAGGTAAACAAGCTGTCCATGACACACCTAAAAGTGCTCAGGTAAACAAGTGCTTTAAAAACACACCTGCAGCAGAAAGCCTAAAATAAATATAAATCTATGCAATGTGTTTATAAACACACATAGACCAAGGCTATGGAAACTTCAGGCCCAAAAAGCAATGGAACTTAAATGACATATCAAAACAATTGCTGGCCTTATTTGTATTATGGATTGTGCGCATCTGTTAAAGGTGAATAAACCCTCTTTGAACAACTCATCCATTTGTGAGACACCACCATTCCCTGTGTTGTTGCTCATTCAGTATATACTATGGTGTGTATTCCCTTTCCCTTTGCCAAAGTGTCACAAAGTTAAGTCAGTCAAGTCATCCCTTAGCCTAGCCAGTTATTTTAGCCTTCACCCTTCACTAGCAAATTGATCACAGCTATGAAGTGAGTATGATCTTGAAAGTCTGGACTGAGTAATAATAATAATTAATGACACTATATATTTGGATTTAGATCGCCAGTAATGATTACTTTGTGTTATAATTGTTATTTGAATAAGTTGTAGAGCATGCATTAACCTTTGACACTTTGCAGCAGCTTCTGATGATGATCTGAGTTATATTTGGTCATGTTGACTTGGTTAGGCCTAGTCTGACCAAGGTCAACCATAGGACATGAGATGGTTGGACCTTATGATGATATGGATAGATGATATATGGTCTATGTACACATACATGATGATTCTATGCAGCAGCTACAGGGTTATGATGATGATTCTTGGTTTACAACAGTATTTGATCATTTATAGATTATTATTATTGGCCCTGTTCCGGTATATTGGATATATATTTTCATCATGCAGAGACTCATATGGTGTATGAGTACACATCTTGGATGGATTTGGACCTTCTGAGTCCAATGAGACAGTTTGTTTTTAGTTCCGGGCACTTTCAGTGATGATTGAGCCTCAGTAGGCTATCCCAGTGCAGTTTTGGTCTGTCGAAGGCCCTGTCAGAGCAGATGTGATTTTTATCCGGTTGACCTAGGGCGCTGTGCTTGGAGGGGGTGGTCCAGCCACTTGTTTTTACCATATTACCCCCCTCCCGGACAGACTGGTGCCCTCACCTTGATAGCGCAGGCACTCCAGGAGGCAGTTTGGGGCAGTTTCACGCTTCCCGAGGCATTTCAGGATTGGTAGAAATGGCTATTGAGGAAATCGATTTGGGCTACTAAGGCAATGTTATGGCATGGGATGATCAGTGATGAGAGATCGGGGTCTTCCACACCTCCTCCAGCAGTTTCAGGTTCATCGGGTCCCGCATCCATCACTTATGGCACTTTCTGATGATTTCTGAGGTCTTTTGAGGCCTACGATTTGACCATGGAGGCACGATTTGGTACATTGATGATTATTTTATGATTATTGTGCTATGGGGATTGACCAAGGAGGGATAAAATTACCCCTTGGACCCACCATAAGCCCTCTATTATATTTTGTCATCATGATTTGGTGGGATTCCCCTCTTCTAGGGCAATTTTGTCCACTCATATAATATTTTATTAGTGATCCATGTATTTTATTGTTGAGCTCATCTCAACCATTGATTAGACATTTGTATCTTTTAAACTTAGCCACTCATTCAAAAAGTGGTTAGGATTTTGATGCCTCTCCTTCCTATTTAAAGGAGAGAGCTTCTCATTGTAAGGGGTCTTTGGTTCTTGGATTATTGGTATAGAAAAACTTTCTTGTGGAAATTCTTGTGGTCTCCTTTGCATCATGTGTTCTTAGATGGTGATTGGAAAGTCTATTGCAACCTAGCATTTGGAATTTGTGGTAAGATCTATCTATTTTGGAAATCATTGTCTTGTCTACAGGAGGGCGACTTCAACAAGGGCGATTTTGCAAGGCTTCTTCAAATCGACTTTCTTGGCATTTGCTTGTATCAGGGGGTTATCATTAGCATCATTGTGATCTATGCTATCTTTCTGTTACTTCTCTTGTGGCATTAGTCTTATCTCTTGATTACATCAAATCTGATATTGTTGACGTTTGTTGTGCAGAAGAGAGGGCGCATTGGCTTCTTGGACTAAATCGATTGCATAGAAAACTACCTCAAAGCTTCTCAAATTGATCGGGTTTGCATAGATCATCATCATCAAGGTATCTACAAGGTTACCCAGGTAAGATCCACAGGTTTGTTTCTCTTATCTTGATCCAATCCATTGACCTATCTCATAAATTGATAAAACCCTTATTTCTTCAAACCCTCATTTTTACATTTTCTCAGATCTACTTAGATCTAGTGGGTTGTTGGGTATAATATTGAAAACCCACCTCTATAGCATCCACGGCATCCCGGATCTATAGTTTGGTGAGGATTGGCTTCCATTTGACCCTCTTCCCAAGCCAACTTAGCTTCTCCAAGCAAGGGCGCACTTCTTGGTGAGGGTGAGTTGACCTAGATTTAATTGATGGGTAGTTGAGATCCCGTTTGTTTCATGATCTACACATCCAATAACCTACCCCCAGATTGTCACTTTTCGGATTTCTACCTCGTGGGCCCTATTCCACATTTTAAGGGATTTAATCCTCATTTTGGACCACTTGGTATATTCAAACTCAGATCTAGTAAGATCTAGCCGTCGGATTGCCGTGAAATTATAGATCGACACTCCTACTTGACTAACCTACCCGGATCTAATGTTTGGATGCCATCGGACTTGTCTTGACCCACCTAACCCACATTTTAACCTCCTTGGGTAAAGTCGCACCACCTTGGAGAAGTGAGTTGACTCACTTCTAGGACGTGGGTACTTGAGATTCTTGTGGATTTGGAACGGGAATAATTCAAAACCTAGGTCTAGTAGGTCACTTTGTCAAATCTTGCCTTGGGGATAGCATTCCTTGTTTTAAGGGATTGTGGTCCACTTAGGTCAAACCTAGATCTAGACCTATTCACCCATCAAGACTTTAATTGCCCACTTGTCTCATGTAATAGGAGTCCTTAACCACAAGTTAACTCTACTTTGACTCCATTATCCCAATTCCCAAGGCACTGGTTTCTCTCCAAGTCAATTCGACTTTCCTAGATTGTTGGATTAACTTGTGGTTTGACCTTAGTGTGGTGAACTAAACCTTTGATGCCATCATGTATCATGATCAAGCTTGTCACATGTACTAGTTAGCCCCAATTCAACCCCTAAACTACCCTGCATTGGACACGGTTCCCAAGGCAGTGGATTTTCTAACATTGAACTAGTACTCTAATCCTAGATCTCATTTCAAATATCATGTCACTTCCAGATCAACTATGAACCAAAGCTACACTCTTTGAATCCCTCACTTGTCTTGTGACTCCATCCTAAGGTCTAGGACAAACCATACACCTTATTTCACTTAAAAGTAACCAGACTGGGTGTCTTGGTTTTGATCTCTCCTGTCGGGAGTAGATCGGGTCTCCCCCTTTGTTGTTTGGGCTAGATAACATAAAGTGAAGGTTGCCTCGACTGGCGTGACAACCATATATTGGAGGTCGAGGTGATCGTGGTTGCACCTTTTGAGTTGCCCTTCCCTATTGCCATCCATGATTGGATATATCCACAGGGGTAACTACAGCTTAGGTGATAACAGGACCAGAGATTCTGTGGTTCTCAAGCACTCTCTCCCTTAGAGCACTTGTCCCAGACGGAGCCAGATGTTATCACATTTTATGTCGGGAGCAGCTTCCACATTGCAGATTGTGCGGCCGAGAACCGCACAGTACCTTTTTTTCCAGACCAGGAGATCAACTACCTCCAGAGGAGGCATTTTTGTTCAGATTGCCCCTAGCAGACATATCAGAGGGGACAGACAGTTGGACTTACCATCTACCATAGGGTTACCTTCCATGCCAGGCTTTGACACAAGCCCATTTGAGACAGTTGCCTAGTCTTATTTTGATTGAGATTGTCACAGTACAGTGCTGGTTTATTATATGCCCGGATCCAGCAGAGATCTAGCTCAGATACAGGTTCAGTAGCAACAGGTATATGGTGCAGTAGGTATTGCATATTGTTGATTATTGCTCATGTTGTAGATTAGACTCATTTATACTTGTTAGTACACTAACTTTGCATGAGATGATATATTTGGTGATCTAGCTATGATGTGATGTGTTTGGGCCTATTGGTGATGTTAGTCCACCCCTCCGGTTAGACTTATGTATATGCACGCTGAGTCATGTCCTACACACTTGGCTTACACTTGATCACTTAACCCCTAGGTAGCTGACTTTAGCATCATTTCCACTCCCTCCGCTCATCCGACTCATTCATGACACTTCTTCCCCGACTTGGATTTTGATTCGTGATCCCGAGGACCCCTTTCCCCAAGGATCTCTGAGTTTGCCATGACTCCCTGTTTATTGTGCCTTGGCTCTTTAGTGTGTGAGATACACGATTAGACCTGGGATTTGCTCCTGTCGGTTGCCCCCGATGTTGCAATGCAGTTAGGATTGTGTAGCCTCACCGGGTGCTCCCCACTTGTTGTTGAAGCTTGTATTACCCACCCCCATTACCTTTGCAGTATGAGCGCCATGTTTATATCTTTTGAGATATGTATGTAGCCCAAGAGGGCCATGAAGAAATGAAGAAATGAAATGTAAATCAGGCTAAAAAGGCCTTTGTATTGTAAATGTAAAATCTAGCCAAAAAGGGCTAAGTATGAAACTCATTGTAAAATCCATGCAATGTGTTTATGAACACACATGGATTCTGGTCAGCTATACATGTCAGCATTTGTAGTGGTTATTCTTCACCTAGTCCTGCGGGACAAGGAGGTGAGAAGGAGCAAGGGACAAGCTCAAGATTGCCCCCTAGAGTCTCAAGTTACAGTTTGTCGGACACCCAGTTTGGCAGCTCTAGAAAAGAACCTCACGGAGTCTTCGGATACGGATGTGAGTTGTGGGATACTTGTTAGATGACTAGTGGTGGTTTCCCTGCACTATACCCATTTGTGAGGCACCGCCCTTCCCCGTGTTTTGTCATGGCATGCTTACCTTAGTGGACCCCGCTTTCCTGAGTTGTCTTAAGGGTCACACTATCTTTATCCTTGTCTTTCCATGTCCTTTACCTTGTTGTCCACATCACCTAGAGTCAGCAAAGTGGTCAATTCTATAGAGGTGTATAGCATCTTAGTCTTTTGGAGGTGGTGGGCCCACTTCACCAGGGCCTTGTACTATTTCGAGATTTAATGAAATTTGGATCACCATGTTATCATTTATTGCTTAGTAATATACTAACTTGTTTAATTGAGCCTTGTCACTTCATGCTTGCATACAGGTTTCAGCTAGCACTATGGTTGACCAGATTTGACTTGGTCAAACTAGGTTGACTAGGCCAAAAATGGGCTAGGCCAAAAATGGGCCCTAAAAAATGTTGCGATTGGAATTTCGATTTCGATCATTTATTATCTACAGGGATCCCATATGAGCATGCAACTGACGGAATTACAAAACATTGAATCATTTGAGAGATTTTTAATTATTATTGGTCAACTTTGACCTGTTTTAATTAAAAATCATGGATTTGGGGCAAATAATGCCAAAGTGATGGATCGCGGTCGTTCGAGTGGTCATCCCTACTACTTTTGGGGTCCACGATCACAATGCAGTAGACGGTTCAGCAATCTGGGCAATAAAAGCGGGTCAAAAGCCCAATTTTCATCTTCAGCCATATAAACCAGCAGAAAATACATGGAAGTCAGAATTTGACTAAGGCAACTATAGACAAAATGGCAAAATTAAAGGTTGGCAATGGTAAAGGTAATTACTAAGGTATTTTTGGTAATGTTTGATGTGTATTTACATGTTGTGGGGCCCTCCATTTGGAAGCTCACTAGGGAAGTTGAATTTGGCCCATGGGGGCATTTTTCTCCATAGGGGGAATTCGATTTTGGCTATTGTATTGGTGTGGGGCCCTTATTGTATTAGTTGGGGGGATAAAACATCCCATAGACACCCCCCAACTCCACCTTGTTGCATTGTATGGCCCACAAGGGCCCCTCTCATCCACTAGTGCACTCTCTTGGGGCAATTTGCACCCCCCCCTAGGGATGCATCTCCACCATTCGATTTTGTGGATGGGGAGATGATCTCAACCCTCCGTTTTGGGGGGAAACCTATCTTGAGAGTGAGCCATCTCTATAAGAGAATGGACTCACCTCCATTGTACCTCTCTTGGCACATTTTTGCACTTGAGTTTTGAGAATATAGAGCCATTCTTCTACTGATTTCTTGAGAGTTTATGCATGGATGTAGATTGTTGACTGATATCTAGTTGCCTTAGCCTTGTTGAGAGGTTATTGTTGTGTTTCCTATCTTGCTTTGGCCAAATCGACTTGCAGGTGAAGAAGACAGCTGGAGGAGGGCGCAGTTTTGGGAGTGGGAACCCCCCAACTGCTGGTTTCTTTCAGAATAATAACAAGAGGGAGTTGTTATTGCTTAATGCCTTTCAATTTCTCTATTTTCAATCATTTACTTGCTGGTTTCTCTTATTATTTGCTGCATCACTGACTTGATCTTGTTTGTGGCAGGTACCTAGGGCGTTTTTGGCTAGTTGGGAGCTCAAACGTGCAAGGGAACACCCGGTTGCTCAACAACTGAATTTGGGAGCTAGTCCTCGGCAATTTCATCCATTGCATTCACTTTCAAGTAGGTTTCTCTTGTTGGTCTCTTATTTTCAGAATATCATTGTGTGTGTGTGTTGAGCAGAAATTCATATAAAAAACCCATAAAAATATAAAACACAAGTTTTCACCGTAGGATTTCTTTTTAATTCAAAACCCACAAATGATTTATGCTTAAAAGCCTAGATACCAAATTTCATTTGATTTGGACTCCATTTACCCACTTTATAAACACTGGTCACTTTGCCAAAAACGCCCCTCTAGGGCGTTTTTCTCTCTCAGCTTGTTGGGTGTGTTTCGGGTTTATGGGTACTCTTTAATCTGCTCCGTAACGTCTTTTTACCATAGAGTACCAAGTATTAGCAGCTGGAAATGCTTATAAACGTCTTTTTTTGACTGCCCTAGGTCCATTTTTCCACCATTTAACCCATTCCCCTAGGGCTGTTAATTTCACTGCTTGCTGGTCTGTTTTTTGTGTCTTAAATCAGTCATTTAATCAAGTTATAATTGCTGGAATATGTGTTTAAATTGCTTATCCACCTCTGCCATGTATTGATAAATCATCACGAGCTTCATTCCCCCATAGGCAGGGTCCCTAACCACTCTTCCAGTAATTTTTTGTTTGCTGATTTAATTTCCAGCCTTCTAATTCTTCATTTTGTCCATCATTAACATGTGTAATCAGATCTGAATTTGTATCACTTAGTATACCTTATCATCCAAAGTCTCGATTCCACTAAGGCTGGAAGAAATCTCACCTTCAGTCATCCATTTTGTTTTCTACTTCGATCATCCTTTTTGGGTTTAGGGTGTCTGATTGTTGAGTCTCGACCTTCACTGGTTGAGTGGGTCTCCGCCTTGACTTGGCCAAGTGCCTTGTCTAAAGTGACTGCAGCCTTGTCCAGTGTGACTTCTGTCCCCCTGGACAGAGGACTTGGCTGCTGTTGGTTACACCGGCCTAGCTGTTCTCCTCTACCGTCCCTATTGGGATACATACCACAAGCAGCTAGAGTTTGTGTGATAACATTTTGGCGTCGCTGCCGGGGAGGTAGAGGCCTACCCGTGTCTGTGTTTGAGTTTGAGTTTTTGCTTGCCTTTTGCCTCTATCATCGCATCAGAACTTAAAACTCAGTTGGCTGATTTTGTTTTGCTTAATTTTTACAGTCAACACATTTTGTTCACTCACCACTTCTTCCCTCACGACATTCCACCTTCGGTGAACAAGGTATCCCGTTCACCTGGCGACTCCACCCCGCGGCTCCATTGGAGGCCGAACCCATCCATATAACCTTCGTAGCCTTGAGCGTTCTGACACATCACATTGCACACCCATCATGTATGTCAGACGAAACCTTGGTGAGCACTCACCCAGCTCGTTTTGGCAGGCAGTCAGTTCTGCGGCCTCACCCTCTGCAGTAGTGCCACCCCCTTCCATACCTTCCAACCCTTCGCAAAACCGCAACCAAATGGCTAATGTCAACCCAGGCCCACGTGCTTTCGACCGTATGGCTAGAGCCTCACCTTTTGACTTTGCCCAGATTCAGGGTGCTCCCCACGATATGCCTGATAAATACTTTGAGAAGATTCCAAAATTCAATGGGAGCACTGCTATCACCATAGAGGATCACGTTGAATCCGTGTGGCAACACATGGAGGCCTACGGGGCCACTGACGAAGATGTGTTCAGGAGAGGCCTCTTTATGTCACTTGAGGGCGATGCCCGCAAGTGGTTTGACCGACTAGCCGCCGGATCGGTCACTGGTTACGATGATTTTGTAACTAAACTCAACGGTCAGTGGTCTGTCAAACTAGATGGCAAGTATCTACTCAGCCAATTAGCAGGTATAAAGAAGAAAGAAAATCAAATCACTCATGAATTCAATATCAGCTTTGATAAAGTGGTAGCTCAAATACTTGAAACTATCCACCCGACGGACCCTGCCATCCTAATACATTACTTGGATTCATTCGAAGGATGGCTGGGATACCATCTCAAAGACAAAGAGCCTACGACCCTTAAGATTGCCCAAGACAACGCCCGCAAGGCTGAAGCTAACGCGGCATCTATGGGGAAACAAAACTTCTTTGATACCCACGCTGCTTAAGCGTCTCGGACTGATTCCCGGGCTTGCAAGGGCAAAGAGCCCCTAAAAGAAAACATAGAATCAGCAAACACGGATGACATGAAAGAGATGATCAAAACCCTCACCCTTCTGACGAGGGACCTAGCCAAAACTAGGGACTCAGACAGGTATAAAGCTCCATATGGCACCAAGCCATATTGGAACCAAAATAGGAGACCCATCGCTGAGGATAACAAGAGACCTCATGTACAAAGGGGAGCAGTTGAACTTCAATATCTACCTACAAATGAGCAGGTAGCAGACATTCTCACGAAGTCTATGATGAAAGGAAAGTTTGTTTACTTCAGGGAGAAGATGGGAGTGGTTCAGAACAACTTCCTTGTTAAGAGGGAGTGTTGAAAAGTTAACTAGGAAAGTTGTCCCTCATGTTTAGATGCCTAGCATGGAGGTGCATTTTCAGTATAGGCAATCAGGATGGTGTAGAGGGTGAGATGCACTCTACCAAGTGTCATGAATCCAGCGGTGGATGCATGCAAACCTTTCAGGGTGATTTGTCTTATGCATGCAATATTTTGCATGCAACCTTTCTAATTAAAAAGCATGCAAAAGAGGGATTTTGCATGCACTCATATCAGGGTTTCGAAAACCCTAATCAGTCAATGTGTTGATATAAGGACGCAAGGGTCACCTTTAAAGGTCAATCAAGAATTTCATCAGAGATAGATGAGAGAGAGAGGAGGGCGCATTCTCTGCATGCAGCGGGGGGACGCACTCATCTGAGCTATATTGAGGGCATCCTATTGAGAGAGTGAGGGTGCAAGGTTTCTACAATGATGAGAGAGGCAACATCATCCAGTTTGTGAGAGACGTCTTGGGAGATTCCTTTAGATATTAATGAGCAGCAAACAAGGGCGCATTCCTGAGAGAGGGATGCATTCTATGAAGAGAAGAGATCAGATTTGAGACAGATTTGATGTGTTTGTAAAGTATCCTTCAGGGAGGTTGAGACTGCTTCAGTATTTGACAGGATTCCAGAGCTGAGGGATCAGAGACTTGATCATTCAGAGATGGGCAACTTCAGAGCAGTGGATGAGTGGCGCACTTCCCATGCAAAGGGGGTGCACTTCATAATGAGAGGTTGCAACATTTCTTTCGTGATTGAGCATATTAGAGCAAAGACATTTAGAGATCTTGCATAGATTGGTTGAAGCTGAGATCAGAGATCACTAAGTATAGAGCAGTTGGTTCATATCCCCAGAGTAGCTGTTACAGCTGCATGTAGATCTAGGGCTTGTCCCTTCAAGTTTCTTTACCTTATATTTTTTATTGTACTTTTCTTATTATATGCTCTAGCTCGAGATTGAAGAAATCCCTCAGCAATTGGTTTTGTCGATTGGGTTTTTCCAGCATATATTGTTGTCCATTGTGTGATTGTTGCAGTTGTTGTTGTTAATAAGTATATTCCATGTGGCTTGTTCTTTAAGTATATTGCTTTCATTATTACTTCTCTGGTTTAAAGAAGTGGGTTCATTTTGCGTGAGGCTTGTGGTGAACTAAGGCCGAGTTAGGATTGAGCTTTCGAAAGCGAGTAGTGATCACTGGAAAATTATCAATTAGGTTTCGCAAATAAAAAGGCTCTGTAAAGTCTTCAAGGAATCCCTTATATAGAACAAAGAAGGAAATAGTAACAACTCTTCCAAGAAATTTGAAGTGTACTATTTATGCATTTGGGAAAGTACAAGACTTAGTGAAAAACAGGGATAGAGAATTATTACTATAAATTGGTCGTCCAAGAAAACCCTTGTTTCGCACCACAGGAAATGATGCTACTAGTCAATACTTTTTTGATGATATAGCCGAAGTGAGCCATGAAGAAGAGTTAAAACCTTGGAAAACCTTAAGAGATGATCAAGAAACTCAACATCCACAGTCCTTTACAACAATGCCTCTAAGCAATAGTCTTCAAATCACTTGTAGATAAGATAAGATAATTTTATTAATGTCCAACAAAAGACCACAAAAGAAGTTCAATGAGAGTATGAGGTACCATGATGTCAATACAAAGTGGGAGCGCTAAGGTGGCCCCTATAAAAAGCAAGAGTTAAGTCTGTAACCTAAAAAACAAAAACCAAGTAGAGCTAACTCCAAAGATGGAGAGTCGATCCAAAAGAGAGATGTATAGAGAGATCAGATACAAAAGAAAAATGTACAAGGGGAGTGGATCTGGAATCTATGGAACAAAATGTTGAGTATTTCATGGTAGATTGGAAGCATCTCTCCTAACATCCGAAGCCGAAGGAAAGAATCTCAAAATAATACTCTGACTTGAGGAAGAACTAGAAGATGAGCTATAATTAGTAGTGTGTCAACGCATGAAGTGGGGATTCTCATGCTATGATCTTAATGAAGTTGTCTAACTGTTGGGATGGGGTCAAGACTGGCCACACCGCTGGTCTCAGGCTGAAGTGAAAGTGGTCTTCTGTGTCCTAATTGATCTATGGTCAGTAGTAATGACAGTCTCTCGACCTCTCGATGCCCCTACAGGAAGGGAGCTCCTGAAAGAAGGAAGTGATCTACAGAATAGAGGCTAGTCTCGACTATGAATGTCGTTGGAGGATGAGGGAGCAAACTTGGAGGGCCTCATGCAAGTATAAGGCTAAACATCTATGATCGGGATATTTGAGAAGCTAGTCAAAGTCTGAAGCTCCGTGAGAGGAAGGTCCCAAAAGAGACAATGGAATCACCTGCGAATCTTATAGTAGATAGGGAACCAAAAGATGAAGTGCTCCTCGATCTCAACCTCGCGAAGATGACACACCTGGCATATCTTGTCAGATTGATCAATCTAGTAATCTGTCTCCACTCTGACATGATGAAAACCCACTCTAAATTGGCATAAAGGAATGCGAAGGGCATGTGTCTAATGGTAGAGTGTGTAATAGGGCCGAACAATGAGGCTCTCCCTTAGATCCATGAAATGTGTAGCATAAAAGGCCATCTTTGGACATAACCCACCTTGAGGTTTGATCCAAGTGACCTGCATGAATTGCCTATAAATGTAGTCTTGGATAATTCTATTCAACTCTTGCCTAGTAGGTAATAGGCAAACCGATGCATTCAAGGGATATGTTAATGGAGGAAGCTTGTCCATCGCAATACCAACAAATACCAAAAGATATGTAACACCCGCATAACAAGATCTAGTGTGACATGAAGGGATAGATAAAGAAATGGATTGCAATGAGAGATAGGATAAATATGGGTACCGATCAAGCCCTATCGTTGTTTCAACGAAGCTCCGAAGATGATGCAAGAGTGAGATAAAGTGAAACATCGTCTCAAGTTGGAAGGGGCAGGCATTGAACTTGGCAAGTATGATGGGCTAAGGAACTGTCTACTTGCATTTGATGATACGACAAGGGAGGAGGATTTGCACTCTCTCTATCGAGGCCCAATTAGCATCTAGTAGCCAAGGCCCCCAAATCTTTGAGCCATAGAGGACTGTGGGTCGAATGAGAGTTTCCATGAGAAACATCTTGGATGAGATGTCCTGAAAATGGTGTCTAAAGCACCGTCCCTCCAGAAGGGCTAAGGATCCATATCCTTTGTTGACTCAAGGCTGAAGGGCATTGCCATAAACTAAAATGAGGTCCTGTGAACTGTACCCCCAAATAGGTATAGGTGCTAGTGATCTCAATCTCCTTACCTCTAAAAATGAAATGAAGATCTGTGAGGAGTTTCTTCAACCCGTTGAAGATCATGACCTTGGTTTTACCCAAGTTGACCACCAAATGACAAAGATCACAAAAGAGGGCCAAGGTGACTAATTGTTGCTGCAACCCTCTAGAGAGGAGGCAAGGAGGACCACATCATCAACAAAGAGTGGGATCGATATCAAGACCTAATGGACAAGACACCCATTTCCGTCCTGGATATGGTCCTGCAGAAAGGACTCTAGTTCGTCGATGTATATCCCAAATAAAGTAAAGAAATAACAGATCTAGAAACCTGAGTTCCACAGCCCTTAGGACAAGACAAAAGTCTCCAAAAACTGGCTGAAAAATTTCCTGAAATAAATCAGCAAAAGGTTGATCTAACACCTTGGTTCTGCAGTGATACATAACAGTGATGCGACCTGCCAATAGCCTCAGATCTATTGCTGAAAATTCCTGAAATAAAAAGCAGCAAAGAAACCATAATGCTAGGTGCATCCATTTATGGACAAGATCTCCGAATAAGGTGTACAAAACAACACAAACAACCCCAAACAAAGTGTTTTTTTTCAGCCAACAATAACACAATGAAAAACAACTCCAAAGCCTCTTAATTTAGAGAGTTTTCTGCATGCCAAAATCTGATCACAAAGTATACTAGAACGAATAACCAAGAATAAAACCTTAACTAGCAGTGAAATAGGTAAAAGAAAGGTTCACCCACTCTGATACCATGTTGAGATCACAAGAAAACAAGAAGATCAAATAGAACTAAACCAACCCAACAACCTGCAAAAGTACAGGTAAAACAACACTAAACAAATGCACTAGGGCTATCCAAAAGATGCACTAGAGTGAAAAAAGCATACCCATAGAACAAGAAAACACCAAAGATATCGTACTTGTAGGCTTAATCACTTGTATTAAAGAATGATGCTTGTAGGCTGAGAAAACAACCATACAAGATGATATTACAAATGAGGTTTAAGTAGCATAATTATACACAGGGTGGGGCTAGGGTTAACGAAGCGTTCAGGGTTGAAGCGGCCGAGCGCAGGCGATGGATTCTCCCTCAATGAACGCGGATTTGCAGAGCTTTCTCGAGAATAGAAAAAGCACTCATTCCTGGAGGGAGGCAGAAATGGCTGCGACGGTCATCTCGACTCCACCTCTATGTCCGTTGAATGCGAAGCTACTGGATGATCGCTATGCCGCGGGGACTCGATCCCGGGACCTTCAATCTTCGCTCTGTTACAGGAATCGAGTTAGGAATGGCGCTACCGGCCGCATATTCCATCAAAGATCGAGAGGCGGCGGGCATATGCTATATCTCCAGCACAGAGATAAGATGCCGCGGTGTTTATGGCCTGTCGTCCCCTCTTCTTTCCAGCTAAACGACTCTGAGGAGCATCAAATGGCAGAGATGGTAATTCTCTCATCTGGTTCGGACTTCTTGAATCACTTTCTCTTTATTTCGGCTACCTGGTATGCTGGCGCAGGGTCTATTATGTTTTATTATAGCTGTGGAGCGGATACAGAACCGTTTTGGGCACATATACAGGTCGTGGAGATATCTCTTTACTTCTGTTCTCTTCATACGCGATGGAATATTGCTGCATGTCCTTATACTAAAGGAAAATATGGAGAAACAGACTGGAGATCAGGCTGCATGTGCTCTGTAAGGCCACCATCGGTCCATCCACATGGTGTAAAACGGTATGATTCACAAGAACGATGTTCTGTATATGGTTTTGGGGCAGAGGATGAAAAATTTCAGATTTTTATTAAAACGCATTCAGGAAAAACAGTTTTGGTGTGGGTTTCTGTTAATGATACCGGGGACACTCTAAAAACTATGATAGCGCAGAGAGAGGGTTACTCTCAAATATCCTTTTACATTCTGTACGGAGGTAAAGTACTGAATGAGGGTGATAGGCTGAAGGACTGTCAGATTTCCAAGAACTCCATGCTGCATGTGATGTATCGGTTGCGGGGAGGATCGTTTGGGAAAAGAGGATCAGCAGGTCCCTCTTTATTCAAAGATGCAGCACGTGCAAAGGGGCCACAGCAGTCAGCAGTTCCACATGCTTCACAACCCAAGCCGTATATCGTGGAGAAACTGGACGATTTCCCATCTTTGGAGGTAAAGAATACAGAGGTATCACAAATTTTCAATAGCCTTCAAACACATGCTCTCATTTGTCGTTTTAATGGCTACTGGCCCAGATCTTATGACCTTCATAATTGGATCTACACAAATTGGACAACAAACTGTCAAATTCTTTTATGCTCCAAAGGATTTTTTGTTGTACAGTTTGAATCAAAGGAAGAATATGAGAAGATCATTGAACAGGGTCCTTGGTTTTGGGGGAGAGCAGGACTTTTCTTAACCCCCTGGTTTCCCGATTTTGATGCCAACACTATGGTGGTAACCAAAATGCCGGTATGGGTGAGGTTGCCAAACCTGCCCCTTCCTTTCTGGCATCATTTAGTCCTGGAAGAAATTGGCAATCTGCTTGGGAAGTACATTAAAAGGGATACTGATCGGAATGAGCAGGGGCTTTTTACTTATGCACGAATCTGTGTGGAGATCGACCTTAGCAAAGGTCTTCCTGATAGAATCAAGCTGATATATGAAAAGCATAAATGGATCCAGGCACTGGACTATGAAAACACTGCATTTAGGTGCAGATTTTGTCATTTAACAGGACATTTACAAGATTCGTGCCCTCTTGCAAAACGACATCCCAAAAAGAACCAGGGGATGAAGACAAAGGGGAAAACATGGCAGGCAGATTATGCTCCCTCTACTGATGAGGATTCAGAGGTTGAGGAAAACGAACCAGAAGAAAAACAAGAGGAGGAGGTCAATGAGGAAATAGTGCATAAAACTGAAACAGTGGAGACACATCATTCAAATTTAAAAAGTGCCGGTCAGGAATCACTCACGGAAAACATGCAACTAATGGCTAATTCCTTAACCGGGTCAAAGCGTGCACATGAATCAGAAAATTCAGATTCTGATAAAGAAAAACCCATTGTTCAGCCATCAGTGGAGCAGGCGAGTAAAGAGCTGACTGTAGTTGTGCCCCAGCAGGGAGGATGGACAGAAGTGAAATCAAAGAAGAGAGAGAAGAAAGGGAAATTAGAGGATTATTATAAAATTCCTAATTCTTAGAAATATATGTAACATTTTTTTTGTAGACCTATGGTCATGAGTCAGCTGTGCTTATGCACCTACAGAATGTAATTTTGTATCGCTTCGGCTTGAAATAAAATTACGCTTTTTTTTCTTTGAAAAAAAAAAAAAAAGCATAATTATACACAATTCAGTGCATCCTTCCAAGAGGGGTCATGGGCCCACAAGAGTAGGTCACACTCTCCAAGAGAGTTATTGAGCCTACATATAAGTGTTGATTAGGTCAACCTTCACAATAAACTAGTATCACAATAATGATAGCATTAGCCATAATTAATGACTAACAAATTACATTAATGACACAGAATGAGATGGTGGCCACACATGAAGATTACAACATTCTCAACACTACCAAGGCAAAGTAACCTACAATCACAGGTGAACCAGTGTTCTACCAAGTTTCCGGGAAGCAGGAGCATTGGAACAAGGAAACACACATGGGGGATGTGTGGAGACACCCCCAAAATTTTAGGTAAATTCATGGACCATAGAGGGCCCCATCTAAAATTAAAAAAAAAAATCCCAACATAACAATTCTTTATTCCATGTAAATTCATCATTCTACAATGTAAATACTAAATACTAAATTCAAAATGGCAAAATAATACAAACACAATTCAGCAATCACCGTTCTTATCATGGTGTCATTTATCATTTATCATATTTGAATATTTGAATTTCACATTGAATGAAAGATACATGCACATCTTTTCAAATTTATAACTTATAACAAAATCATAAATGAAATAAATTGATTGAGATTCATCATTTTAAATAGTACTAAGTAAAATTTAAATACTAAATACTAAATAGTAAATATCGAAGTCTGAAATAGTAACTTAAAATTTCTCAAAAATAGTAAAGAGTGATGAGTCGAAGACTCTATCTGAGGTCATTATTATCTAGACTCAAGTTAAACTGAAAACTAACAATGCGCAATGAACACTTAAAATAAAAGTTACTAAAAGGTATCAACATCAAATGAGCATCAAGGAGACAATTCCATGGACTAGTCCTCTACATCCATCTCCTGCAAGATGAGTAAAATGAAATTAGATTCATCTTTATTTAGTTTTTTTACATTTTCTTTAAGGGTTGTTGGGAAAAAATCAAGAAGATGGACAGACGGCCCACTTTTTGAGAGGGGCACCCAAAAGCCTCCCATTTTACAAAATGGATCCTGCACAATAGTGAAATGTTCCACCATGCATTTTGCTGACTTTCACAAAATAGGGGGTGTGGCAAAACGTTTCACCAAGGGCACGGGAAGTGTAGGGGGCATGCCCCTGATCCTGCGGGATGCTTTCCTGAGGAACACTAAGGTGAACATTATCCACTTTCTCATCTGATAAATCCTCTATCTAGTCTACCTGCCAAAAATAAAATGGATAATTTTTGGAAAAAGAACCAAGAATAAGATCTCAAAAAAGCAGTGGACAAGATGCTTTATCCAAAAAATATCTCAAGTGGGGTGTTTGTTGCTGCTACTTTTATGCATGATGCCTTAATTTTGACCTAATTTTGCACTTTCTCTAAATCACCTGAAATGTTTGGGTTTTATTTTGCAACAATATACAACCCTGCCCATATATGGCACTTTCTAAAAATAGAAACTTTAAAAATCAACCTCCTGATTACTACCAAAATTTGAATACATGCACTCCTCCACAAATGCTATCTATAAACATGGTTAGTTTCCAACAATATGAACTTTCTAACAGCAAAGACCTACCAAAATCAAAAGTTAGAACAAGCTAACCTAGAACTTGAGAAAAAGTTATTAGAGAGGATGAAGAAATATCATGTTTAAAAAATCATAGTTAAAATCTACTAGCAAAAATCAAGAAGTCAAAAGACAAAAAGCAAAATGATAAAAAATTAGAACAAGAAAATCAAGGTCTCAAAAAGAAATTAACTGAAAAAGATTAAGAAGCTTCTAGTTTAAGGAACCTTAATCAAAAGTTGGTTGAGCAAATCAAAAGATTAAAAGAGGCGCAGTCTAAAAACCTCGACCTTAAAAACAAGGTTAAAAATCTAGAGAACAATCAAGAAATATTACATTTACGACAACATAATCAAAGCTTACTTACACAAGAGCAACTCAACAAAATGGAAGCAGATCTCGAAAAAGAGTTCAACAAGAATCCATTAGAAAAAGATGAAGAAAATTCTCACTTAAAAAATCTCAACCATGGTTTGATTGAACAAATAAAAAAATTAAAAGATGAGAAGCTATAAAAATCCTTATAAATGGAAATCCAAATTGTGGAAAGAGGAACAAATACACACTCAATTGAATTATTGTCAACCAACAAATCGCCAGAAGCACAAAAAGTTGAAGTTTCTACAAACACTCCACAAACGACTTGAATACCTTATTCTTTTTACAGACAAACCAACAACAAAATTGAAAAAGAACGAAAACAAAATCGACAACTTGTATGGAAGCCTAAGATGAAAAGTTCTATCCAAACAGTCAATCATCAAATAGTTCCAATGAAGGTAGATTTGGGGTGGATCACTTACCAATAAATGCAACACGTTAGTTTAGGAATCCGAAGGTTGTATCGCCTTTTTTCATCGAGTATCACAGTTACAAGCTCAAAAGATCATAAGAAGACGTTAAGAACAAAAGGACAAAGTCTTTCAATAAACTATGCTTTGAGGACAAAGCATTTTTAAGGGGAAGGCAATGTAATATAGATAAAATATATGAATATTAAATAATAATAATAAACACAAAATAAATAAAATAAATAATAATAGTTGATAATTAAATAAAAATAGGAATAATTATTAAATGATGCAACTCTTTATGAAGAGTCACTAAGGTTTCCTTTAAGGATTATATATATGGGCCTTTTTTATATTTGTAATCATCTCATTATATCATATTATATTTGATTCCTATTCTATGGATTCTTTTATGTTGAAATATATAGTTTGGATATTCACCTGATGAACCAAATTGGTTGTCTCAAATAGCAAATCTTGAAACTTGGAAAGTACCATTTTGGAATACTATCAAATGGGTACTCAAAACTGCAATCCCCCGATGAAACATGAACTTTCTGAAAATAGAAAGTTCTTGAAATGGTCGATCTCAAAAATCTGAAAGTACCCTTTTGAAGCTCGCTCCTTCCATGCATGCACCAAGTATTGCATGTAACATGCGTGCATGGGGCCTGTTACGATGGTACTAGCATCAACATACCCGCAAAGGTGCCCCAAGGAGAGGGTGTATTTTTTCTGACCAGGAGGGGTGTTTAGCCAGCTAATTTTGAGGTAGGGGCATGGCCAGACCCTCTAGTTTCTCCTTTGGAAGTGCTATGGCTTAGTGGCATCGTTGACTACCTCATGAAAGGGTTTAAACCAGTGTTATAAACATTGGTGATATATCGCCAACATGGCGATGTTTCCTAGCTCGGCGATAATATCGGCAAAAATCAACAAAAATATCGCCATTTGAAAATATCGGCAAACATCGGCAAAAATCGGTAAATATCGACAAAAAAATCAGCAAATATCGGCAAAAAATCGGCAAATATCGGCAAAAATCGGGAAACATCGGAAAAATATTGGCTAAGTCAAAAAATTAATATTTTTGTATTTTTTAATTTCGCCGATATATTGTCGATGTTTGCCAACATTTTCCCTGATGAATCCGATATTTTGTTTTTGGACCCTCGGCGATATATTCACCAACACGATATTTGTAACACTGGTTTAAACCCTGAGGTTGGTGTCTGGGGCTTCTAGGGGTGCATCATTGGGTCACATGAGCCCGACCCTGTTTCAGCACTCCAGCGACAGTTGTTTCAGCACTGAGACACGCTCTTATCTTCCAGAGTATCTCCAGCACCCTCCCGGTCCTCCAGTTCAGCAATGCCCTCCCTCTGGGCCCTCCTTCAGAGGATGACGTCATCCTCCTGGGCAGACAGTTTGCTTGCTAAAAGGGGGGGGGGGCGTTCAGGGATTTTCATCACTGATGGGGTTAGTTGGGGCATGATAACCCCCCTACGCAGTCTGGCCTTCAGTTTTGTCAAAATTGGCCTTGTTTAACCATTTTTCTCAAGTAGGGGTTAAATCTAGGGAAAACATCCCAATTTACCCACTACTTAGATTATTTTATATTATTTTTGTTTTAATTTTAAGTTGACATTTCTAATTTCAAATTGACATTTTAAAAAGGCATGTCGGCCTGGATTTTAATTATTTTTGTAAAAGTGAGTGTGAAAAGTATAAATAACTTTTCCTCACTTCATTTTTACACATCAACTTTTGGGGATAAGATCACTATGTCTGCTATTTGCCCTAACTAGGGCTCTTTGAAGGAAGGCTCTCCTTGATGAAGGATATTTGCAAGTTTGAAGCATTTCTTGGAAGTTATTCTTTTGTTAATGCCATTGCTAAGGTGAAGCTAGAGTTGTTTGCTTAACACATGCACTTGGAGGTATCTATACTTTTTTATTTGATGTCTCTATGTCAAATGTATGAAAGTGATGCTTGTTAGGGTTGAATGGAAGCCATTGTTGCTTCATTTTTTCCTAATTTGCAATTCATTTTTGTCATTGGTCACCCTAGCATTCAAGCTTGAGCTTTAGGTCTTCAAGTCTTGCCAAGACTAGGTTTCCTCAATGAATCCTAGAGATTATTGAGGTTAACCCTAATTGACAAGCTTGCCAAGTACCATCTCAACGAGAGTACCTCCTCTCATTGATGCCCTAGGGTTTGGTAGCTAGTTTTATATTGATGCCCTAGTTGTTCAACTTCTTCATTAAACCTAAATTCTGAGTTTTTAGTTTGTAAGTATTATCCTAGGTCAGTTTATTCTTTTATTTCTGAGTTATTTGTTTATGTTAGGTTAGTGTATTTGATTTTTCTAAGATTACTTTGTAAATTTTATGTTAATGTAGCCTTTGATTATTTGATTTTGAGTTTAATTTTAAACATATATAAGCTTAATTTTTATTGGTAGAAAAACCTAATTTTAAAACCTTTTTATGTGCCCTAATTCCCCAAAATAAAACACCTTCACCGCCTAGCTTCTTCTCAGCTGATCCCTTCTTCTACATCCACCCGCAGCACGAGTCCTCACCCGCTGCAGACTTGCTCCATTACCGCGTCCTTCACCCTACTGCTCTCCCTTTATCGTAGCTCACGGCCATTCCTTTACTAGTCCCTTCTACTTCCATCCGCGCCCTTTCCTTCTTCCCTTCCTCTATATCTCTACAAAACCGCGGCCTCCACTTCGATGTTCCTCCCAACAAGTCCGCGGCCCTCCAAGTACGACCCGCAGCCCTCGGCCCCCTTACGGACTCCGTCATCCCATTTCTCCATCCCCTGCCTAGCTCGGGCCTGTTCCTGCTCCCCCCATTTACCCACGACCTCCTTTCTCCCCGCGACCCTCTTCCTGCGACAACTCTCGCAACCGCGGCCTTATCCTCATCCATCTCCCACTCGCAGTCCCTTCTCCAACCTCTGCCCTCTCTTTCGCTACCTCGACCTCCCTGTTGCTCCATTGTTTTTGCTCCCTCTTCCTCTCTCCATTCGCAGCCTCCTCCAACCCTCGGCCTATCCTTCCCTACCTTTCAACTCCCACGCCTTTTTCTTTATTCCTGTCCTTTTTACACAGGGTTGCCAAATTGGCAGCCCTTGTGTGCTCAAATTGCCCCCTCGCCTACCAACATAGAAATTTCATTAATAAAAAATATTTCATTAAAAGGAATTCTAATCTATGTTACAATCTCTTGGTAATACCTTGATAATATATTTTATTTAATTACATTGAATTCATCGAATATATACTTGGTGAAATGGTTTCCTAGGTGAGATGTACTTATTGATTCATGCAAATGATACATTTGGGGTAAATGGTTATTACTCGTTTCTTACTTTGTATTCAATATATCATTGTTGGACGTTACTTCTTATTAACACTTTAAAATACAACTTACTACATGTTTTCTTATCAATTACGGAGTTAGTAATATTGTCTTTTGATCCAACATTGATTATTATACATCTTTATACGTTGATCAGTGAATGACACTTATTGAATGCTATCAATCTCTTACATTTCAAAATTTTATTAACTTGAATGACTATATTAACTTTTGATAATTATCATTGAATATACATTTGATTATTGGTTGAAGTGTAGTTTATTGGCAATATAGTCTTTTGATCCAATATTGATTATTTACATGTGTGCATGTTTATCTATTTTATTAAATGATCATAGTGGATTATTATTTTTAATCATATCCTGCACTCAATGGCATTGATCATAACGTTACTGACTCCATTCAAGCACTGGTCTAACCAAGGTTGCATAGGGAACATAGTTTGTTGGTTGTCTTAGTGTTCTACAGGATTCTATAAGGATACTTCTCCATAGAGGTTTCGACTTCTGAAGAAGTTAGAACGGTGACCGAGGTGACATTGGGTCACTGTTCTTAGTTTTGCTTGCTGGGAATTAGTCCTACTAATTTGCTCGGTAACAGGGCCCTTGCTAGAAATATATGTGCTCCAAGGCAATCTCAAATTGAAAGTCATGTCTCTAAACCAATCTAAAGAAAGCTTGGCATTGTAGACTATGGTACCTGTCATCACATCCATGTTAGTTGGGGCTACCATAATGCAGATTTATTGTCAGAGACATTCTTCATATTTTTGAGCCAGAGCATATATGAGCAAAGATGATCCAGAGCTGTGATCAGAGGGAGCACTATTGTATTTGGTTGTCTAGAGCTTCATTGAGCAGCACTCAAGGCCCCCTTTGTCTTACTTTCCCTTGCATGACCCCACTGAGACGGGTAGCTTAGCAATAATTTGATGAGAGCAGTAGAGATCATAGCTGGTTTGCCACTTCTTTCCCCTCATTTGTCAGATTTCACTCTTCAGATCCACTTGTCAGCAGCAGGTATATGGTAGGGCAGGTATATGGTTTTTGATTTATGCTCATAGGTGTGTTTTTAGGCTTGTTTATTTATATTAGTACTTTGACTTAACATATGGTGGCTTATTTGGTGATCCTCTTGTTTGATTGGAGACTTATTGGTGGCCTCTGGTAAGGGCGGTCTACCACTTTGAGTGGAGGCTCTAGTTTATGAACATTGGTTCTTTTCTCCCCCTCATGGTATAGATTTGGCCATTTGACTCATGATAGTTAGCCTTGGTCCCACTTGTCACTATCCTCCACTCATCCGACACATCCGTGATTTGTCCCTTTCCCTAACTAAGACCAAGATAGGTGGCCTTAAGGACCTCCCCCCCTTTGACCTCTGAGTACACTATGACTCCATGTTTATTTGTGCCTCGACTTTGTAGTGTATGATTTGCACCTTAAAACCTGAGATTCACTCCTTTTCGGTTTCCCCCGATGTTGTGATGCAGTATAGGATTGTGTAGACTCACTGGGTCTTCCCCAATTGTACTTGAACCATGCACACTTGCCACCATTACATGCATTGTGAGCACCATTGTCCTATCTAAAGAGAAATGCAAATGAAGCCAAAGAGGCTAAATGAAAGTCAAATCAAGCCACAAAGGCTAAAGTGAAATGTAAATGTAAAAGGCCAAGCAGATGAGGAGTACATGTCATATCAAAATGACTGCATGGCCACATGAATGAAAGAGAATGTAGTGGATAAATTCCTCATCGAGTCCCAATGAAGGACTGGGAGGTGAGATGGAGTAAGGGACAGCTAATTCTAAGTGTCCCCTAGAGTCTCAAATTATGGTTGGTTGTGCACCCAGTTACGACGACTCTAGCAAAGATCCTCACGGAGCCTGATGCGGGGTTGGATGTGAGTTGCAAGGTGTATGCTAAAGGCTAGTGGTGGTTTCCTCAACACTTTACCCATTTGTGAGGCACCTCATGTAATGTCCTCTTCTGCTTAAGCACAGAGGACAATCCCGCTAACCTATATGATTCCCATAGGTTCGAGTGGGCACTAACATTCAGGGAGTCAACCGAGGATTGATGCCTTATGCACCCTAAGAAGATCTTGGCAGGGGTATTAGATCATCAGTAACTAAACAGGGGCCACAGGAACTATAGGCTACCTAAATGCATGGCATCCGAGCATTATTTCAAGATGCATGCACTGATTGAGTCTCTAGAGCACTGCATGCAAGTCAACTACGAATTAGAAAGTAAAGTGACCTAATTAGGTCAAAAGTTAGGTCTGACAGGTGAATGTTATAAAAGGTAAAGCTAGTAAGGAATACCTGCATATATGATTATTGATTTGTGGATTTGAATTGGAGAGCTTAGCGAGCTAAGTTGGGGTTGAGTGCATGCACTTAGCTAACTGATGTATTTCGGCAGCGAAATCTATCTACCCTAGTTGCCATCAGGTTGGATCATCCAGATTCAGCATTGCTTCATCATCAGGTACTATTATCATTTAGTTTCTGCAGCATTCCAGTTTATGTGTTATTGAGGGATTTGTCCTCTTGCATGGGCGCATTGTCCAAGGACCTCCCTATTCGCATTACAGTCTACAGGGCTTAGTTCTTTTGCATGCTGCTCTCATCCTCTTCAGAGCAGTGGTATTACCCTTCCCCAGGAAGCAGGCCTCTTTAGCTTGAGTCTCTAGCTATTCCTCAGCACATCCATCTTCAAGAAGACGTCCTCCTGCATGTGGCCGACTTTCTGAGAGAGGGGCACACGTTTTAGGGCTTGGAGCCTTCAGTTATTCTGCATGTTGCTTCTATCATCTTCAGAAGGGCACTATAACCCTAGCACACCTTGTCTGGAGCTTCATCCGTGGAGTATTATTTATTGAGGAGCATTCATAGCATTGAGGAGGGCGCATTTATTATCTGGAGGACGTCCTACCTTATCTCCCTATTCCACCGGCACAATTCCCGCATGTTGGGATTATCTTGATCTACATCAGCCGATCTATATACTGGTATGTACATGCATTGACTCCTATTTTATAGCATTTCAGTTTATCTGGGTTATAGATCTGCATGCAAATGCATGCATGCAGAGATCAGTGCATACCTTCATACTCTATTGAGACATAAGACTACTAGCCCACTATAGTACAACACAAAAAAGTAAAAAATATCAATTTGGGATATTACAGTGGTATCAGAACAATTTCCTCGCCAGCTGTGGGATCATGCAATTGTGAGCAGTAAATGAATTCAAAGGACCCACACAACATTACTTACCGGAGACAAAGGTTTAGAAACAGTGATAGAGGAGAAGAAGAATTAGAGGATATAGAACTGGGGGATAGAGAGTATCAGTTTGAAAAAAATAAAGGCAAAGAAACAATGGCAGAAGATGATAAAATAGCTTTCAATAGTCTCATCTCAGCTATAAAGGATCTCACTACTGGACAAAAAGAAATGATAAGTGCCATTAGACAAATGGCAGAGAAAAATGGGCCCACCCCACATAGTCATTTATTTCCCAACAATGATAGGGTATCCACCAGTAGTAGTGGGGAACATTTACATACCAACATGCAGAGCCATCCCCATATATACAACAGGCACTCCTAACCTACCATGCCTCAATTCTTAGCGAGCCCAACCGCAGTACCTCTAGCTCAGGTAGAGCCATAAGAATCCATGAGTGCCTATTTGAGAGATTACAGAGCATTAGGAGATGACTTCCAGTCATCCATGACCTTCAATGACTTTTGTCACTTTAAAAGTAAGAACAGACCCAGAGCATACAATATGCCGTTCAACCAGAACTTTGAGTTATGTTAGGATATTTAGACACTTAGGAGTTAGTTAAGATCAACTTGTGTAATATATCCGTTAGGGATAGTGTGTTTCTTTAGTATGCATTTGTAAATACATAATCCGACGGTCACGATATGTTTCCGACATAGAGTGATCCGACGGCTCAACTTCTCTTAGATCAAACCTAACCTTGATCCGTGGCTTAACACCCGATTGGTCCATGATCTCTATTTAAAGAGCATGGAGGGTCATTGTTTAGTTGATCGATTATGAGAAGCTCATTTGTAACTTTCTTTCTTTGCATAATAAATTGTCCCGTAGAAGCTATTTGGTCGGGGCCGTGGAGTGTTTCCCTCAAGAGGGTTTAAACCACGTCAAAACATCGGTGTGTTGATCTATGATCTGTTTGTGTGAAGTGGTTGCTCTTGGTGTTCGGTCCTTTGGTAGTACCCTGTGTACCCGAACATGGTATCAGAGCTTTTATGAAGTGCCGCTTCCGGTTATGATCTAGATCTTGAACTGCTGTTGCCGAAACTCGAAAGGGTTTCTAGTTCTGGTATTTCTGTGCATTTCTGGGCTGTGGGAGGTGTTGCATTGCGTCCGGAGCGTCGTTTCCATTGGGAAATAGTTTTCGTTTGATCGAAAACGGTTCCCGGTTGCTCCAGAAACGCGTATTTTATCAGATCTGAAGGTATAATGTTACAGTGACGCATTTTTTTATTTCGTTTTTTTAATCTCATATTTCATTTTTTTTTACTATTAGATTTTTTTGGTTCGGATTGTTGCTTTCCCGTCTGCGTATGCTCTTTGCCGTGCACCTTGAGCGATTTCGGCAAATCAGAAACAGAAAGGGAAAGGGTTTTTCTCGGCTGCGTATGCTCTTTGCCGTGCACCTTGCGCGATCTCGGCAAATCAGAAACAGAGAGAAAACATAAACTTTCCAGGCAAACTAACAAGATCTAACTCCACAAGTGTGGAAAAGTTTTTTTTGTTTCGATTTGTGGTTTGTTTTGCAGGAAAAAGGGCAAGCACGCAAACCGAGCAAAAAGAGTAAAAAAAAAAAAAAAAAAAAGCCCCCTTCCTCATTCCCATATTTTACATACCTTTTAATCTAGCTCACTTGGTTCAAAGTTGCTTTATTCCTTCATAGGTCTTGAGTTCAAGTCTTAGGAAGTTACTTTTAAAATAAAAGTGCATACAATTTCTATTTTCAAGTTACTTTATTGTAAAAGTGCATCTCCCTTAAATAATAAAAAATAATAATACAAGTGAGTCACTTAAGTTTTTATTTATTGTTGCACTATTTAAAAGTAATATCATTGTAAAAGTGAAATCACTTATTTTACAAAAGTGGTTCACTTAAAGCAACTTTCTTGTAAAGTGATTGTCAAAAGGTTTATCTCGGGAAGAGGGGGGTTCTTTTTTTTGCTGGACATTCTCTAGCTGCCACGTCACTATTGGGGACATCTTCAACAGTTTCTTTGTTCAAGCATAACTTCATCATACAGAGTCCGTTTTCAGTGCCGTTTTTTTTAAACCGCCTATTTTTTCAAGCTCTTCACATCCAGACTATTGGTTTCTACTTTTACAGCCATTAATTTACAAATATGGCCGCCCTTTGTGATATTCTACTTAACAGTTCCAACTATTTCTCATGGAAATCTCGTATGGAGGATGTTCTACGAAGTAGGGGACTTTTCAGAATTACAACAGGGAAAGAAAAAGAACCCACTGATGATGATAAGAAAATAAAATGGGCAAATAGATGTGATGAAGCTCGTGGATTGAATGGGATGTCAATCTCTACTGATTTGTGATTCCACATATCTGGAATTGATGAACCTAATGCTGCTTGGGACAAGTTGGAATCTGTGTTTGGTAAACACAATGAAATCCGAGGTCACCAACTCGAAAATGAGTTGATTTCTTTAAATCCAAGTGACTTTTCATGCATTCAAGATTATTTATCTAAGTACAAAACTCTTAAACTCTTATGTGCAGAATGTAAGATTGAGAGGGAAGACAAACAATGCATTTATCATATTCTTTCCAAACTTGGACCTGCATATTCTGTTTTTGTATCTACATTTTACTCCATGAAAGCGTCCTTGAATGCAGCTAGCTATCAAGACCCTAGTCTTGAATCCTTTTGTGATTCCTTGATTAGAGAACAAGATAAACTCATTCATCTTGGAATAGTCAACAATGCAAATACATCTGGGAAAGCCTTATTGTCCCAACAGAAAGAAAAGTCCAAGCCTCCCAAGAAACAAAATTTTCACAATAATAAGTCAAACAAGGGTCCAAAACCCTCTCAGTCAGCTCCTTCTTTAAAAAATGACAAAGGATCCAAACCAAAAGGCAAGAAGACTGAGCGTCATTGCAACTATTGCGGGAAATATAATCATGATGAATCTAAGTGTTTCAAGAAGATGGCAGCCTTGGAAGCAGTAATGAAGAAGCACCACATCAGCCTAGATTCGCCTTCAGAATCTGCCTCTCATGGACATGCACTTTGTGTTTCTGGTTATTCTTATAATGCATCTTCTTCTTCTACTTCAAATGAATGGCTCATTGATTCTGGAGCATCTTATCATATGGCTAAGGATCAAGCCATCTTTTCTACTATGCATGAATGTAACACCAAACAAATATTTGTTGGTGATGATAGATCTCTAAGTGTTGTAGGAGCTGGAACAGTTCTAGTAGATAATGGTCATTTTAGTGATGTACTGTGTGTTCCAAGAATTTCCTGCAATTTGTTATCAGTCTATCAGATCACTCATTCTGGTGAAGGTAAAACTGTGACCTTTACACCTCACCAAGTTGTAATCAAGGATTTTAAAGATCCTCAACAGGTCTTAGCTACCGGAATTGTTGATGATATTACCAGATTGTACAAGTTTAACAACTTTGGGTCATCACCTTTTCCTTCAGTTTTTGTTGCTCATAGTGATCACTTGAGCAAACTTTGGCATGAGCGATTTGGTCACTTAAATTATCGCTCATTGCAACAACTATGTAAAGAAAATATGGTGACAGGTCTTCCGATGGTATCTTGCAAGGATGGTGTTTGCTCCGGTTGTGTACTCGGAAAACATCATCGAGACAGTTTTGACAAACGTGCCTCTTGGCACGCCTCGGTTCCCTTGGAGCTTGTGCATAGTGACTTGTGTGGTCCTCTTCCATCTGCTTCCTTTTCTGGTTTCAAGTATTTCTTGACTTTCATTGATGATTACACCAGACGCACTTGGGTTTATTTCCTAAAACTTAAGAGCGAAGTATTTAACATGTTCTTGGCCTACAAGGCCCTTGTTGACAAAAAATCTGGTCATCAAATTATTAAGTTAAGATCTGACAATGGAGGAGAATATGTTAACAAACAGTTCACTACTTTCTGCACTGAACAAGGCATCCAACAACAGCACACTGTTCCATATACACCACAACAAAATGGTGTAGCTGAGCGGAAGAACCGCACTTTAAAAGAAATGGCTAATTGTATGATCCAATCTAAGGGACTAAGTCTTCAATTTTGGGCTGAAGCCATTAATTGTGCAAATTACATAGTTAATCGCACCCCCACAAAAGCATTACAAGGTATAACACCGGAAGAAGCATGGAGTAAAATTAAACCTGATGTAAGTCACTTTCGTGTGTTTGGTAGTGAAGCATGGGCTCACATTCCGGATGAAAAACGGAAAGCATTGCAGCCTAAAAGTGAAAAGTGCATATTTGTTGGATATTCTGAAGATGTAAAAGGTTATAGACTTCTTCAACCACATTCTCATGCTATAATCATTAGAAGAGATGTTAAATTTGATGAAAATCTCTTGGCCTGCGAGCCTAACTCGGCGATTGTGCCATCTTTGGCCTGCGAGCCTGATTCGGCGTTTGTGCCTTCTTCTTCTTCTTCCAACTTCCTTGACAGGTTTCCAACTCCAGTTTCTGATGATGACGGTGAGGATGAAAATCCACCTCCGCCTGCTCATGTTTCTCCAGTTGCACCAGCACAAGTGCTTCCTCGATGGGTCCGTTCAACATGTGAAGCAGCTGGTGATCTTGCCGGTGATCCTAGAGATCAGCGTCGAACACGTTTTCAGTTTCAGTGAGCCTCTTCTCTTTTGGCTCAAGTTTCCGAGAATCATGATCCAGAAACTTTTGCAGAAGCTTCAGGGAATCCAGATTGGGATGCAGCCATGGATGAAGAATATCGTTCCTTAATGGCGAACGATACTTGGGATCTTGTACCTCTTCCAAAAGGAAGAAAACTTGTCAGATGTAAATGGGTCTACAGAACTAAGTATGCATCAGATGGAAGTGTTGAAAGACTTAAGGCAAGGTTAGTTGCCAAAGGTTTTTCTCAAGTTGAAGGGATTGACTACAATGAAACCTTTGCTCCTGTCGCAAAAATGAACTCAATCCGCCTTGTTCTTTCCCTTGCAGCCTTACACAACTGGGAAGTCCATCAAATGGATGTCAAGTCTGCCTTCTTACATGGTGATTTACAGGAGGAAATTTAAATGGAACAACCTCCTGGATATGTTCAGAATAACTCTAGCCTTGTCTGTCGCCTTAAGAAATCCTTATATGGCCTTAAGCAAGCTCCTAGAGCTTGGTATGCCAAAATGGATAACTTTCTCCTTGACACTGGTTTTTCTAGATGCCATTCTGACCCCAATGTCTATACCAAGAAAGTAGGAAACCATCTCATCATACTTGTTCTATATGTTGATGACCTTATTCTTACTGGTAGTGACCCTAAGCTTATAACCCATGTGAAATCCAGTCTTAAACAAACTTTTGAAATGTCAGACTTAGGACATTTGCATTATTTTCTTGGTCTCCAAGTCCTGCAAACCAAAGAAGGAATCTTTCTTTCTCAGTCTAAGTATGCTTGTGACCTTCTTTGTCGCTTCCACATGGAAGATTGTACACCAGCCCCTTCTCCCTTCCAGTCTGGAGTCAAACTTTCTGCCACTTGTACTTCACCTGAAGTCGATGCCACCTTGTATCGTCAGCTTGTTGGTAGTCTCTTATACTTGACTCATTCCCGTACTGACCTTTCCTTTGCCGTTGGTCGAGTTGCCCGTTATATGCAGACACCTCATGAAAGTCACTGGAAAGCAGCTAAAAGAATACTTCGATATATTCAAGGTACAGTTCAGTTTGGGATTCATTACAGTATAGGGGGGAAACCTTTGTTAGTTGGTTTCACTGATTCAGATTGGGCCGGTGATCCTGATGATCGAAAGTCTACTGCAGGTTATGTTTTCAGTCTGGGATCTGGACCTATTACTTGGGCTTGTAAGAAACAACAAGCTCTTGCTCTTTCTTCAGCAGAGGCAGAATATCGAGCAGCAGTTAATGCCAGTCAAGAAGCTTTATGGCTTCGACAGATCCTTTCAGAGTTTGGATTCGAGCAGCAGCAGCCTACTCCACTTTGGTGCGACAATCAAAGTGCCATCAAGCTTGCCAAAGATCCAGTTCTACATCAACGCAGCAAACACATTGAGCTACATATGCACTTCATCAGAAATCTTGTTCATGATCGGGTTCTTGAAGTGCTCTTTTGCCCTACAGATGATCAAGTTGCAGACATCTTCACCAAGTCTCTTACAGAAGCGAAGTTTTCTAAACTTCGATCTATGTTAGGAGTTCAGGAACTTGTCATTAAGGGGGGATAGGCTCTAATGCCTCCTTCCTTCTCCTAATAGTGTCACTTTTGTAAATCCTTCAATCCTATCCCAAGTTGTTCTTAAGGGGGGATGTTAGGATATTTAGACACTTAGGAGTTAGTTAAGATCAACTTGTGTAATATATCCGTTAGGGATAGTGTGTTTCTTTAGTATGCATTAATATGCATTTGTAAATACTTAATCCGACGGTCACGATATGTTTCCGACATAGAGTGATCCGACGGCTCAACTTCTCTTAGATCAAACCTAACCTTGATCCGTGGCTTAACACCCGATTGGTCCATGATCTCTATTTAAAGAGCATGGAGGGTCATTGTTTAGTTGATCGATTATGAGAAGCTCATTTGTAACTTTCTTTCTTTGCATAATAAATTGTCCCGTAGAAGCTATTTGGCCGGGGCCGTGGAGTGTTTCCCTCAAGAGGGTTTAAACCACGTCAAAACATCGGTGTGTTGATCTATGATCTATTTGTGTGAAGTGGTTGCTCTTGGTGTTCGGTCCTTTGGTAGTACCCTGTGTACCCGAACAAGTTACAGCGCACAGTAGGGAAACTGACTATCCCTACCTTTGAGGGGACCCAGGGTGCCCAACACAGAACTGGGTACAGAAGTTGGATACATACTTCCAGCTCAACCCCATGATTGAGACAAATGCCATTAAATTGGCTACCTTGCATTTGGATGGGGAGGCCCATGAGTGGTGGTACCACGGGTTGGTGACATTGGGTCACAATAACATCACCTCATACACAGATTTTACATAGAGGTTCACTGAGCGATTTGATAGGAAGGACCTTGAGGTGCATTTTAGAGAGTTGGCACAGCTCAAGCAGACAGGTAGTGCAAATGCATTCATTTCAGTGTTTCAGAGGGTAGCAGTCATGGTGACAGATATTTCAGAGAGCAGATTGATTATGTTGTTTACAGAGGCCCTCACAGAACCTTTACGTGGATGGGTCAAGTCCTATAGACCCACCACCCTAGCCGATGCCATCAGTCGGACTAGAGATTTGAGGGATACAGTACCCAAAAATAGATTCCCCCCCAGAAAGAGTGGCCCAAGAAAGAATGGATGGACAATGATACCCGCCAGGACCTTAGAAGAAAAAAGTTATGTTTCACTTGTCAAGAACCATGGGTACCAGGTCACAGATGTTCCTACTACAGAGAGGCCTATTCCGATAGTGGGGAGGATGAGGATTATCAGGATCAGGAGCAGGGAGAGACACATGAGATAGATGATGAGGGACAATCACCAGGAAGTACCACTGCTACGTTGTCAAGGATCCCTAGATTCCACACTCTCTGGATCAGAGGTGTCATACAGGGCCATAGAGTGGGAGTGTTGATAGATGGTGGGGCATCCCACAACTTTATTGATGCTGCATGGGTTAATAGGAAAGGCATTCAGACTGAGAGTTTTAATGGATTTTCAGTAGCTGCAGCAGGTCACACCATGGAGTGTAGTCAGAGGATTCCAAAATTGAAAGTAACACTTGGGAATTATACAGTGTTAGAAACATTCTATGTGGTAGATGTATCTGACATGAATGTGGTATTGGGAGTTCAATGGCTTTATTCCATAGGGAAGTATTCCACGAACTACCAGACCATGGAGATGGAGTTCATGGGAACGAAGGGCCAGAAGGTAGTATTGAGAGGGATGAATACCTACCCTTCCACAACAGTGACATCACACAGGATGGAGGCAGTACTCCGACAGGGAGATATAGAGTGAGCAGCAGAGTGCTTGGTTACCTTCAAGAAACCACCAGATAAGGCCACACAACATCCAGCAAAGAGGCCTTATTGCAGAAGCACAAAGTAGTATTCGAAGACCTTCCAGTAGGTCGGCCTCCTGATAGGGGATTTGAGCACATTATTGAGTTAGAGGAGGGGACTCAAGCAGTTATCAACACTCCTTACAGACACCCCAAGAGGTACAAAGATGAGATAGAGAATACAATAAAAAAACTACTCAAACTGGGGCACATTAAACCTAGCTCCAGCCCCTTTGCATCCTCAGTAGTGCTAGTGAACAAGAAGGATGGAACCCTGCACATGTGCATCGACTACAGGGCACTCAACAAGAAGACTATAAAAAACAGGTATCCAATCCTCAGGATTGATGAGTTGATGTATGAACTACAGGGGCACAATACTTTTCTAAGATCGACCTCCGCTCAGGTTACCATCAAATTCGGGTTAGGGAACAGGATGTTCCAAAGACCGCCTTCCGTTGCCACTACGGACATTTTGAGTTTCTAGTGATGCCATTTGGGCTCACTAATGCACCAGCCACTTTCCAGTCATGCATGAACAATATCTTCAAGGCTAAGTTACGTAGGCATCTTCTAGTAGTCTTCGAAGACATATTGATATACAGTAGAACTTGGGAAGAACATTTGAGACATCTAGACGAAGTACTTGGAATTTTACAGGAGCAGTCACTATATGCCAAAATCTCCAAGTGTGAGTTCAACATGCAGGAGATGTTATATTTAGGGCATGTGATAGGGGCCAACGGCGTCCAGGTGCACTTAGAGAAGATTCGGGCCATATTGGATGGGCCTACACCTAAAAATGTGACACAACTAAAGGGCTTTTTGGGCCTTTGCACCTACTACAGGAGCTATGTCAGTGGATTCTCACAGATGACTGCACCCCTCACTGACCTTACCACGAAGGGGGCATTCAGTTGGCAGACATTCGAGTAAATGAAAAAGGTAATGAGTTCATGCCCAGTATTAGCTCTACCAAACTTTTCTCAACCCTTCGTGTTAGAGTGTGATGCCTCGGGAGAGGGAATTGGGGCAGTATTGATGCAAAACAATCACCCCATTGCATTTCAGAGCAAGAAGCTCAAAGACTATCAGCGCCACTATTCGATATATGACAAGGAAATGTTGGCCATTCTCCATGTACTAACCAAGTTCAGGCAATACTTAGTGGGTGGCAAATTCAAGATTAAGACAGATCACAACAACTTGAAATACTTCCTAAAGCAGAAAGAGCTAAATGAGAGGCAGCAACAATGGGTGAGCAAAATTCAGGCCTATGACTTCGAGGTTGAATACATAAAGGGAAAGAACAATGTGGTGGCCGATGCACTTTCTAGACGACCAACTACTTTGTCCCTTATGAGCAAGCATCTCATCAGATTGGAGATCTCATCTTTTGGTTGAGTATTCCAAAGATAAATTTTCTTGCGAGCTATTGGATGGATAGATTCAGGACGACAGGTACCGAGTAATTGATGACATCATATACTACAAGAACAAAATCTACTTAGTTCCAGAGTCTTCCCTCAAGAAGAAGATTCTACAAGCCTTGCATGATTCACCATTAGCAGGGCATCGGGGGTTTCTCAAGACCTACAGACATATTAGAGAGAGATTCTCATGGAAGGGCCTCAAGAATGATGTGATGCAACATGTGAGAGAGTGCAGCTTGTGCCAACAGAACAAATAGAGCACACCCACCCGACCGGTTTACTATGACCCTTGCCTATTCTCGAGCAAAAGTGGGAGAGCATCTCCATGGATTTCATTACAGGGTTGCCCAAGGTTCAGGGAAGAGACTGCTTGTACATAGAGGTGGACAGATTGACCAAGTTCGCTCACTTCTTTGCCATTCCTTCAGATTATTCAGCGGCACAGGTGACAGAACTATTTTTCAGAGAGGTATTTAGACTCCACGGGTTACCCAAGACCATTATCAGTGATAGGGATAGCAAATTCACTGGAGCCTTTTGGCAAGAGCTTTTCAGGTTGGTGGGAACCGAATTAGCTATGAGCACAAGTTATCATCCATAGAGCGATGGACATACTGAGATAGTTAACAAGTGGATTGAGGGGTACTTGAGAAATTACGTAGCATGCCAGCAGAGGACATGGATCAGATGGCTACACTTAGGTGAGCATTGCTATAATGCCACCCACCATATGACCATTGGGATGACTCCCTTCAGAGCTCTATACAGATATGACGCCCTAAATTTTGCAGATCTGATATTTGGTGATAGCAAGGTCCCCAAGGCCAAAGAGTGGATTCAAGAGAGTCAAGACATCCTTAGCATACTCAGAAAAAACATACAGGCTGCTCAGAATCAACAGAAGATATATGCAGACAGGAACAGGATTGAGCGCAGTTTTGAGGTGGGAGACTTAGTTTATTTATGCTTGCAACCTTATCAACAGTCTTCCCTAAAGAAGAAAGGAGCAGAGAAGCTCAAGCCTCGCTTCTATGGTCCATACAAGATAATCCGAAAGGTCAGAGAAGTAGCATATGAGCTAGAACTACCCCCAGAGAGCAAGATTCACAATGTATTTCACCTATCCAACCTCAAGAAGGCAGTAGGTCAACATAATGTTACATCATCCGAACTACCCCCCTTGATGACGAGGGGTAATTGATTCTGATTCCCAAGCGCATCCTAGAGGTGCGAGAGCGGAAAGTGAGAAACAGGATCATCAGAGACTACTTGGTTGAATGGAGAGATCTGCCTATAGAGGAAGGCACTTGGGAAGGAAAACGGGTATTACAGCACCCAGCCTTACAGTTGCTTGAGGACAAGCAAATTCGAGCGAGGAGGACTATAATCTCCTCTTCTGCTTAAGCAAAGAGGACCATCCCACTAACCTATATGATTCCCATAGGTTCAAGCGGGCACTGACATTCAGGGATTCAACTGAGGATTGATGCCTTATGCACCCTAAGAAGATCTTGGCGGGGGTATTAGATCATCAATAAGTAAACAAGGGCCACAAGAACTATAGGCCACCTGCATGTATGGCATCTGAGCATTATTTCATGATGCATGCATTGATTGAGACTCCAAAGCACTGTATGCAAGTCAACTATGAATTAGAAAGTAAAGTGACCTAATTAGGTCAAAAGTTAGGTTTGACAGGTGAATGTTATAAAAGGTAAAGCTAGTAAGGATGACCTGCATATATGATTATTGATTTGTGGATTCGAATTAGAGAGCTCAGCGAGCTAAGTAGGGGTTGAGTGCATGCACTCAGCTAACTGGTGTATTTCCGCAACGAAATCTATCTTCCCTAGTCGCCATCAGGTTAGATCATTCAGATTCAGCATTGCTTCATCATCAGGTACTATTATCATTCAATTTCTGCAGCATTCCAGTTTATGTGTTATTGAGGGATTTGTCCTCTTGCATGGCGCATTGTCCAAGGACCTCCCTATTCACATTAAAGTCTACAGGGTTTAGTTCTTCTGCATGCTGCTCTCATCCTCTTCAGAGCAGTGGTATTACCCTTCCCCAAGAAGAAGGGCTCTTTAGCTTGAGTCTCCAGCTATTCCTCAGCACATCCATCTTCAAGAAGACGTCCTCCTGCATGTGGCCAACTTTCTGAGTGAGGGGCACACATTTTAGGGCTTGGAGCCTTCATTTATTCTGCATGCTGCTTCTATCATCTTCAGAAGGGCACTATAACCCTAACACACCTTGTCTGGAGCTTCATCTGCAGAGTATTATTTATTGGGGAGCATTCATAGCATTAAGGAGGGCACATTTATTATCCGGAGGACGTCCTACCTTATATCCATATTCCACCGGCACAATTACCGCATGCTGGGATTATCTTGATCTACATCAACCGATCTATATACTGGTATGTACATGCTGGGATTATTTTATAGCATTTTAGTTTATCTGGGTTATAGATTTGCATGCATGCAGAGATCAGTGCATACCTTCATACTCTATTGAGACATAAGACTACTAGCCAACTACAGTACAACACAAAAAAGAAAAAATATCAATTTGGGATATTACACCTCCCTTCCCTAGTGTTCCTCTGTTGTACTCATGTTATTGTCGTCCCCTGTCTCCCTATGCTTATCCAAAGCATCACACAGTCATGGTCTCGGTCACTCCCCATTGTCTTCAAGCCTTCTTGTCCACCTCACCCATAGCTAGCTAGATGGCCAAATCTATAAATATGCATAACTGTGGAGAATTCATAAGAAGTGGTGGGCCCACCTTGCCTTAGGCCTAGTTTATGAGAAATTGCTTATTATGATCACCTTGTATTAGTCACTACATGATTATAGTTGATGCACTAACATAAATAAGGAATCCATCACATCCTATGTTGCATGCAGGAGCATACAGTTCAGCCAATACTATGATTTGACCAGTTTTGACTTGGTCAACCCTGTTTGACCAAGCCAAAAATGGGTCCCGGGCAAAGTTGGAATCAAAGTTTCAATTTTGGTTATTTAACATCTATTGGGGTCCCATACAAGCCCCCAAGCATCAGATTGCAAAAATATGAAGTCATCGGTGAGATTTTGATTTATTAATGGCCATCAGGGCCCTGTTTTAATTCAAAATGCTTGGATTTGGAAAAACTGTGCACATATGATGGATTCTGGTCATTCAAGTGACCAATTCTAGTGGATTTGGGGTCTACAATCTCAATGGGGCAGACGGTTCGTGAATCCGGGAAAAGGAAGTTGCCCAAAATCACAATTTTCACATTCATCCATGTGAACCAGCAAAAATTAAAAGGGAAAATCAGACTTTGGCTAAGTCAAACATTAAAGTGGCTAATGCATGGGTAATTAAAGGTAAAGGGGTAAATATTTATCACTTTGGACTATGTTTGGACATTATCCCATTGGTGTGGGACCCCCCATATGGTCCAGCTCTCTCTAGGGGGCGAATTTGGGCAAAGTTGGGTGCTTTTCACTATGGCAGCCTTGGTATTTTTGTAAAATTACATGATGAAACTCCTTGTAAGGGGCCTAGGGGGTCAAAACAGTCTAAAGTCACCCCCTAGGTGTCCCCAACACTTTTTTACACTAGCATTTGTGTCCCCCTCTCTTCACTTGGGTGCACTTGGGCAAAAATCGCCCCCCTCTTGTGACTATGTAAAAATGTATTTTGTAAATGGATCATTCTCAGCCATTGATCTCTTAGTGACAGATCTAATCTCAGCCATTGATCTCTTTCGCTAGGGATTTTGTATGGAGTTTCTCTATTTAAGAGAAAACTCAGTCATTGTATGTTCTTCTTGGCACTCTTAGCATTGGAATTGAATAGAGAGAAATCACTTGCAGCTCTAACTTGTGTACTTGTGGTGTATTCTTGGTGAAGTTGATTGTCGTTGCACTCTCATTGCACTAGATGATATTGTTGTTGTCATTGGTATTTTTTTTTCTCCCCATATTTGTTGCAGGCAAGGGTTCTTGGAGAGGGGCGCACCACTTGGAAGCCATTGATGCTTCACTCTCCGGAATCTGGGTTTAAGAGGGAGTGTTTTTGCTATCTTTGTCAAGCATTTTCCTATATTTATTTATCTCGTCGTTGTTCCTCTGTTTGTTTTAGCAATCTGATGTTTTCTCCATTGTTTGACAGGCAGAGAGGGGCACATTGGTGAACCTAGGCAAGTCGATTTCAAATTGGGGCTTCAACAACTTCTTCTATTTGATCTTTGGGCTGCATTTCCTCGACAAATCAAGCATTTCTTCCGATACCAAGTAAGTACATCACTCTTTTCATTTTGAAAGTTGCATAGAGAAATATTTGCATAAGTTAAAAACCATAAAAATCTATATATGAAAATCTAACTGTAGGTTTCATTTTCTGTTTAATACCCACTTTAGTTTTGCCTAGAAAACCCCTAATCCTAAATCCCGTGCATTTTGGACTCCATTTACCCACTTGCTTGGCACCGGTACCTTGCTGGTCTGCGCCCTCCTTGGGCATTTTTGGGCTTTTTTTGTTTATCTTTTGGTTTTGGGGTTGTGGGTATGCTTGGTCTTGTTTTGTCTTGCTCTAAAAACTTTAAAAACCAAGTTCTAACATGCTTGAAGTACCATTTGATCGCTGATTTTATTTCTGTTGTAAATGCTTAATCACCTTGAGTCGATCCCCCCATAGGCAGAAATCTTATTTTTACTTCTAGCACTATTTTGGTCTTTGAGTCAATTTCCAGCCATTTAATCTTTCAAAGTCAATATTTTTCATGCATATATCAGATCTGAAATCAGTTAATTAAACGCTTGAATCTCATACAAAATTTCAGTCTTTTGGTTGGAAAATGTCTTAGGACACTTAGGCACTTCTTCCTTGTGTTGTATTGCTTATCTTGGGGTTGTAGGTGTCTGGTTTTGAGTCTCAACCATCGCTAGTTGAATAGAGTCTCCCCCTTGACTTGGCCTTGTACCTCGTGCAAAGCGACAAGCGCTTTGTCCAATGTGACAACTGTCTTGTCCGGTGTGACAACCACTCACTTGAGTGGTGGACTTGGTGCTTGAAGTGTCACCAACTTGGCTACCTGATCCACTATCATCCCGGATGGGATACACTTTAGAGGCAGCTAGAGATTGAGTGATAACGGTACCAAATCATGAACATGCTTGGTTTAGAATTCGAATTTGCGAGGGAAAAATCAATGCTAAGTTGCTAACAGACATCACCAATTACCCTTAGATGAGAGTGGGTTACACTGCATGGTAACCTGCTCATCTTCTATATATGCATGATGTTGGGGTTGTGGGATGGTTAGGGATGATTCATAATCATGTTTCCAAGCTGGAACAAAATTTCCCTCCCATCCTCTAAGTCAAGTTTGGTAAAAAGTAACTATTTTAAAGTACAAGATCAATAAAAAACGTAAATACGTTAATAACCTAAGTTACCAGGATATGGATACAGATTCGGATCTGGATACGGATTTGCCAGATTTTTTAAAACCCATCATCTGCATATGGTGGGGAAACGACAAGTACAAAAAAATTTAAAAATATTTATATAATAAATAAAAATATAGAGTGAAGAATTAAAACTATTCATGAAACAAAAGAGAAGAACTATAAGTTATTGCCAAAAAAGAGAGTTCATGTACCATAACTGATAATTTGATGAGTTGTAACCATGACTGATATTGATAATTTTATAAACCATTTCAGCATGAACTTGAAGCAGGTATAATAGTGTTTTTGTGAGCCACATCCACATGTCCCTATCAGCGGGGAATAAAGTGGTTTTCATGAAGGCTATGGCAAGACTACATAACAGTGTAGCCTGGTGAAGTGAGCAACAATATAGAACATAAACATAGATCAGCGCTTGACAGCAAACCTTGACCATAAACATAAATCAAATAAAAACATTGAGAGCAGAACTTGATATTGATATATCAAAGTTCAAGAGCAGATCTTGACATAAAGATAGATCAGACCTTGAGCATGAATGGATTTTACACTTTTAGCCATTAGTTTTTTAGGGTTTTTAAGTTTTTCATTAAGAAACATTTTTTGGGGGGGGGATCAATGGGTCATAGAAGCAATGGAAGTTTCAGGATCCGTTTGATAATTTCAGGAATTGTTTGATTTTCCACAGGATCCGTTTCATAGGACAAGGATATGTTTCCTTCTACAGGGGATCTATTTCCATGATGGATCCTAGGTGGATCCAATCTGGATACGTATCGGATTCGTGGATTTGCGGATCCTAAACACTGGGCTGGCGGATCCGGTAACATAGTTCATAACTGATCGGATAAAGTGTTAAAAGCTATGTTGCACGAAACTCCTAAAATGCCCACATACTGGTACTGGAAACTTGCAGAAACTCATAAACTTCTCGAAAACTTCTGGGATACCTCCAAGGATCCATGAGTGGCTTGGGACTCATAGGAAATCTAAAAAAAGCCTAGTTTATGGAAAATAAAAAGAAATTTACCTCGAAATCATTTCTAAACCTACCTACAAATAAACCTCTCATTCTTATTTTATTGTGAGATAACATGTTATTCAAAAAAACTATATATATCAATACATATATCTTGTTTCCCCTGATGTACCGATTTTGGGGGGCTCACGTTTCCAAGCATTCTCGTTTCTGAAACTTGTATACGTTTCCATGTTTCATGCAACTTAGGCTAAAAGCAATGGAAATACAATCCAAGAATATGACTCAAGTAATGGAAAAGCAATCATAGGTCATGGCATAAGTAAATGTAAATAGACAACTACTTAAGTAACAAGCCTGGTAGTAAATGAAAGAACGCGACATACTACTTATACTTGGAGAAGAGAATTCAATACTACCAACAAAAAAACTAACACAAAAAAGGCCCAAAAGCATAAGTTTTTCTCAGTTTGATGGGAAAGGGTATGGATCCACTTTTCAAGGCTGGCCTAAATATGTTGATCTCTCTTTTTTCCAACTATGTGAAACCCCCAAAGAGGACAAATTAACTACAACGGTCTCATATCTCAAAGGCTCCACCAAAGAATGGTGGAATAGCATGAAAACAATCATACTTTTAAAAAGTGGGATGGACTATAACTAATAATGATAAATAGAATCTCACCCCAAAATGATTTAGACTAAACCTTCCAACATCAGAGATAAAACAAATAAATCATATTAGTACAAGACTATAGCAAGATGGAATGTTTAAACTTTAGCCACTGAGTGGTACATACGCTTGTAAAATTCCAACCAGTTCAATTCATAAATAACACAAACAGAAAAACCTCACATCTAGAACTTAGTAATGAGTTTCTGCAAGCAAGCCAAAATCCTTAAAGAAAGCCATTAGGCCTGTTGTTAAGTTAGAAGGACCAAGTGATCGAAACCAATGGACAATTATCAATGAAAGAAAACCAAAAATTGAAAACACCAAAACAAACCCACACTTTAACAAAAACCCTCCGCACAATAGGCATTTCCAAAGAAAGAATTTCCATGCAAATAGTGCAAAAGACCTCATTCTAACCATAGATATCAAAACGAAAACGTAAGAAATGAGGAACAACAAATGAATAACCAAGGACCCAAAAGAAAAAAAGAAACAAAACCAGAAGTAATATAGTGTATAAAGGGGAAAACAATGTAATGGTAGCACTCAGTCAATAACCAAGAAGGTCTTTGAAAGATTCGAACCTATATAAATCCTCTTCATAAGAGAAAAAAAGCAACAATAATGAAGTAGGAATCCCAATTTACTAGAGATGCACCTAGAAATTCATATCAAAAGACTTCACAAAGGACAACATTAAGGTCATGGAATCTCCATGCTCGTTTGAAGGCAGAATAGCAGACGGAAAAGAAATCCAACATGGAACACTTATGCACCATGCATCCCGATAAACACTCAAACATACAAATTCAGTCTAGACTCTGACATCATGCAAAAATGTAGACATTATGTGACAATTCGAAAATATTTTATATATTAGATTATGAACCAAGGCATGTGTACATCAAGATCATTATTTCTAGGAGCCAAAGAACAGTCAGGCATACACAAGCAAGAAGGGCTAGATTTTTTCTTTATTCCTTTTTTTGTTTTTCAAACGAGCTAGTGCCTCATCGGAATCAGTTTGGATAAGGGTTTTCTAGACATCCCCAAAACCATAGCCAGACGTCTAGAGCCCTTCAGAAATCTCCACTTTCAGGGAAGACATGCCAGGGATGGGGTTGACCTCCCTCACATCCTTGAAGACATCTACGGGAAAACAGGGTCATCCCATACCACCCCCCCAATCTCTGGGTACAAGGTAATGGATACATCTCCTAGGGGTGGAGAGGCATCCCAGTACAACAAAAGGTGGATATATTATAATATATCCTAGGCCTAGCAAGTATATGTACAATGAAAAACGCCCTCAGGAAAGAAAGGATACACTGTTTTAAAACAGATCAACAAAAGAAGGCATATAAAAAATGCAAGGCCAAGATTTAACAATTACATTTAACAGGTGGTAAGTTCTGAAGAATATACCTGTTCCAAAATTGATAAGACTAGAGTGATTGTCCATGGAGAGTTGATATATCCAGGATACATAAGCATCTGCAAATAGTTAAACAATAAAGCAATAGATCTCAATAGTTGAATCATGGTTTTCTAAACATTGGCTCACACAATCACAGACTTTAAAATATAGTGCCTACATTCTTATTTCATGTATCTTGTAAAGCCATCCTAAATGAAGCACAGACTGGTTATTAAAAAAGTCGAAGGTGAGTGAAGACAACCAGCTGCTTCTAGTTGGATATTAAACATATTTTGGTGCTGCTTACACAAATCATAAGTTTTGCCGAATGGAGTTAAAGAACTCAATAATTGAATAATGTTTCCAAAGCACAGTTCCTACATCCCTATTTCAAGTATCTTGCAAATGCATACTTCTATCTGAAGCATGCACTGATTACAGAAGTTGGCATGGAAAGAGAAAGGCATTAGCATTTTGAAACTCCAAAAATTTGAACAAGTTGATCCAGCAAATTGTGAAATATTAAACATATTTTGCATTGGTCAGATAACATCATAAGAATTTTATACAACACTTGGTTAACAGTCTAAATTGATCCTAGAAAATGCTTCAAGTGAATAAGGTTATAGGCTCTAGCATATTTTGAAACATTAATATTATTCACTATATCACTTGAACAGAAACAGAAGAAAACCACAGATAATCTCATGTAACCAGTTAAAAAAAAAGTAATCACCTGAAAGAGCTCTAGACAAAGTTTGCAGGAAAGCATTTCTTCATCATAAAAACCCTTTTTAGAGAGGCACTCGAGTGCATATAAGGCAACTGCCTTGAATTTTGAGTCTGCATTTATAGGGATATCTCCAGCCAATTTTCCGTTTACACTATAAGTGCAGGAGCTGGAGAATTGCAATGATTTTTCTTGTTTCACATGCCGTTGCTCAAACAAAATCAGTATTGCAAGGCCCCAAAGAAAATTGAAATCTCGTATCTCCAATTTAACCATGACATAACCAGAATTGCATGTATCCAATGAATTCATTTCTTTGGTATTTTGGCTAGAAGAGTTTTCCTTCCCATACTTTGCTGGGGCTGCATCCAAAGAGACAGCTTGAAGAATAACTGGCCAGACTTCATGTAGATATGGCTGCACAACTGATCCAATCGCTGCTGATTGAATGCCATCCAGAAAAGGCTTGTACTGTCCAGAATGTGAAAAGGTCACGGGAAATTGCAACAAGAACTTGTTTAGAAAACAGATTAAAAGGGATGCGACTCATATACCACTAGTATCTAAACAACCAACATACCTCCCTCTTTGAGAGTATACGAGTATGTAGAAATATATGATCTTGAAGAAGCCCAATCCAACAACGTCCAAGGAAGGTTGAATTCTCTGAAAAGCGAGGAACTAAGACCAGATACTCTGTATTGTCAAGCCCATTTTTTATGCAATAATATGCATATGTCTTGACAGCTGCATGAGCTGCCAGAAGTCTGATTTTCACCTGCATATTGGCAATGAAGAAATGGCATCAAAATTGTGAAAGGGGTCTCTTTATTTAAAAGCTCAATGAAAATGTAAATCTTAGTTATATGAAAGAAAGAAAGAAAAAACTGGAAGGAAGAACTAAAAGGAAAAATGAAAGAAGGATATTATCTTGTTCAAAGGTCAACAAATAAAGTGAATGGAACTTGATATGAGATCACTTATACTGTATCTCATGAGTGCTTGAGAAAACTCTGTTGTAATAACAAAAAGGGTAGTAAAGAGAGAAGATTCAATTTTTGTATAATCAACTGTAGGTTTCCTAGTAGAATCCACAAACAAGAAAGGCAAACTAGTATACAATGAAATAAGATGTAAAAACCTTATATCTGATATGTTCTGCAAATAAAAGGTAATAGTAATAGATAGAAACAACATGAAACCAGTAATACCTAGCATTTAGGCTTATATACAGAATTTACAAACAAGAACTGCAAAAGATATACTTGAAATAAAATGTACAAACCTTACATCCAACCCATTCTGCAAATGAAGGGTAATAGAGATCTTCAATGTCCCCCAATGGGCGTGAGATCATAGCGAACATGCGCTGAAGTACAATGCGATCCCCACTTGTAATGCTGCTGGTTAAAATCTGAAATATCACAAATTTGTTGTTATTTTCTTCAGAAGTAAAGGCTGATTAGCCAAGTGGAAAACAAAAAAAATAAGTGATAAAACCAAATTTAAATTGTCCGTACCTTCGTGGCTAATTGCAGACCTGCATCCAGGAGAACAACACTAACAGATGTGTCTAGAGCAGTCCGGACAGCAGAAACAAGTTGAGCCTGGTAGTGAGGACGTGTTCAGTAAAAAAAAATAAAACACATACAATGCAATCTGCTAACTGCAATATGATGCCAGCTATTAGTTGAACCCTATGTTATGGCAAGGTTGGGAGATGGTGTATGAGGTTCTGGTACGGCAGGGGCATACCCACCAATTTTAAGGAGATAGATGGATGGGGATTGCAACATAAAGTTTAAACTATTAAAAAGTATAGAACGAACATTTAATAGATTAAAAATCAGAAATTAACTTTTGAAACACTAAATACATGAATATGAATTTAATTTATTAGAGATATAATTTAATTGATGAGCCACCATTTTTCTCATTAGTGATGATGGATAAACAATGAGACATCAGAACTACATTCATGAACACCAATGATCAATGGAAATCTTGTAAATCAAAGTAGTACAACTAAAAACTGTTAAAATTTTAAATTTGACAGCAGTAACAGACTGTAAATATAAAAAGTACAGAGACAGCTATAAAAATTGAACACAGTATTTTTCACGGGGAAACCTTTCAAGGACAAAAACCCCAAAGCAATATTAATAAAAGTTTATCTCCAAATGAGATGACTGAGTTTTACAACAGCAGGCTAAAACAAGCCTTCACAATAGATTGAACAAGAAGAACCCTGTAAGCTGTTACTTGATGACTGTAGATGTTGTCTGGAACAATTTCAATTTAATACTGTCAACCTGTACAAGCCTGCAGCTATCAAGAGTTGCTGGTGTATACTTTACTGAAGTAACCGAAATCTTCTGCTGGGCTGTAGTGACCTTGTCTACACCTTTTCCAGATCTGTTGTGACCTTATGAGGGCTGCCAGACTTAGGGACAGACCCTGTATAAAATTTGAGTGCACAGAAAGATGCCCTAGCAAGACTTGGGTGCACTGAACAATATCCTGTCTGAGCTCAGGTGTACACAGTAGATAGTATTTGATAGCAGCAGCATACCCTAGCTGATATAGGGCAGCAGTAAGAACAAAAATAAGAACCAGCAGTATAGAGAGAAACCAGCAGAAATATACCACCCACGAACTGTCTTTTAGATCAGTCAACAATACCTACGAGCTGATCTGAGGATGCCACGAATTGTGTGTTAGAATGATGAGTTTCACCTTTTATTTATAGTGGAATAATTCCACTTTTATTGGGGCCGACCTGTCCTCACTTATATATATATTTTTTATTATTTATTTTTGTCCTCAAAAAAAGAAATGAGGCCGACCTGTCCAACTTGTCATCATTTTATTTATTATATTTTTTTTTCTTTTTCTCAATAATGAGCCAACCCATAAATAAATAAATATATTTATTTTTTCTTCTTCTAAATGGTGGGCTCATGGACCAAGCCAAGCTATGCTTGGGTTTCATTTTATCTTCAATAAATCATGCAGGTGTTCTTCAAGGTCTTCATGTCCACTCCAAGTACATCATCATAGGGAGATAAATTAATTGCTTTACTTCACCCTCCTGTTGCCACCAAGACCAAGTGGAGGAGTACACCACATGCCCAGACCCGGTCTAGGGCTTACAGTGAAATCCTGGTAACTAACCAGGTACCTCCATTCTCCCAGAGAATGGCTCTTAGCCTCAGGCTGAGCTTCTAGTCCCAGACTGGATCAATATCCTGGTAACTGACCAGGTGCCTCCATTCTCCCAGAGAATGGCTCTCAGCCCCAGGCTGAGCTTCCAGTCCCAGACTAGATCAATATCCTGGTAACTGACCAGGTGCCTCCATTCTCCCAGAGAATGGCTCTCAGCCCCAGGCTGAGCTTCCAGTCCCAGACTGGATCAATATCCTGGTAACTGACCAGGTGCCTCCATTCTCCCAAAGAATGGCACTCGATGCTGCTCAAGAAAAAATCAACAAAAACAAGCCACCATCAAGAAAATTACAATGCACATCAAAGCCTAAAGGGCATGTTTTAAAACCTAAATTCCATTCCTCTACAAAGAGGAAATTGATGGAAATTCCTCTTCCAAGTGAAAATCAGGTGCTCGCTCAAAAATAAGACATCTTTGCCCAAGAATATCTTGTTTTGACAGTTTATGGGTTAGGGGATAATCATTTTGATTTTAGATGTTATTGAGCCTGCAGGTTTAGATGATATTCTAGCACATGGGTACTCTAGAGTCTATAGTTTAGACAAGGGTTTTAGTGTGGTTAGTGAATTGGGCTAGATAAATTAGTGTTAGATATTTTTGTCAACTTAATTTTTCTTTTTCTCAACAAAATTTAAATAAGAAAAATCAAAGGAATGACAGTTTCCCAAAAATCCCTGATACATCAACAATGTAACTCAACCATAGAGTCTATGCCCATAGACATACTTGGCATGTGGGGATGTTTATGACCCCCTTTAGGGATGTCCCCCAATGTTCCCAATCCTAAGAGTGGAGAATTTGATGAAGTGATTTTTGTTAGCTTCTGGAGTTACTCCAAAAGTGTTTTCAACTAGCGTAGTGATCACTAGGTCTTACAGTCTTAAACTCAAAAGATATGTACAGAAATTTTAAGGTCAACCTCATGAAGAAAGGTACAGCAAAATTCTAAGTCAACAATCCACTTTAGACATCCTGTCAATGCAGGCTGTAGGTATCTTGCCAAGCAAAACACTTCCAGTCAACACAATCAAAGTAATCAAAACTGTCCAACGAACCTTGCAGGAGTCCACCTTAAAATCAGACTTCTAATAACTTGCAATTCAGACCTCTGTAACATGCTGCAGCTTGAAAATTACAGTCTTCAAGATCAGAGCACCGAAACTTTAGAGGAAAGACACTGCTGTAGCTGCCACATAGGGGGTCGAAAATCATCAGAGCAGCTGCCTCAGTCATTAAGTATCCCGAAATTCAGAGCTTGTTTTTTTTCATCAGCAAGCCACCAAAAGTTAAGATCAGACCACTGATTTAACCCAAGAATTGAGCCTCGGACATTTCAGAGCATGAACCACAAATTCTCTTGAAGATGCTGATAGAGACCATGAAATTTTAGAGCATTGAACTGAAAATCAGAGATAGACAGTCTACTGTTGCTGCTGCTCTTTAGTCTGTGTCTGCGGATACCTCAGTCCTCTGTCAACCCAAAAACTTCAGAGGTATTCCTTCAATTCCTTACATCCATTTGGAGTGCAAGGCCTTATATTTATATATGTCTTCATACTAGGTTGTTGGAGTAAAATTGTGGGCTGGCCGACTTGTATTTCCCCTTTTTTTTGCTAAAAACAGCTGGGCCGACTTATAAATATAATTTTATTTAATACTTTTGTTTTGGGAGCCGGCTTGTTGATATATCAATAATATATATTAATGGGCTGACTTTCATCATATAAGGGCTTTTGTTGAGGTATACGTTATCTTGAACACAAGATTACATTAATTAAAAACTGATTATATGTTTTTCTCTAAACAAAGGCTGCAACATTAAAAGTGTTTCAATCATCATCATACAAGGACTTCCATCATGGGTTCCAAGGGTTTTAGCAAACAAGTGCGATGGGCTTCATGGGTATCATTATTATTATGTAACATATATTTATGCAACTATGAGGGCTTCAAGGTCATCATGTGTCAAGGTCTCCATACCATGCAAGACTTGGGGCTTCAACACCATTCAATGCCTTCTCCAACATGGTAACTTCTTCAAGATCAGCATTGTACACAATAAGGGGCTCTAAGACCTAGGTATGTGGGTTTAAGGACCAACAAGCAATAGTTCCATCAAATTCATGTTAAGATTACTTTCAACAAGATGGTTTTCATCAATATGTCATGTGGGCTTAAGGACCAATCATCAATACCAAGTGCAAGAGCTTAAACTTCTCATCAAGATCAAGGACATCATTATGGAACAAAAGCTTCTTCATTAATACAAAGGCATCATTAGTGCTTTTAGGTCATGCACAAGGGTTTCTTAACCATATGGCTTCATCATGTATATCATTTTAAATGACCACAAAATGGGTCATTTCTACCTGTCAAGAACAATGACTTCACCTAGGACATCAAGCTATGACATCAAATTCCATCAAGTGTGGGTTCACCCAAGGATATCATCAGCAACCAAGCTTGAACATGTGCAAGAGTGTAAGGGCAAGTGTGTGGGCTCCAAGGACCGAACAACCAATCAAGAGACCATCAATCAAAAGACAACCAGGAGCAAGAATACAACAATGGACTCAAATGGGACCAAGATACATCTTAAGGATACTTAACCAAATCAATGGGTAATCAGGGCTTTTTCCATTGTCCCAAGGACTCCAAGGGCTTGGACAAGGTCAAAAGGTCTCCTTTAACACCGACGACCACAGACCAAACACTAACCCTTAGGGGCTCCGCAAAGGGGCACCAAGACACAACAAACCCTTAGCAATGCACTGTTGGCATAAATGACAATCGGGCCTTATCATTACCTCCAACCAGGCCTTATCATAATGTGTGTGCATGGACTCAAGAGAGGTTCATACAATTGGTGTCATCCTGAATTTACCTGTAAGATTGGAAAAGCATCCCAATATTCATTTGACCATGGATGTCTTAGTCTAAAGTTGCGGGGAAGCGCTCTCCCCCCTCTCGCCCCCGCTCCGGAAGCTAGCTTCCGGCCGAAGCTAGGCAGAAGCGCGATTCGCTTTCGCTTCCGGGCAGAATCGATTTTGGAGAAGCGCGCTTCGGGCCTCAAATTTTCGCTCCCTGCCACTGTGTGAGAGCGTGCAGGAATCGATCCGAAGCGTCGCTTCCGGATCGATTCCTCTTCGCTTCCTGTTCGATTCCCCCATTGATTCCGACAAAAAAAAAACGCTTCGGTCACTTCCTAAAATCGATTCCCGTCGCTTCCTCGGACGATTCGCCCAAACCCGTGATTTTTTGGGTGAGTTGGAGCTCGTGGGGTCCATGCTTGGGGTTTTGGAGGGGGGAATAGGGCTTTGAGGTATAAAGCCCTCCTCCACACTCCATTTTGTCACTTTCATTTGTTTGAGAAGAGACGAGAGGAGAGGAGAGGAGAAGAGAAGAGAAGAGGAGAAAGAGGAGAAGAGAAGAGGAGAAGGTGCCATTGGAGATTGAAGAAGGTTGGAATCTTGGATGCTTGGAGCCTTGGAAAGTTGGCACACTCACTACCATTAGAGTCTTGGACATCCAAATAGGTAGGCTCTAAACCCTTTCTTGTTGATTTGCTTTGTGTTTGAAGTTTGAACTTGAAGTTTTGATGCTTGAGACTTGAATTTTTTAAGCTTGAAATTTGACTAGAATCTAGAATGTCATTGTAAATGTTAGTCTCCTACTCTTTCCCATGCTTTCTCCATCATTTCTATTGCAGGGCAACAGGTTAAACTCTAGTTCCACTTCCAACTTCCAAGTCCAACAAACATGATGATGGGTTTATGGTTTCTTTTGTTGGTTCCATTTGTTGTTTTGATGATGTTCATTGAAAACCGGAGGAGTAATGAGGGAGAGGGAGATGATGAAGAAGTGGGTAGTGGCACATACCGTGGAGAGGAGGAGGGAGGGGAAGAGGAGGAGGAGGAGGAGGAGGGAAACCGAATGAAAACCAAGGAAGACACAACACCCTTATGGAAATATGTCACCAAGCAGGGAGGAAGCAAGGGGGGTGGAACTGCCAAATTTGGTTGCCCCCATTGTAAAAAGACTTACACGGGTTCATATACCCGTCTGAGAAGACATCTATGTGGGAACATGCCATGTGATGAAAACAAAACGGTAGGAGTTTGTATTTGCAAAAGTGTGCCATCAACACAAAGAGCCATGTATAAGAAGGAAGAATTTGAAGCACAAAACAAATCAAAGCAAGGGTTGACCATGACCCCTCAATGAACTCACCGATAGCTAGAGGCCCATCCACCCAAGGTAGTGGATTTTCACCCCCTGGGTCACGCAGGACAATATCAGATTTCCTTGACACCAACGGTAGGGATGACGTGGATGCAAGAGTGTTCTGGTTTCTCTATGCATGTGGCATACCGTTCAATGTCCTTCGCTCACCCTATTGGCATGAAATGGTAGATGCCATTCGCATTGCTCCAACAGGATACAAGAGCCCAGGGTATGACAAAGCTAGAACTGTGGGGCTTGACAAGGAAAGAGGCAAGATCCAAAATGCTTTGGGGCAATTCACAAATGCTTGGAATGAGTATGGGGTATCAATTGTATCAGATGGATGGACAAATGTAAAAGGAAAGCCATTGATAAATGTTCTTGGTGTGTCTGTTACTGGTGCAGTCTTCCTTTCAGCCCATGACTACTCAGATAAATTCAAGACTGGCATAAACATTACAGAACTCCTACTCAAAACCATTGAATCTATTGGTCCATACAATGTCATCCAAGTCATAACCGACAATGCTGCTAATTGTAAGGCAGCGGGAGCAGTCATTGAAGATAAATACCCCAACATATTTTGGTCTGGGTGTTTGGTTCACACAATGAACCTTTTGATGCACGACATCATTAAGTTGAAGGAAAATCAATACAAATGGATTGGTGAATTGTACAAAAAGGGCAAGAAGATGATAAGATTTATAACCAACCATAGCAATGCCCATGGCATTTTCCGCAGTCACTCAAAGTTGGAGCTATTGAAGATAGCAAAGACTAGATTTGCTAACTACTACCTCACTTTCAGGCGCCTTTTGAAGGTAAGAGAGGCATTAGCTAGCATGGTATCAAGTGAGTCATGGCAGGTCTTGAAAGATAGGTGTACATCCGCATCTGAAAGGCTTGATTTTCAGGAGGTGGAAGAAACAGTTCTTGATGCAGGATTTTGGGCAAGTGTCAAGTATGTTTTGCAGTTCACAAAGCCCATATATAACATGATTCGGTTTGCAGATACAGATAAGCCGATGATTGGGGAGGTGTATGAGCAGATGGATAGCATGCTGGGTCAAATTAAAGATATTGTTGAACAGAAAGATCCCGTCTTGTATGACCATATTCATGAACATGTGGTCAAAAGGTGGGAACATCTCAACGTTCCACTGCATGCCTTAGCGTATGTATTAACACCAAAATATTATTCTCCATCTTGGTTGGCCAAACCAGCACCTGGGGGTGGGCTTAGGAGAAAGCCCCACACAGATCCAGAGGTACATCTTGCGTACATGACTGCTATAGACAAGTTGGTCCCTGATTTAGAGGAATGTGACATATTGCATAGTGAATTAAGCAAATACCTCAGTGAAGTTGGTCCATTTGGTACTTTGCATGCAATCAGAGATCGAGATAGGGCTCCTCCTATCGAATGGTGGAACATGTATGGCTCAACATGCCAACGCTTGTATAGATTGGTTGTTAGAGTGCTTTCACAGGTGGTTAACAGTTCCTCTGCAGAAAGGTGTTGGAACACCTATAGCTTCATCCACTCAGTGAAAAGAAATCGATTAAATGAAAATCGAGCAAAAAGCTTGGTTTATGTACATTACAACTTGAGGTAGTTGACTCATTATTGTGAGCGTGCCAAAACTGATAGATCATATGTCACTTGGGACAACAATCCGGATGAGCATAACTTGGAGGATGGAGCCATAGCTTTGGAGCGCTTGGAGGAAGAGCCTTTGGGCGATGAGGATGACGCATATGCAGTACCACTACCAATGGCACCGCCATCTTCTTCCTCGTTTCCAGATGCACCATCTTTGCCTAGAGGTTCACGACCTCCATCTGCATCAGTGAGGGGGGGTCGTGCAGGATCGAGTCTTGGACGTGGCTCAGCAGTGGTGGCTACTGGGGATGATAATCCCACTCCCATTGTTCAGAGAGCACGAGAAAAGAAAATGGAAATTTCTCGTGGCAAGAGGAAACATCCATGATTCCATAAAATCTACTTTTCTTGTATTTTCTTGTTTACAGTACTTTCAAGTTTCGGCACTATTGACTCTTTTATATTTATTATCATATATTTTGTAAACATTACATGGCATTTCAAGTTTGAAGTTTTAAGTTGAACCTACCTTTGAATTTGAAGCTTTAAGGTTGAATCTTGATGTTATAACTTATGGAATCATGGATATTGGACCTATGGTTGATGAAATCATGAATTCACTAGTAAATGATTAATGAATGATGATTCATGAATGATGTTATATGGTATTATTGTTTATTTCATGCTTTTCAATGATTAATGATGTTATATGATGTTATCTGATGATTGATGAACTTCTACTTGCATTTGTTGACATATATGCATCAAAATATATAAAAAACGCTTCCTAACCGGAAGCTTTTGAAAATTTTGCTTCTCGCTCCCGCTCCCGCTCCCACTTCTCGCTCCCAAGTAACCTTGGTCTTAGTGATTGATGTTCCGGATAATTGGGGGATGCTTCTATCAAGAAAATGGGATGTATCTTTAGGGGGAGACATAAGGATGGATTGGACATATGCTACCATTCCTGCATCAGAACACACAATGGTTAAATTATATAATGAACAAGCTAGAAAATTTCATGTTGAAAACCCAGAAAGTCCTAATGAATTTGTGCATGAGACAGACAACTTTGGGAACTATGCTATCTTATCAAATTTCATCGTACCTTTTTAAGAAGCATCTAAAGATGAAAAAGTAAGTGAAGTGTGGAAAATGAGTTTTGACGGGGCATATTCTAGAGCTGGGAAAAGAGCTGGGATTATTATAACTTTCAGCCTTGAGCTTGATGCTTCAAACAATGTGGCTGAGTTTGAGGCATTTTTTCTAGGGTTAGAGATTTCCAAGGACATGGGGATCAAAATCTTGTCTATAAAAGGACAATCTGACTTAGTTGCTTCCCAAGTTAAGAACATTTTTGCATGCAAAACAGATAGACTAAAGAAGTATAGAAATGTTATGTGGGATACCATGGAATGGTTTGATGCATTGAATATCACAGTAGTTCCTCGTGAAGAGAACATGGAAGCAGATCAACTAGCAGTAGCGGCATTGACACTTCAACCGAATGAGGATTTGTTAAAAGAGAATGGGAGATTCGAAATAAATTTTAGGCCTTCAATTCCTGATAATGTAAATCACTGGCAGGTATTTGAAGATGACAAGCAGATCCTTAACTTCATAGATAATCTCCAAGATTTTTTAGATTGTAAAATTAGTTATCAAGAAGAAGGGAAGGAGTATTGGGAAGAAGAGAACAATTTCAGAAACATAGTTCCTAAATGCATCACCCATCTGGAGAAGCTTTTTGACATGCAAGATCGTCACAGAAATAAAAAGAATTCAATAAAACCAAGGGAGTATATTGAAATAAACATTGGGACTGATACAGAACCAAGGATAATAAAAATTGGAAAGGGCACATCTGAGTAGGAGAGAAAATATTTAATTGACTTAGTTCATGAGTGTCGAGATGTCTTTGCTTTTAGTGATGATGAACTTAAAGCATATCGAGAAGACAATTTTCAGCATACCATCCCGTTTAAGCCAAATGCCAAGCCCTTTCGCCAAAAATTGAGGCGGATAAACCCCAAGTTAGCCCCAATGGTGTATAAGGAACTTCAAAGAATGTTGGCAACTGGAACATGTTTGAAAGACAACTTAACATGTTTGAAAGACAACTTTCCCTTTCCCAACATGGAGATGTTACTTCCGAGAGTGACTGGATCAGGCATGATGTCCATGCTTGATGGCTTCTCAAGATATAACCAGGTGTTAGTAAGTAAAGATGATCAGCATAAAACAACCTTTACTACACCTTGGAGTACCTTCAAGTACCTTAGAATGCCATTTGGTCTTTCAAATGCGGGTGCTACTTTTCAACGAGCTATGGATGTTGCATTCAGTGAGTAATTGGTAAAATCATAGAAATATATCAAGATGATCTAACGGTGTTCTCTAAGGAAAGATCTGATCATATAGGTCATCTCAGGAAGGTGTTTGAAAGATGCAGAAAGTATGGCATATCATTGAATCCAGCTAAATCAGTGTTAGGAGTTGATGAAGGCAAGTTATTGGGGCATGTCATCACCAAGGATGGTGTGAAGGTTGACCTTGAAAGAGTTGAGGCCATCAAGAAAGTTCAAATACCCGCAAATGTTAAAGCTCTTCAGTACTTTAATGGCCAAATTAACTTCATTCGAAGATTCATCCCTAATCTAGCAAAATTAATGAAACCTTTACAACTCTTAAAAAGGATGTTAGATTTGAATGGACTAAATAAGGGAAAGAAGCATTTTCAGGTATAAAGGATGCCATATCTAGAACCCCAGTGTTGGTAAGCCCTGATTATTCGAAGAAATTCCAAATCTTCTCATTTGCTTCTGAACATACAATTGATGGGGTCTTACTCCAAAAGAATGACCAAGGCTAGGAACAGCCTATAGCCTTCTTCAGTAGAGCTTTACAAAATTCAAAACTTAAGTACACTATCATGGAGAAACAAGCTTATGCACTTGTAAAGTCTTTGAAAAATTTTCAGAGTGTACATCGGGTACTCTAGGGTTATTGGATATGTTCCTCATGCAGCAGTCAAAGATATCCTGGCTCAGCAGGATTTCCTTGGTATAAGGGGAAAATGGGTTTCAAACATCAAGGAGTATGAATTGGCAATCAAAGCAACCAAGTTAATCAAAGGGCAAGGACTTGCCCACATGATGGAAGAAAGCAATGAAAAAGCGGTCGGGATGATTTGTCAAAATAGTTGGAAAGCAACAGCCATGTCAGAAGAACTTCAAAGACTGAGTCAAACACCATGGTATTCCGATATTATATACCTTCTTAATACTTTTGATTGCCTTGAACACCTAGGTGGGCACAAGAGAAGGTCTCTAAGACTTAAAGCCACCAGATATTGTATACTTCAAAATGGTTTGGGTTGGAGGAACCCCAATGGCTTAATTCTTAGATGTGTTGATGAACCAGATTCCAAGAAGCTTCTAGTTGGGTCCCATGCAGGATTTTGTTGTGGGCATTATGCAGCAGATACAATAGCCCACAAGATTCTCAGAGCAGGTTACTATTGGCCCACTTTGTTCACTGACATACACAAGTTTGTCAGGTCTTTCCCCCAGTCCCAGTTGTTCAGTGCGAAGCAGAAGTTGGAAACCTTACATCTAAATCCAGTAGTAGTTCAAGCCCCTTTTCAATAGTGGGGTTTTGATTTCATCGGTCAGTTTAAGGAAAATTCGAGAAATGGTCATACCTGGGTCCTGACTACTACGGATTACTTTACCAAATGGGTGGAGGCAATCCCCACCAAGGCTGCAACAGATAAAGTAGTTATGAATTTCCTAGAAAATCAAATCATAACTAGATTTGGAGTGCCATCCAAGATAACAACTGACAATGGCCCATCCTTCAGCTTGGCAGCGTTTCAAGTATGGCATAATCTTATCCCACTTGTCCAATTACTATCCTCAAGGGAATGGATTGGTTGAGGAAACCAACAAGAGTTTAATGAATATATTGAAGAAGACAGTTGGAAAGAATAAGAAGTCTTGGGGCAATAAGATCAAATTTGCGGTCTGGGCTGATAGAATGACACAAAAACGGGCAACAGGAAAGACTCCTTTGAGTTAGTTTATGGTTTAAAGGTTTATGTGCCGAACTATATTCAATTTCTAGTGTATCAATTGCTTCATGACTATGATTCAGATGATGATGCCATACAAAACAGGATTGAGCAAATTATGTGTTGATGTATTTGTAACTTCGGAAGATATTCACTTGTATATTGTATGTATTACATTTGTACTTTATTGTATCCCCAACGAAGATGTATTATTCCTCCAATTGGAAGTATCGTCATTTGTATTTGCAAGTGTCGCAAGTTACATTGTAAGTGTCATAACTTATATTTGATGGGTTATTAGACCACCTTGGTGGGGTCGGCCCTGTATGAGTTATGTGGAAGGGTTATTAGGCTTCCTTAGGAAATCGGCCCAGTTAGGGTTAAAGGCAAGTTAAGTTAAAGTATAAATAGAGAGTGTGACTCTCTCATTCTATTCATTCACTCACTCATCCAACTCACATAGTTGAGAGAGAGGAGTGCGCACAAGTGGAGGAGGAGTAGCTGCTGAAGACATCTATTTTTTGAGGTTTGATCTTTGTGATCTTTGTATTGGTGCTCATTCTATCTTTGAGGATGTTGCGGGGTTTTTCACCTTCTTGGTTTTCCCCGGTGAAATGCTTTGTGCCTCTTGTCTCTTGTGTTTGATATGTTGTACATGTTGTTCTCTCAGTTAAGATCCTAGATCATATTGAATTAAATGACGAAAAACTAACATGGTATCAGAGCTAGCCTGAAGGAAGGCATTGTATGGCATTTACGACACTTGTTGCACTTGTGACAAATTGGAAGCTAGGGCTTGGTTTAGCAAAAACTAGTCATCATGGCACTTTCGCTATAAATCAGTTTTGGCAAAGGTTTAGGATCTGAATTTTTTACAGGCCGAATATCAGACACAAATGTACCCTGTGTAAAAATTTCAGCCTCAGATTCGTTGTACTTTGTGAGATATGATTCGTACAAGTTAGGGTTTCTGCCTCTTCCAGAATGCAGCCCTAAACAGGTGACCTGGCAAGAAAGGTCATATCTCAGGCTAGGAAGCTCCAAATGGAATTTCATAAAAAGTGGCAGTTAGGGCACGAACTGTAGTTTCACAGGTCCAATTTTCAGAGGCTGAAGTTGAAACAGTGACATGTAGCACTCCGTACAAGTTCGCTATGTTGTTTCATCCCATAAACAGGTCATGTTGCGACACTTAGCATATCTCTCTCATGGAGAATCCATTGGAGCTCACATCTGTGGAATTGGAAAGATGACAGGTCAGTCTACCATAGGCCGAAGTTTCAGACCCTGAGGATCTGAAATTTCAGAGATGCACCAGAAACAATATGGCATATATTTCTGTCAAAATAGAATTGGATTCTGAGCATTTTCATTCTTGGCTTGTCACTGCTGCGGGAAATTAGGGCTTTCAACAGAAGTGGAATTTTGGAGTGCTCTCAGCATAAGATTGCTCTCCTCAGCAAAATCGAAATTTAGTGACCAGGATCGAAGTTTTTGGTTGGGTAGAACCCTGAGATCTATCAAACCCTAGTTCAGGTTTTGGACTAGAAAACCAGAATTTGACAAAAGTTGCAGATCCAAAATTCGCAAGTCACTTTTGAGGGGTCAACTTTGGAGTTTTCAAAATCTGAGCACACCAGCTTGCTCGCCGCAGTCAATTGACTCTCCCTATCCAGACAGCAGGTTGAAATTCCAAGTTTGGATTTTTAGGGTTTCTCTGTCAAACCCTAGCCAGCTCCAAATCCAGTTTCAGCAAATCAAAGTGGTAAGACCTAAAACTTTTCTATTTCCATTTGAAGTACTCTTTAAAAGATGTCTCACCACACCAAGCTTGAGGATAAGCTTGAGGGGGCTGATAACTTCCGAGCATGGAAGTATAGGATTGGGTTAATCCTAGAAGAGAATGAATTGGACACCTACATAACTGAAGAGATTCCAGTTCCAGAGGGAGATGAGGCTAAGGCCTTACATAAGAAGAACTTAGTCAAGGCCAAGAGAATCATTGTAGATTCGATCAAAGACCATCTCATACCACATGTGTCTTCTCTAAAGACACCCAAGGAGATGTTTGATTCCTTGACCAAGTTGTTTGAAGGAAAGAATATAAATCGGAAGATGACTTTGCGGAACCAATTGAAGAGTATAAAGATCCAGAATGGAGAGACCATCCAATCCTACTTCACTAGGGTCTCTCAAATCAAAGAACAACATGAAGTTGTGGGTGAAGTGGTGGAGAATGGAGAGATTGTGATGACAACTTTGAATGGCCTACCTAGGTCATGGGACTCCTTCATCCAAGGAATCTGTGCAAGAAGGAAATTGATTTCTTTCAGTAGACTGTGAGAGGAATGCTCACAAGAAAAAGCTAGACTTGTAGCTCAAGAAGAAAAGATGGATAATGAAGACCAGGCTCTCCCAACACACACCAGGAAAAATAACATCAAGAGGGAGCATCCTCATCACAAGAAGGGTAAACACCACTACCAGAATCAGAGGGAGAACCTTGGAGGATCCAAGAAAGATCCTTCTCACATTCGATGTTATACTTGTGATGAGAAGGGACACTATTCCAGAGATTGTCCCAGGAACAAAAGCAACTCCCACAAGAAGAAGAACAACAAGAGAAGACATCATGCTCACACTGCAGAGGATGATGAACCTCCAAGGAAGAGAACTAGGGAAGATAGTGAAGATTCTTCAAGTAATGAAGAATATGTATTGTAATGAAGAAGAAGCTACTGTAGAGTTGAACTCCAGAAGACAAATAATCTATGGAAAAACCTCTCACCCATTTTCAACATTGGTTAAGGTGCACACTATCAGAGACTCCAATAGTTCCTGCAAGGAAGCAAAGATTGAGAGGGAGTCCACCCAACAACCAAACAAAGATAAGTATTTGAATTGTTATTTCTTGTATATATGATTACTTAAATGATGTTGTTCAGTCATGTACATACTTATGTTCCTAGATTTAGGATGTATATTATGCATTTTAGAAAAGTTGCATTAATGAACAAGATACTACTAATATAGTAATAGGTAAGTGGCCTATGGTACTGTAAAACATTCCGTTGCTACTTATCTAGAATGAAACCTCTTTGCTGACATGTTGGGAGTAGTGCACACTCTTAACAATGTTCTGGTAGAGATGGAAGGCATCTAGAAAGTTACCGTATGAATACGGGATATGGATGAATGTTGTATTGAAGCTTTAGCTAAGATAATTGCATGACTGTATGACATATGTCCTTATGTGTAAGATTTTGTTCTGAAAACTATGAGATGTTTCTAATCATGCAATTGAATTTGACTTGTAGGAATGATCGTGTACAATCACCTACAAAGGAAGGACAATGACATTTGTTCTAGCAACGAAGTTCAAGAAAACTACCTATTGAAGATATTGAAGAATTTGAAGTTCCCAGGATCCGGGATGCAGTAATGGAAGGATGCCATGATCGAGGAGTACTAGTCAATCATGAAGAATGATGTCTGGGATGTGGTCCCGAGACCAGAAGGGAAGTCTGTTGTGACTTCCAAGTGGATCTACAAAGATCAAGCATGCTGCAGATGGTAGCATAGAGAAACACAAGGCAAGGTTTCTGGCTCGTGGCTTCTCCCAGAAAGAAGGGATAGATTATGAAGAAACTTTTGCAACTGTAGCCAGATACACTTCCATCAGAACAGTACTTGCTTTGGCTGCAGTGATGAAGTGGAAGATACACCAGATGGATGTCAAAATAGCTTTCTTGAATGGTGTAGTCGAAGAGGAAGTGTATGTGGAGCAGCCACTCGGATTTGAGACACATGACAGGGAGTCACATGTGTGCAAATTAAAGAAAGCCTTGTACGGTTTGAAACAAGCACCTAAGACATGGTACGGCAGGATAGACAGCTTCCTGACCAGTTTGGGCTTTACCAAGAGTAAAGCAGATTCCAACCTTTACTACAAGGTTGAGGAAGGCTATCTAGTGATACTTCTACTGTATGTAGATGACCTGTTTGTGACAGGTGAGGATGAGTTGATTGTTGATACGAAGAGGAAGCTTGCTGCCGAGTTCGAGATGAAGGACTTGGGTATGATGCATTACTTTCTAGGTATGGAGGTGTGGCAGAGTGTAGATGGAATCTTCCTTGGACAAGGGAAGTATGCAGTAGAGATCCTGAAGCGGTTCGGGATGATGGACTACAAGGCCATGGCCACACCTATGGCATCGAACCTGAAGCTATTGAGTGATGCTTCATCATAGTCGGTTGATGCCACGATGTATCATCAGATGATTGGATTCTTGACGTACCTGACGAACACGAGACCAGATATTTGCTTTGCTATGAGCACTTTGAGCCCGTTCCTGACGGATCCTAGACATGTTCACTTGATTGCTGTAAAGCATATTCTGAGGTACTTGAAGGGTACGGTTGATTATGGGCTCAAGTATGATGTGAATCAAAAGTTTAACCTAGAGGGTTATGTTGATTCAGATTGGGCAGGTAGTGCTGCAGATAGGAAGAGCACTTCGGGGTGTTGGTTCAGTATGGGATCAGGTATGATCTCTTGGTTTAGCATGAAGCAATCCTGCATAGCACTGAGTACAGCCGAAGCAGAGTATGTTGCAACTTGTTCGGCTTGTTGTGAGGCAGTATGGCTAAGGAAGCTACTGTCCGATTTGTTTGATCTCCAGTTGGATGCTACTTGTATCTTCTGTGACAACCAAAGTTGTGTGAAGTTGTCTGAGAACCCAATGTTCCATGACAAGTTGAAGCACATCGAGATCAAATATCACTATATTAGGGATATGGTGCAAAAAGGAGCAGTGAAGCTTCTGTATGTTGCAACATACGAGCAGATAGCAGATGTGTTGACCAAGCCACTAGCCAAGGTGAAGTTCGAGTACTTCAAAGAGAGGCTTGGTGTTCTTCAGATTGAAGATACTTCCAGAAGGAAGTGATGGGACATAGATGCAAAAGACTTTCTAAGCATGGTGGTAGGAGCATCCTTCCCATGGCTGTGGATGTAAGTGTTGTGTGATGAGCATCGAGACAATGCTCCGCTATGAACATTCGGATGATGTTCTATATGATGATGATCAATATGATCATGAGCATCAGCATGATGCTCCGTGCGAGTATGATCAGTATGATCATGAGTATCAGGATGATACTCCGTGGCCATGGATATGTTGCAGGTTGTGTAGTGGCATGTAATCAATCCTGGGAGATCTTATAGGTTGAGCAGGAAGCTCGTAATCAGTCTTGGGATGCCCTTTCGAGGTTTTTCCTTATAGCATATAATCAGTCCTGGGAGATCCTATAGGTTGAGCAGGAAGCTCGTAATCAGTCCTGGGATGCTCTTTCGAGGTTTTGCTTGGTCGCATGTAATCATTCCTGGGAGATCCTATAGGTTGAGCAGGAAGCTCGTAATCAGTCGTGGGATGCTCTTTCGAGGTTTTGCTTGGTCGCATGTGATCAGTCCTAGGAGATCCTATGGGTTGAGCAGTAAGATCGTAATCAGTCCTGGGATGCTCTTTCGAGGTTTTGCGAAGTTTGCATATAATAGCTCCCTGGGAGATCCTATAGGTTGAGCAGTAAGCTCGTAATCAGTCCTAGGATGCTCTTTCGAGGTTTTGCAGATGCACATAATTAGTCCTGAGATTCCATAGTACGGGCCGCTCGCAGAGATGATGAAGACCTACATGGAGGCTAGGCCTACATCCAGCATGAAAAAGAGTTGGCTCTATAGAACTTCCTATGACGAGAAGAATTGAGAGATAGCACTAGTGATCGAGATGATGAGTACAGTAGCAGTGACGATGATGCTCCGTGATCCAGTGACGATGATCCAACTCCAGTATTGAAGACTTGTGCTTATATGTATTGATGACCTGTGTCAAGAGAATACCTTCCTAGTTAAGAGGGAGTGTTGATGTATTTGTAACTTCGGAAGATATTCACTTGTGTATTGTATGTATTACATTTGTACTTTATTGTATCCCCAACGGAGATGTATTATTCCTCCGATTGGAAGTGTCGCCATTTGTATTTGCAAGTGTCGCAAGTTACATTGTAAGTGTCGTAACTTTTATTTGATGGGTTATTAGACCACCTTGGTGCGGTCGGCCCTGTATGAGTTATGTGGAAGGGTTATTAGGCTTCCTTAGGAAATCGGCCCAGTTAAGGTTAAAGGCAGGTTAAGTTAAAGTATAAATAGAGAGTGTGACTCTCTCATTCTATTCATTCACTCACTCATCCAACTCGCATAGTTGACAGAGAGGAGTGCACACAAGTGGAGGAGTAGCTGCTAAAGACATCTATCTTTTGGGGTTTGATCTTTGTGATCTTTGTATTGGTGCTCATTCTATCTCTGAGGAAGTTGCGGGGTTTTTCACCTTCTTGGTTTTCCCCGGTGAAATGCTTTGTGTCTCTTGTCTTTTGTGTTTGATATGTTGTACATGTTGTTCTCTTAGTTAAGATCCTAGATCATATTGAATTAAATGATGAAATACTAACATTATGAAGTTAGATGAGACCAAAAGGAAGGCCTTAGATCAAAGTATAAGAAATCAGGAAAGGGTTAAAGGAACTTTTGACATATCTGCCAAGCCGAGAGAGTTCCAGCCAGGAGATTGGGTGCTTCTGTGGGATAAACGAAGGGATAAGCCAGGAAAAAACTGGAAGTTTGGCAGCATTTGGTTGGGACCTTACTTCATATTTGAGTCAGCAGGGGCTAATTCTTTCTTCCTTTGCACAATGGATGGCGAAAGACTGGTCCTTCCATACAATGGCTAGCATCTCAAGTTGTTCTTCAAAGAAGATCCTTCGATGCCCATGGGAGCATATTGAAAACAGGGCCATTTCTAAACTTTTTCCTTGCACTTTACTTCTGTATATTAGTTTTTTGTATATTATGCTTTATGTATATTATTGATGTACAATAGTTTCATTTATGTATAATAGCTTTATTTTTCATTAGTTTTGCAAATTATGTTTCACTTGACAAAAACATGTGGGAACTAATTCATTCTAGTTTTTGTGCAAGAACCAGAGATTATGGGACTCTCGCATACTCTCTTTGATTAAAGAGAAATCAGATCGAGCACGCGTCCCGCAGTTGTTGCCAAATGTTACTAGTTAAGTTGCACTTAGCTGGACTTACAAACGAGCATGCCAAAGTTGAACATGTTGCATGTTCTTTATCAGCATACCGAAGTCCATCAGACCTTTTTCAGGGCCCTTTTTTAAAAAAAAATTCAAATGTTAATGCCCCACGAGGTTTGTAATAAAGTGTGCTAGCATGGTATTTTTATGTAAAGGACTTAGCTTCCTAGGACTTAACAATCAAGTCAAGTATTCCAAGGAGTTTTTTCACTTATTAATTATGTTTTGCGTTTTAGCAGGACATAATTTTTAAGTTTTTCTCCCGCTCCTCCAAAGCCGGAATGCATGTCATGGTGGTTAGGCCTTAAGAGGTTATGAAATTCCATGGTTCAATGTGTATGAACATGCTAGACACTAGAATAAAGTCATATGGACATGTGCTAGGTCCCCTAGGTGTTTTTTTTAAGTTTCGGAAAAATAAAATTTCCTGTAAAATTAGGCCATTTTTAATGGTTTAATTGGAAATTTTCAAATTCTAATAAAAGTATGGTCTGGAGACGGAATTTGGCATGGAGATGCTCATTTTCACACTCAGAGCGTCCTCTCTACCCTAGGACCCACGCAGCAGAGCTGTAGAGAACCTCACTACTATTGGTATAAAAACCGATTTCGTATGACTGTAAAACTAAATGACGCTTGTAAATTCCGTACATTAACCGTACAATTCTATTTCGGTGACCGTACAACTTGATCCATACAATCAATGATTGAATCGATAAATCAGTATAACATAGAAATGTATCGTATGGCTGCTGGCAGCGGATTCATCCTGGGGATTTGTATGACAGCTAGCGACTGCTATGCAAGTGTACAGTTGTCATACAATATTTCCTCAAAAAAAAAAAAATTTCCTTGTGTAACCTTGAGCTACAAAGTTCCACTTAAAAACAATTACGTGGCTTAGAAATAAAAAATAAAAACAGTCCCTAGTTTCAATGACACCCTTTCGACTCTTTGATGTGCTATGCTAGGAATCCCTCAATCCATCTCCGCCAGCAGCAGTCCCTTGGTCTTCACACTCTCTAGTTGAGCTCTGATGCCACATCATGGAAATTGAACACATAAAGAAACCAAGACTAACTCGTAAAAGTTATCCATATTGTATTACATAGATGAGAAAGTAAAAACATTTTTATAAAGGGCTACAATCAAGTCAAGCCGATCCACATTATGGATGTGGAATAGACAGAAAAACACAATAAAGTAAAATAAAGCATAAAAGCACAAAATAACATGAAGTCTGAAGTGGCCTTATTAATGACTAAGTCTAATATCTAATTGACCATTATAAACTAAGTTTTACTTTAACACTATTTAAGAGAGAGCATGAAACTACACCTGATACTGCTCCATCAGATAGTGTGCTGGAAGGTCCGGATCTTCTGTTTTCTCAAACTGAAACAAACAAGATCATTTGGAGTCAATAAACCCCCCAAGTTGCTGCCAAAAATATTTCTATTCATCGATATTCCAAATATCATATCGAGGTTAGCTTGCAACTTTCATAAAGTACAAGAAAGTACATTAATACTTTTTTTAACTTTTGACACTTTCAATGAGCAACTTCTGTGAAGTTTCACACTAATAGGATTATAAGTATCAAGCAAGAGGATTTCCATTTTTACCTTAAAAAGGGTATGACCACAAGAAAAATTAAAATATCAATCCTGTCCTGCATTACCTTATCCACAATGGTACTCAGCAAAGTTACACCCAGTGGCCGCATCTTTTCAAAGGGACCAGTACTGACCTATTGGTGGCCACAGTTTCAACACATGCAAGAGTTTAGCCCTTGCAAACACACAGATTTCTTTATGACTTTCTTGACAACTTGATGTTTCGAAGAGTTTCTTTGTTTTAATGAATCTCCCATTAAAAAAGAGTTTGAAAATTATGTTTGGAAAATGAAAAAATCTTAATGGGACAGAAAGTAACCAGAAAGAATAAAATTTGTAATTAGTAAAAGGATTTCTCATGTTCTTCAAAAACCTTGTAAGCAAGAGCAACCAGCTCTGCAAGATGCAGAACAAGCCAATCTCCACCTCTTGTTTGCAACCCATGGATTGTTTTTGCCTTTCTTGCTTGTGCAAGGTCAAAATGAGTCAATTCTGTTCCAACAGCAATAGGTATCCGACTTAAGCACCTGGATTAGAAACATTTAGAAGGAATTACAAATTATCTGAACCAAGAAATCCTGCTCGCTATGATGCAGCTCTATTACATCTATTTGTGTTAAAAAAAATTGGCATACACATCATGTAAACACAGCTGTAATGCACTCATTACATAAGCTTTTCATGTAAATTTTCTATCTGTAACGCACAAAACTTTCCCAGCTCCTATTTCAAAATTTTCAGGATGATGAAAATGAAACATGTAACACCAACACCATAAAGATTATTATCGATGCATAGAAGCCTCTGAAATTCAGATATTTTCCTATTACATCCACTTGGATCCCTTCTGCACTTTCACATCAGAACAATTCAATAATGGATATACAGGGCAATGCATAAAATCGCTCCTCACACATCAAAGTATTCTCAACACACACACACACAGATCTTCATATTGAGATTTCCAGTCCTCGTAGATTGCACATCTGAGATCTCAAATAGAAAGAAGTGAGAACCTTGAAAGGAGGTCTTCTTAGGATATCAACCACTTTATTTGAGCTATCCCTCCTATATTTGATTACCAAGGGAAACTTCCAAATGTAGGAAGCCTATTTTAAATGTCTTTTCTCCTAAATTTGATACTGGGAAGTCAAAAATGGAAGGGGATGATGATCATGTGTAAGACAGTTTCTTTGCCAAGGAAAAAGTGCCACCAATGCTTGAGTGCTTGGACCAGTGCATAAATTCCTTGTCACAAGTGTTATACTTTAGCTTAGAATGGGAGGTATCTGAAAAATATGGCACTGGATGCCCTCCCTGGTTAAGAACAACAAATATGACATATTGTGAAGCATTTGTCCCAATCTCAAAAGGCTACTACAAGTCAGGAAGAGGAAGCACTGTTGCACATCACAGAGCAACTTTCAACATTTTATATATTTGTTTTTCTTTAGGAGTCGAATGAAAAGTCTTCTGATTGTTGTCCTAATTCAGTGAGCAAGCAATGTGGGAATATTGGCAGATGAATTTACAATAGAATCCCATACCTTCACGTGTCATGCTTGCAGGATTTCATGGCTAGACAATTGGATTGACAGGTGGTATTATTGTTTCGTCACTTGGAGATTGTGCTTCTTCATGGTTGAATGGTGACCAGCTAGGAAGTTTGGGGGTAATGTGTTTTCATATCTTCATGTTGTTAATTGGTGAGTATTGTTGAGCATGGTTGTCATTGATGTCAAGGCTAAAGCCATTAATGACAAAGGAGTAACAAAAGACATGATGACATGGCAAACTCAGTGAATGACTAAAGATGGACAAAGACTTGATGTCATGGCTTGTATGATGACATGGTATTGATGATGTGGTCATAGTGATGTAAAGTTATGATGATGATATAGACCTTGCTTGTTGATTGTCTTTGGAACCCTTAATGAAGCCCTAAAGGACCTTGGTACAACCCTTGACATGGCAAATTAAGGAGAGGTAAAGAATGTAAATGATCCATACTGTGGTCATTTACCATATTGAAGATATAAGTAAACATTAGCATAAATTTATTGTTCCTTTGATGAAAGAAGTTGGCCCAGCATTCTAACGTAGCAAGAAGGGTAAAGAGAATGTTAAGTTACCCCGACATGGCAGTTCTAATATGATCAAGTCGGCTCAGTCACTCTTTGAAAGAGAATTGTTTAATATAATCAATGCAAAATAATGTATGTCGGCCCAGTCAAAAAGGGGGCCAAAACTTGAATAAAAATAAATTGTAAGGTCGGCCAGATTTTTTTTATCCACAAAAATGTGTATAAATACCCTAGTCAACACTCAAAAAGATACAAGTTAAAAACCTTGATCTTATTGCTCTGAATTTCGGATATACTGAGGCAGCCGCAGCACATGTGGAAGATCTGAGCTTGGGCAACAAGAGACAGTCAAAAATCATATCTAGCAGCGAAGTGTTGGGTGAAAAAGGCAGAGGAAGCATCCGAACAGCAGCAAGTATCATCTCTGTCTTCTAGGGCATCCGAATTTTACAGTGATAGCAGCAGCATGCCTGGAAGTGATCTCTGTGTACTCTCTCATCAAACAGAAAATCTACTGAAGTGTTAATGATCAGCAAACATGTTTAGATGATCATATGCAAGGATCATATCGGGTTCTCCTACAACCATTAATCTCAGGTACAACAAGTCAGAGACGGTCAAGGCATCAAAAGTCAAGCTTAACTATTATTCTCAAGTCATCTGATCACTGTGGAAGCATCCGAAGGTGCTTGGCTCAGTGAAACAACCTGCTTTGGAGCAGAGGTAAAACATCAACAGCAGCACTTTATCCTTTTCTTTGGGGCCTATCAATTTGTTCATGAACTAAATGACTGAGGCTTAATTCACTCGGAGGTCTGAGACACTGCAGTAATGAGGTAACATCACTAGCATCACTTGGTTTGCATCACATGATTGGTAAGCAAATTATCTTTTGCTACATACCTTGAAAATTGTTCCTAGACTGCAATTTGAAGAGATTACTCATCTAGGGCATGAAACAAATCAGTGATGAGGTTACTTATCTAGAGCATGCAACAAATCAGTTGTAGACAGTGACAAATCCTTGTTGACAGTTGTAATGCTTTGAGAAAGTTACTTGTGCATTGGCCAAGCACTCTACAGTTAACAGTAGAAGAAAATCAACTTTAAAATGGAATTGGACAGACTGATTTGTCAGTGACCAATGAAGTTGTTAGTGACATGCTGGCTTAAATAGTGACAGCCCTGATATGACAGTGAAGTGAAGTGACAGTGACAGTCTAGTAATAGTACAGCAGTTGATGACAAGTGACAGCTTGGCTTGACAGTTCAACATAACGATGATAATGACTTCTTGATTGACAGTGACAGCTATTGATATGACAGTGATCAATATGTGATTGCAAGATGAGTCTTGCACTTTGAGGTTTGGATACCTCACATATTCTTAGTTGGAGCTAAGAAAACCAGGCTGGGTCCTGTTGTTAGAGTCGGTGCTCTTTAGTCAGTTGGTGTTGATGTAATCACGAAGATTGAAGTCTTCCATTGTACTTCATATAAAATTATAAACAAAGTTTACTATACTTGTCTTGTGATGTGTCTCTTGTTATGATCTATGTTGATGACATGCTTATGTAGATTTATGACACTTGTTGATTAGTTGATGAATGATAATGTACTTGATAGTGTTATGCAAATGATGAACTATGTCTAAGTTTTGAGAAGTGAAAATTGCTAGAAGTGCTAGCACACTGATTCACCCCCCCCCCCTCTCAGAGTGCCATTGTGTCCAACGGGTATGGTGTGCCTAACAAGTAAACATGCTCTTAAAATGATGCACTCCCTCTAATTCATGATTAAAAGGATGATTAACTAAGATATCAATGCAATTAATTAACACTTAATCAGTGTTATCAAAACTGGCCCAGAACCGGCAACAACGATGCAGGAATTCATGGAGATTCTGGGTAAGCAGCAGTCATAAAATAATGATTTTAAATGAGAAAGCAACAATGTCTAAATGACAATATAATACACTTAGTTCAAAACTGAAATGCTTTCTTCCCTAAATTTCAAGAAGATGCATGAGAAGTCTCATAGTCAGTAGCTATATTCATATTATTTGACAACATGCATGAAGGCATTAGTGCTAATACTTCAATTTCAACCTTCTGACTGTCAGACATGCATCTTCTGGCAGTCACTTTCACTCCAGAAAGAAAACAACTCAATGTCTGGAAACATACTCTGCAGCGAATATTCGAGTCCGGTACCGTGGTAGTTGATCAGATTTGTCAACCTTGCTTAAACGACTAGAAATATATTCTGACCCTCCCACCTTCTTAGAACTCACAATCATACCCTCGTCATCTTCTCCAAAGGAAAGATTGTTATGACCTGTTTCCGATTCTGGATAGCCATTCTCAGTGTTTCTTTTAGCTGATGTTGCAAGCACCTAAGTGATGCCAAAACAATGCAATGAGAATCATTCACGTAAGAACATATCACTTTGATTCTATTTGAATATACTGCAAATGTAAAATTATTTAAAGGGTAAGCTACAGTTTTGCACCAATGACAAAGGAAGAAATTAAGAGGAATAATTTGAGGATCATAAGTGATCCACGATCATGATGTACAACATTATTTGCTTAATATAAGAGAACCCATTAATGATAAAACACAAGAGTAAATTATATCAAGTCCTTAAGGGGAGAATCACAGCTAACATAGACAATGAGATTAATCCTCCTAAACAATGATTGATGCAAGATATGTACCTGCCAAAAATGTACTAGCAGCAATTCCACATAGAGATCTGAAGGACCAATTTAACTATGAATGTCAAAGAGATCTAGTTTGAACGAAGTATGAAGAGTCTTAAAAGTTAAAACCTATGCACATGGTATTTATTATTATATTTTTCTAAGAACGCACCAAAACATACACAGAAAGTCAAATATTCTTGGCTTTGGTTATTGCCTGCAAATTTCCTTTTACAATTTTCATTTTTACTAACAATCAATGTGCTGATATATTTGAGAAAATACTATTGCATCATAACTAATTAGAGCTTTTCTGCATTTGTCTTCCTTAGTTAAAATGAAAACTAAGCTTCTGTCTTAAGTACCATGCTATTTTAAGACAATTATGTATGATTCATTAACAAAAAGTTGTAGAGATTTATGACTCTACATGTAGTAAAAAGTAAAAACATCAGGATTTTCTTTCTAAATTCTCTTCAATGCCCAAACATGCCTCACCATCTGGTCCTTAAGGTTTCTGACTTGGTTTTGAGTTTCAATCTTCAGACTCTTTTTCTTTTTTTTTGCAGTATTTGAAATGTTTAGTTTTCTCTCTAAACCGTGCCTGTGCTGCTAAGTTATTTATACCAAATGATCCACCTTAAAGACTCAAGCATCAAGGTCATTTCCCAGTAACAAGATCATCTCATGTACATCTCACTTGGCATACATCACTGTTAAAGAAAATATCTCCAAAGAAGAGTGCCACAAGTACCAGCCACATAATAGATCATGGTAGAAGTTAGAACCAATGTTGCAAAACAAACTTTACAGACTATAGATCCATGTATAGATCAGTAAAATTTAAAATTCACACTGCTTCATGTTTTCATAACAATCATAAAGGTGACATAGTACCATCAACAATTTGCATCCTTCTCAATGGAATCACACTATAATTGCAATGCCTAACAACCACTTCAACATGGTTAAAAGAAATGAAGCAGAGCTCGTTGGAACTTGATGAGTTTTGGCAAGCCAACTGAACTAAATGGTTTGGTATGCGAGTTACAACTTATGGCCAAACTTGTTGAGTTTTGGTCAAATACTATATCGAAAAATGATAATATTTCCAAAGGGAAGAGAAATAGAAAAGTACATCAAGGGTCGAAGGAGAAAAATAAATAAATAAATTCTTGCTCAATGCTCCTATTGCAAGAATCAAATCAGAAAATGTTAAAGCATCAAGAGTCTTAGCATCCCTGATTAGAAGATAGCCCTTAGCATGGAGTTGTCTATAATATATATCCCTCTTCCTGCTAAATCCTACAGAATCATAGTAACAGGAATCGCGAGTCAAACTCGGAAAATCATGAGTTTTACTCAGATCACCCTCAAAACGAGCTGATTTAGTTCGGGCCAAGTCAAACGTGTGTTGACCGAGTTTGACTTGTTTGACAGAGTCAAAATCACGAGTTTGACTTGGCTCGACGAGTTTAAGTCACAAGTCAACTCGGATAAGCACTCAGATTTCCTATAAAATCTGATTTTTGTTGGGTTTTTCCTCATTTGTTGCTCTCTGTTTTGCTTGTTGTTTTGGGCAGTTTGAAGTATTGATGAAGGACAGTCATAAACAATGATTATTAATGGGAAAAGTTTATTTTAATTCAAATTATGTGTATATCTTTATTTTTTGTATTTGCCGATTTTTCCCCGATCCGATTCGAACTCTTTACACTTTTGCCTCGCCGATATTTTGTCGATTCCGAGTCTGGTAACATTGTACAAAATGCAGAAACAGAACTATCCTCAGCAGAGATACACTTACACCTTGGTTTCCAGCTAAGTCACCTGACACAAGGACACAGGACACGGAGGACACGAAAATACGAGTGTCCAACACGGACATGGTGACCCCTGGAATCAGGACACATTTTATAGACATATAGATATATATTTTAAATATATTAAAATTTAAAAATATAGACATATAGATCCAAATTTTTTTTGAAACTAGAAAGTAGAACATTTACAAATATTCAATAGAAATTAGAATCAATACACATTAATGATTGTTGATTTTTCTGAGCAGCATCGAGTGCCATTCTCTGGGAGAATGGAGGCACCTAGTCAGTTACCAGGATATTGATCCAGTCTGGGACTGGAAGCTCAGCCTGGGGCTGAGAGCCATTCTCTGGGAGAATGGAGGCACCTGGTCAGTTACTAGGATATTGATCCAGTCTGGGACTGGAAGCTCAGCCTAGGGCTAAGAGCCATTCTCTGGGAGAATGGAGGCACCTGGTCAGTTAGTAGGATTTCACTGTAAGCCCTAGACCGAGTCTAGGAAAGTGGTGTACTCCTCCCCTTGATCTATGGGCTATGGGACCTTCTCAAGGAACTGATCAACCCTTGTTGAAATACCTAGCACTTGATCTTGGTGGCAACACGAGGGTGAAGTAAAGCAATTAATAATTTCTCCTTATGATGATGCACTTGGAGTAGACATGAGTGGATCATTGAAGACCTTGAAGAACACCTGAATGACTTATTATGAACCACTTGAAGAACCATGAAACCCAAGCATAACTTGGCTTTGTCCATGTACCCACCTTTTGAAGAACATAAAAAATAAAAAATATATATTCATGGGTGGGCCTCAATTGAAGAGCTCAGCTCACTATTGAAAGAAAATAAATATATATAGAGTCAGGTCAGCCCCAACATGGATTTTTCTTGTCATTCGCCTCACTATAAAAGGAAGGAAGAATTTCTCATTTTTTATCATCGATTTTGAAGTGTCTTCAATGCTCCAAAAGATCAATTCGTGGGTGACTTTTCTGCTGGGTTCTCTCTTCAGATTGTTGCTCCTTAATCCTTGAAGAAGTCACAGCTCCATTTTTTTGTTCTCACTCTTTTACTGCTGGTTTAAAGTACCCTATCTCAACTAGGGTTTGCTGCTGCCACCCTAATTCCTTTTTGGAATTTTCTTCAGTGCATATCAGTCCTGCTAGGGCCCTTCACTGGGCACCCAAGCCCTGCTAGGGCTCTTTTCTCACACCCAAGCTCTGTTTTGGGTCTCCTCTTGGGTTCGGTAGCCCTATTAGGGCACCCACAGGTTACAACAGGTTACGGCAGCCCCTGGAAAGGGCTTGGACAGGCCACGTCAGCCCAGCAGAAGGTTTAAATAGATCTCGGTCCCCTCAGTGAAATATATACCAGCAACTTTTTGGCATTTACAGGCATGTACAGGTTGACTATGTCAGATTGAAGCTGCTCCAGGCATCTAGCAACACCTAGTCATCCAGTGGCAGATTAGGGACAGCAGACATTGTACAGGGTTCTTCTTGATCAGTGAAATAAATTCCAATTTGTTGTAAAGGCTTGTTCTTAGCCTGCTATTGTACAAACTCAGTCATCTCATTTAGGAGATAAATTAATATTAATTGCTTTGGGGTTTTTGTCCTTAAAAGGTTTCCTCGTGAAAAATATTGTGTTCAAATTTAGTGGATGTGTGTTTACTGCTAGCTATTTCTGCACTATTTTATTTACAGTCTGTTACTGCTATCAAATTTTAAAATTTTAACAATGATTACACATTTGACATTCACAAATCACAATGAGACACATAGACACATTGAAATTTGATAGGCATCGGGAAATAGCGCAAGATGTCGGAACCATATTTCTCATTAAGTCGTCAAAATCAAAATGTATTACATAGATGTCGGAATGCCACTGGGCACTAGAAAATGCCAAATAGACTATAATAGTAAATACAAAAAAGGGTGGATCAAGATGGAAGAATCTCATCTCTCAATGACTCAATAGTCCTCCTACATGCCTGAATCAACAAACTCATCACTGCCCTGATCCTCATCCTCCTCCTCCTCCTCCTCCTCTCTGTCCATCTGAAGATCTACATCTGCTAGTGTGGAGGATGACCCCCCATATGATCACCATCATCAAAAGTGACCGGCTCTAGCACTGGATCATTAAGATCCATGTTGGCTAATGCCAACTCAGTACTGTTGTCCAAACCCATATCATCAGGAAAGACATCCCACATCTTTGTCTTACCCTTCTCCCACTCCTCCCTCTTCCTGTAAATAAGACGAAGGTTGGAGTGCACATAAACCATCGTCGAGACCCTGGACTGCTCAAGCTTGCTCTTCTTCAAACTGTACAAGTTCCCATATGTGCTCCAATTCCTCTCCCAACAAGAGGATGAAGTAACTTGAGAGATGACCCTCAAGGCTATCTTCTGTAGAAGAGGGCATGTTGCCCCATGAGTTTCCCACCAAACATAGGGTTTCTTAACCTCCATGCACCTCATATCCTCCAAATCTCCCAGTGCCAATGGAAAACCCTACAAATCCCTCCTCCACCTCCTCGAGTAGGTCTCTATCCTGAAGTAGCCATCTAAATGTTGTCTTCCTCCCTTGTGAGATCTCTCCATCCATGTGAGGAGGGACTCTGCATGAAGGCCCCGACCCACCATTGAGCCAATCATGACCGTAGAACTTGGGGTTCAATGAGTGGGCCAAGCAATGCAAAGGTGTGCAATTCTTATCCCACCTAGAGATAAGAATGTCCTGTATGGTGGACCATAAGTTCTCTGCCAATGTCTCATACTCGACACACTCATTCTCCATAACAATGGTCCTCATGGACTCAATCATGGAATCCCACCCCTCATAAACATATGCTAGGATGGGCTGGTCCATGTCTGCAAACCGCAACAAAGAAATGACTGGCTCCATGACCCTAATGGTAAGATCTACCCTCTCCCACCAACCATCAACTAACACTATGTCCTTTATCTTTTTTGAAGCTACCTGATTCGTTTTTCTCCAAAAGGACAAAAAATCTTAAATAACCATGGACCCAAGAGTGGTTTTGACCTCTCTCAACCTCTTGAGCATGATGAATGAGGAAGAAAACCGAGTAACTGCAACCTTCAACAATGAAAGATGTGTGTACTCTATGTAGATTGTGAGGGCATTGGTGTGGTTTTATATAATGTTATGGATATGGCGTGCACCCTCGATAAGTTTGCCAATCCATGTCACATCTGAAGCAATAGATTTTAGTGCTAAATTCAAAGAATGGACAATACAAGGTGTCCAAAATACTTGTAAGATCAATAAAAGAAAGTAGAAATGAGTCTAGACTCTAGACTCTACAAGACTACAACTAACAACTCAAAATTTCAAATAAATGAGCAAATTAGCAATGCAATTATGCAAGGTGTCCAAAATGAAAATACCCGTGGATATTTAGCTTCCACAAGCACGCCAGCAGCCTTGCAAACAAGTGCATTGTCTGTGATGATTTGTACACAAGAATCAACACCTACGTCTTCAATGACTTTGATGAACAACTCACCCATATATTGTGCATCCTTTTATTTCCCAAGAGCATCCACCGCTTTCAAGAACACCGGTCCATTTGGGAAAGACACCATGAAATTGATGAGTGGATGGTGTGTTGCATCCGTCCATCCATCTGAAACAATACTAACACCACATGTGGGCCATTTTGATCTAATTGGCTCAATAATTTTATCCACCTCCTTCCTTGCCTTAACCAACAATGTGGTTCTAAGCTTCTCTGAACCAAGAGGCACATAACAAGTTGGAGCTCGTTCAATTAGAGTTCGACACATCTCAATGAACAATGGTGACCGTGCAACATTGAATGAAATGAAGTTGAGGTAGAAATAGAATGCAATGGTAAGGTCCACCTCTTCTCGCACCTCTTGTTGGAAAATCCTATCCATTGGACCACTTGAAATTGGCCTCTTTCTTGTTGGATAAGCATCAACCTCACCCCTAGTGCTAGAGGGTTTCCTCAAGAATGAAAGAGGATCCTCATTCTGTTGTGTCTTGCTTGCTAATTCCACCTTCCCTAACCCAACATGATCCTCTCTTTCCATCTCCCTCCTTTGGGTAACACTCACTGCTTTGAATGAAGAAATCCCACAAGGAAGGGCCAAAAAATGGCCCTTAACCTGCTAATATGTGATCTTGAAAGCATGCTTGCATAAATTGCAAGTCCAACACACATTGCCTCCCCCACCAAGCTTTGCTCCAACGCCTTCTTTCCTTGTCACATACTTCCACAAAGGGTATTTACTCTCGTGTGCTTGTTGTCTTGCTAAAACATGGTTAAAACGAGCATGAGCTTCACTAGAATCAGTTGGAGCACTAATAGGAGCAGAAGAGGATATGCTTGGAGGAGGAAGAGGAGGAGAGGGATTAGATGGGGCATTTCTCCCTTTCCTTTTCCCTTTAGCTGTTGCCCTAGCTGATTGAGACATTTTTCTTCTTCTCTGATGGTGAGCTTGAATCCTCTAAGTAAATCTTCCCTCAAATCAACTTGGAATCCCTTACAAATGCTTCAAATCTCCCTTCACCTGCAAAAAAACCCACCCTTAGCTCTCCCTAGCTCTCACTTCAAGTTGCAAATGCCAAAAAGAAAACAAAAAAACTGGTTTTAAGAGACCCGCGGGCTTCTTTTTTCGCGCGGATGTGTCCTGGAATAGGGACACCCTGTGTGCAGAGACAGGACATGGTCTTAACATGTGTTGGACACGTGTTTTACCGTGTCCCAAAATCGGGACATGATAAAACCTAAGTTACCGAAAACAGTTGCCTGACCTCCTTGAAACATCGTTCCACATTTCGGAAACGAAAACGGATTCAATTCGACGTTGATATGGGCCTGATACGGATCCGACGTGGCTGATACGGATCGGGTGAGTCGGGTACGGATCCGCTAGTTTTCCAATACGAATCGGCTGTCGAGGAAATAGATCAACGAAATTTCGAACTTGACGCAGTGGCGATGAAGCAAAGGGCGACTTCGCGATTCCATTTCTGTTGGAGACGGGCCAGTGGCCACTCCATTCTTGTTGGCAATGGACATTGCCAGGGTCAGGACGCTCGCTGGAGGCCGCAAACTTGTTGTTACTTGTGATTTGCTAATTTGGCAAACAAATCCCTCGACAAATTGATGGTGTAGGGCCAGGACCACCACGCGGGGCCACTCCATTCTTGTTGGCTATGTGCGCTGCCAGGCGCAGCGGGCTTGCTGCGATTCGCTAAAATGGTGGAGAAATTCTCCATGGATCAATGGCGGTAGGGCCAGGACCAGTGCGGCTTGCTACATGTGACAAACAATATGGCGGATATGCTTTTCCCGACACACCCACTAATATTGCATTATAAATTATGATTATGTTTTAATTTTTGATGCCCAAGTGTATTATTTTTCGATTGGATTCATGTTTTATAAACTATATTTTATATTGGTTGTTTAAATATATTTAAACATTTAAAATTTAATTTTAGAATTTTATATAGGTTTTTTAAATATATTTATAAAATTTAAAATTTAATTCTAGAATTATATATATATATATATATATGTTGTTTGTCGTTTCCCTGCCGTATCATATCCATATTTTTTGAAAGTTTGTCGTATTTGTGCCCCCCCCCCCCCCCCCCCCGTATCCGTATTCGTTTCTGCATCTGTTTCAGTGCAACTTAGGATAAAACACGTGTCCAACACGTGTTGGGACCGTGTCCATGTCCGACACGTCCCCACCGGAAACTTTGACCAAAAAGGACGTTTCCGATCACTTAGGTTTCCAAATAGAGAAAGAAAAATATAATTCAAAGTCAATTTCACAATCCCATAAAGGCTGAAATAACTAGCTATTTGGAATCACCCAACAAGGTTCCCCTCCAGTGGATAGCACCCTGAAAGAGAGAAGAGACTTGCATTTGAAGTTGTTGTCAATAGACTCTGGCAATCGGACATTCCCATGATATGTACTTCAAAGATTCCATTTTACCACAAACCAGGCACTAGGCATTTGGGAAACCGCTTTTAGGCAAACAAGTTTTTGTTGGGAATCCTTTGTAGATGTCCAGCCATGCAAAAAATTGTAACTTGTAGGATATTGGCAGAAAGACCACACACTATGCAATTTATGTATCAACTCAGTTTTTGGATCTAAAGAGGTCCATCTACCATTCAAAACTGGGGCCAAAGGTATTTTGGTTGCAACAAAGAGTAGAGCTTTTTTTATCATAGGTTTGGATTGGATTACCAAAGGAACAAAACCCATCCCTCCAAATGAGGCCTGACATTTCAATGTTCATCTTTATAATGTAAATGTATATACATTGCATATTAACCCAACGGTCATAACCCTTCACCCTCACGACCAATGAATGAGTATTTATACCACCACAAGAGCTCTTGTAAATCAATCACTTATAATATTCTAGTGATCCACCAAGTTTCCGAGACATGGGAGCAGGGATTCACATGGGGAATGTGTGGAGACACCCCCCAAATTTTACGAAAATTCATGGGGGACAGAGGAACATCGGGGTCCCTAGCATAAGGGGTGAGTCCCTAAAATTATAAAAAAATCCTGACATAACAATTCATCCCATGTAAATTCATCATTGTGCAATGTAAATACTAAATTCAAAATGGCGAAATGACACAAACACGATTCATCAATCAGAATTGTTGTTGCTTAGGTTTTTTCTTTTTTCTTTTCTTAACTTTTTTTATTCTTTGTATAAATTTTAGGGTTTCTGAAAAAAAAAATTAGGGGGAACACCCAAGAGTCCCACTTTTTAGGGGGTGACCATAAGCTCCCCAGTTTGTACAACATGTCTCGCATTTTAGGAGGAGGGCACTCACAAGCCCCCCATTTTGTGAAACGCATCTCACACATTGGCGAAACGTTTTAATGTGTGTTTCGTCATATTTCACAAAATGTTTGGCATGGTGAAACATTTCGCCAAGTGCCCCCCCATCCCAGGGGCATGGGAACCATGGGGACACGCCCCCGACACAAGACATGTCCCCGTGGAACACTATATTATTCATGTTATAATATATTTATTTATCCAATAAGATATTATTCCTCTCTCCTATTTAGATTGGATATTTTTATAGTTATCAAACAGGTTTGTCATAAATTTAGTATCTTCCAACTCTTTTAACACACAAATCTACACCAACATACGTGCCTAATGATTATCGGACACCTAGCACTATCACTGCTATATGTCTCTTCCTTTGGATTGGTGTTTTTCCAATCTTAGGGAGGTGTCCCTAAATGGTGTATGCTGCCATCCGATCAATAAATCTGCACAAAGTCCAAGATGATCGACATACACAAAACTTCCTCTTGCGCTATCCACAAACATTCAAGAGAGAAGGTAAGTTCAAAATAATAATCTTAATTGGTTGCGATCAAATCCTAGAGATTGTTGAAACAATGAATTAATGGAAATGAGTGGAGTGAATGTGAGCCTTAAGTGAAAAAAGTTCCAAAGTAAGGGCACCATAAACTACCATAAAACTGCCACGTAGTCTAAAAATTCTACGATTTCAAATGGAAAATTTTGATTTTTCCGACATGATTTTGAAAAAATCTGATAGAAATTTTTGAAAATTCTAGTTACAACTCTCAAACTTTGAAATTTTGGGTGCCCAAGGGGTTTTTGATGGTGTTGAATCCATTTCTACCATCAAAGTCACAATTAAATTCAGATTTTGTAAAATAAAAAACACTGGATTTCGGTGAAAAGTCCTCATCTAGGCCAAATCGTAAAATTTTTAGAAAACTCCTAAAACTGCAAACAACTTAATTAATAACAAATAATAAATCTTTTAAGGGATTATAGGGATGTTTTAGCTTTCACATATGATGAGCTTAAAGTTTCTAAGGAGGATGTCCTTCAGCACACAATTCCCTTAAAAGATGGAGCTAAGCCAGTTAGGCAAAAGTTAAGACAAATTAATCCCAAGTTAGCTCATTTGGTCAAAGCAGAGTTAGAAAAACTATTGGCTATCAAAATAATAGATCCAACAAGATATTCCTCTTGGTGTTCGAATTTGGTTGTGGTTAGGAAAAAGAATGGTTCAATCAGATTATGTGTGGATTTTAAAAATCTAAATGTTGTCGGTGATAAAGACAATTATCCCCTCCCCAAAATGGAAACACTTCTTCAAAGAGTAACAGGTTCAGGAATGTTGTCAATACTTGATGGTTTTTCTGGTTATAACCAAGTCATGGTCAAAAAGGAAGATAGGCATAAAACTACATTTATTACTCCTTGGGGCACTTTTGAGTATTTAAGAATGCCTTTTGGTTTAACTAATGCTAGGGCTACATTTCAAAGAGCCATGGATTTTTCTTTCAAAGGGTTGATTGGAAAAATCATTGAAATATATCAAGATGATTTAACAGTTTTTTCAAAAGATGGGAAAAGTCATGTTGGTCATCTAAAGCAAGTTTATGAAAGATGCAGAGAATTGGGGATTTCATTAAATCCTGCTAAGTCGGTTTTTGGGGTAACTGAAGGAAAAATTTTGGGCCATATCGTTTCCCAAGATGGAGTTAAGATAGATCCTGAAAGGATTGAAGCAATTACAAAGATCCATTTTCCCACATCAAAGAAGTCCCTCCAATCTTTCCATGGAAAGATTAACTTCGTTCACAGGTTTATTCCAAACTATGATGAGATAGCTAAGCCACTTTACAAATTGCTTAAAAAAGATGCAAAATTTGGATGGGATGAACAAGGTAAGAAGGCCTTTAAGAAAATTAAAGCTGCCATATCTAAAGCCCCTGTCCTAGTAAGCCCAGATTAATCTAAGGACTTCAAGATTTTCTCCGTTGCTTCTGAAGATACCATTCCTGGTGTCTTGCTTCAAACTAATGGTCAATGTCAAGATCATCCTATTGCATACATGAGTAGGGCCCTGCAAGCTTTAGAATTAAAGTATCACATAATAGAAAAGCAAGCATATGCTTTGGTTAAGTCCCTCAGACATTTCAAAACTTTTATTGGGTATTCTAAACTAATTGGATATGTTCCTAAGTCAAACTCAGCAGTGAAAGAAGTATTATCTCTAGCAAAACGGTTAGGTGAAAGAGGGAGATGGGTTGCTAAAATTCAAGAACATGACTTAGAAATTAAACCCACAAAGTTAGTCAAGGGACAAGGTCTAGCTCAAATGTTGACTGCAAGTAATGAAAAAGCTTTAGATATGGTGTGTCAAAATGAAGAACCAGATTATGCTCCAAGTCTTGAAAAGCTAGAGCAAGTTGTATGGTATGCAGATATTATTTTCTATCTTAAGCATGGTACTTGCCCAAATCACCTTGTGGGTCATGGTAGAAGATCCTTGAGATTAAAAGCATCTAAGTATGTCATAACTCAAATGGGACTGGGATGGAAGAATCCAGATGGATTGATCCTTAGGTGTGTCGATGAAGATGACGCCAAAATCCTCATAAATGAATTTCATGCTGGATTATGTGGTGGTCACTATGAAGCTAGAACCACAACTCATAAAATCCTTAGAGCTGGTTACTATTGGCCTTCCATCTTTTCTGACGTCCACAAGTTTGTGAGATGTTGTGAACCTTGTCAGCTTTTCACCGGTAAACAGAAGTTAGCCTCCTTGCCTTTACAGCCAGTTATTGTAGATGCTCCTTTTCAACAGTGGGGTTTTGACTTCATAGGCCAGTTTAAAGATAATCCAAGCAATGGTTATTCATGGATCCTAACAGCTACAGATTACTTCACTAAGTGGGTTGAAGCCATTCCTACCAAAGCAACAATTGAAAAAGTAGTCATGGATTTTCTTGAAGATAAAGTAATAACAAGATTTGGTGTGCCAGCAAAGATAACAATAGATAATACTAAAGCCTTTAGCTCTACAAAGATGTCATCTTTTTGTTTTGAGTACGACATTATTTTGTCTCATTCATCAAATTACTATCCCCAAGGAAATGGTCAAGCTAAATCAAGTAATAAAAATATAATGACCATAGTTAAGAAAATTGTTGGAGAAAACAAGAAAGCATGGGATAGTAAAATTAAGTATGCATTATGGGCTGACAGGATAACGAAGAAAGCTTCTACAGGGAAGAGTCCTTTTGAATTGGTTTATGGTTTGGATGCTCAGTTACCAGTGCACCTTAGGCTTCCAGTGTATGGTCTACTTCAAACATCTATTTCGGGTGAAGATGCTATGGAAAACAGGGTTAATCAGATAATGGAACTGGATGAAAGTAGAAGGAAGGCTTGTGAACAGGATTATAAGAACCAAGAAAAGGTTAAAAGGGCTTTTGACAAGTCAACAAGGCAAAGAGTTTTCAGTATTGGGAATACAGTGTTGTTATGGGATAAAAGAAGGGAAAAGCCAGGAAAGCACGAAAAATTTGACAGCTTATGGTCGGGCCCCTTTGTCATCAGGGGTGAAGCAGGGCCAAATTCTTTCCACCTCAGCCACTTGGATGGTGAACCTATGAACTTGCCAGTGAATGGCCGACATCTCAAGTTTTTTTTCAGATGAGAAATTATTGGTGCCCAAAGGGGTGCCCTCTGTAACGTATCTCTAACCTTGCTCTTCTGTCCTTTAGTTTTGTTGCATATATGGAAATAGATGTATTTATGTATTATAGCATTCTTTGTTTTTGTAATATATGCATTTGTTTTATTTTTATCATTTCACGCATGTTGCTTATGTTTGGCATGTTGAGTTTTCTTATCACAGATTCTGTGGTTCTCACATGCTTTCCGATGATCAAGCACACATCCCCGAGTTGGAGCCAGAATGTTGACCACCAAAACCAACTAGGTGGGCAATGATGTACCTTGCACATGTTGAATGTGCCTTGAAGACAAGAAAGAAGTACTTAATGATTATATCAAGCGAGGCAGCTCTTTTCTTATCTTCTCTCCATGAAATTTATGCACCCCTGCGAGGGATTTTGTAAGGATATGTCAGCATGATGGTCTAGTTTTGTGTAACTTAATCACCTAGGACTTTATCATTAGGGAAGTCCTTTCATTGAGTGTTTTTTCACTTGGATAATTAAAATTCATTTCTAGTGATTTTAATTATTTGAGTTTTTCACTCAAAAATACCTCTAAAGTGGTGAAAGGCGTTCTAGTGATTGAGTCCATGGGGTGATTGAGGCCTAGGAATGTTCTATATTACCATGTTAGACATTATGCAGAGTCTTACAGAATTTCAATAGGTTTTACATAGGATTTTTTAATTTTTGGTCATTAAAAAATGTCCCTCAAGACAAAATGTTGTAATGTAAAAGAGGGTTACTTGGTCCTTTTTGATGTTGTATAGGGGTATGCGTACTCAAGATAAATGGCATGAGACCCCCTACACCCTTGGGCAAAGTTTGAAGTCATTCGGACAAGTCTTGCTAGGGTTTTGGACACATTTGCCTAAGTCAATCAAGGAAATCAGGAAATTGGGCAATTAATTAGTAAGGCAAATTTTGGAAAAGTGCCTAACGTCACTTGGGGTGGCCAAGTTAAGTTTCTAAAGGTTATATTATGTGCCTAAGGTAAAATTAAAAGCCAAAGGGGGCCCCCCAAGCAAGTGTTTTGAGTATGGTGAAGTGCCCACTCTAGGGGGAAACCCTCTCCCACCATGGAAAATGAGATAAATTGAAATAAGCCAAAAGGGGGGGTCCCACCTTTATGATTCATTCCCCTTGGCCTAGCAATGAAATATAAAACATAAGTGGGGGGGTTCCCCCCCCCATTGTTTGTTATTTTTAACCCATGGAAGTGCACCCCCCCTCCATGGGCCCCCTTTCTCTACAAGTGACAAATGCCATTCATGCAAAGGAACTCTCCCCTCTCTCTTTTCCTATTTAAGGAGGCACCTCCTCCTCATTTTGGTTACAATCTCTCATACTCTTGCTTCATTTTCCATTTTCTCATTCTCTTGCTCTCATCTTGCCCATTCTTGGGTCATTGTAATTTTCAGCCATTTGGCTTTGTAATACAAATTCTTTGGAGGAGAGTTGGTGTTGGTGATGCACTTGGGTGGTGCTTTGCTTCAAATCTTTATGCCATTCAACCATTGGGAGGCCAAACAAGCAAACTATTTTGCTTGGGTAAGATCTCTAGTAGTTTTGCTAGTGGTTTTATGAGTTTTCCTATTTAATTAGTTAAGATCTTCATATTCTTGTTGGTTGAAGTTTATGATCTCTTCACTCTTCAATAGGTACTCACCTTTCATTTCAGTTGTGTAGCAATATCTTACAAGTTGCAAGTCACTTGGCTTTGAGGGTGGAATTCTTTGAAGATACCCCACTTCTCCAAGCATTGAATGAGCAAAAGAGCACAATCTCTTCCTTTCTCCCATTTTAAATTTTCTGCATTATATTCTATATCTTTCTCATATATAAATCTATTTTGAATCATTGTTTACATGCTATTATTTCATCAATAAACTACTCATGAATTTTAGCCATTTATGCACATTTTTGTATGATAAACTAACATAGTCCCAACATGATTTTGGGCATTTTTCAGTGATTTTTGCTTCTTGTTTTTTAGCAGGTCTGCACACATTCAAGAAGGATATGCTACCCAAAATCAGCGATCTCCAAGCATAAAGGGCCTCCACAAGTCACCAATTCGGCCACTTCGGTAAAAATGGTCAAAATCACTATTTTCTTGCTTAATATCTAGTGTTGAAATATTATCATTGTAAGAAGCCCAAGAGAGTCTCTTGGGCTTGATTTTATTGCACTTCATTTCAAGTTTTCAGTTCTTAGTTAGTTAGTTTTTTAGTTGCATGCAAGAGAAGAGGCTTTGCCCATCCTTGCATGGTTTTGTTAGTTCATTGGGTTTAGCATTTACTTTCTTGTTTATTTCCTTTTGCCTGCACCTCACAAGTGAAGAGGCTCTGCCCATCCTTGTGAAATCGCACTTGGCTTGTATTTACTTCATAGTAATTTGCTTAGAGTTGTTTTCTTTTGCCCGCACCTCACAAGTGAAGAGGCTTTGCCCATCCTTGTGATATCGCGCTTGGCTTGTACTTTATTTCTATAATTTTATTTCAAGTTATTTCATTTTTCCCGCACCTCACAAGTGAGTAGGCTCTACCTCTCGTGTGATATCGCGCTTGGGTTGCATTGCTTTGTAGTTGTTGCTTAAAGGATTAAAATTTAACTTAAGCCTCGTTTTTGCCCCGTATTCTCTCCCCTCGTCGGTTCGACCAATCTTGGGTGACAAGAAAGGGCAAAAATTTGTGTTGGCTAGCTTAATAGGCACCCAGAAATAGATCTTCATTAGAACGGAGAAAAAGAGGCTTGACATATGGAGCTAGTGGGGTAGAGGTTGTGGGGAGCCTCGTGGCACTTTGTGTCCTCCAGTTGAGCACCCAGCAAGTTTCGAGATTGACCGGTGGAGCTAGTTGGGAACCTTGTGTTCTCAGGTTGAGCACCCGACATTTTCTCTCTAATCGAAGGAGATAGTCTCTTGGGGTAGACACATAGCTTAGTTCATTTTTCATTGCAGCAAAAAACCTTAATCCCCTAAGTTAAAGAGAGACCTAAAATTAACTAAAATTTACAGGACCACTTGCACAACATTGTTACTATTGTTCACAATATTTGCTTCCAAAGTATTTCATTTTCAGCTTAATCTTATTTTATGTATCTTTGATTCATTGAGTTGTTCATGTTCTACATTTTAATGCTTATGTGATATATTGATCATCTTGTTGAAAGCATTTACGTTTATTAGTCCATTTACTAAAAGTCATTATTTCTTGTTTATTTTGTCGAATGAATGGTTAATACATTTGGAAGAGTACTTGTTTAATTGATTATTGTGACTCCATAGCCCGAGTAGAGACGACATTGGTCTTATTGATTAATTGATTATTTCTCTCTTACATACATCATTGGTTGATTGTTAAAAGGTTTGCTTGTCATTGAAATAATTGCATTATTGCACGTTTGACTCTCATTTTCAATTTTTAGTAATTTACAACTCCCAAAAACAAGTGTTTAAAAAAGAAAACTTAGTAATAGGGACAACCCCCCTTGACCTTTAGGATTTGTAGTCTAAACGAAGGAGTTTAGGACCAAGGTGACATTGGGTTCTTAACTCATAGTTTCCCTTGGGAACACACATAGCAATTGGGAGACTTACCCGCAGTAAGTGTGTTTTAGGAGGCAACAAGCAGCTTTAACAAAACATAATTTTCATCTCTTTCAACTTTTCAACTTTAACACTACCAATTGGGTCACCGTGTTGCAGTAATCTTCAATAACATGTAATCAATAATAGCAAATAAACCAATTTGTTTAATTAACAATAGAAGAGACAAGTGATGATACTTACCTGGGATGTGAACCCCTTCTTGTTTTATACTCAGAAAATTTTATTTTCAGAAAAGAATTGTGCCTCTTAGAGGCCAGTCACTCACTACGAACCAGATGACCCTGCTAGAGGGTTAGTACAAACCAGAGAGAGAGAGATGACTGGGCTGAGGCATAAGCAAATAATCAATGACAGTCAGAGGCACAGTAACAGTCTAACTCAAAACTCAGTCTAATAGATCAGATCCCAAACCAAAATCAGCACATAGGTTTAACCACTTAGCAAGTTAGCAAGTCCTTAACACAGAGTAGATCAAAGATAGGTCTCAGTCAATAGATCTGATCAGAAGGAGGGCTCAGCATACATACAACAGATCCAAATATAAGATCTGACTCACAGAGGTCATGGACTTAGCAAATGTGTGCTGAGTAATAGATCAAACCTAGGTAAGGTCATAGTCTCAGCAAATATGTACTCAATAGCTAGCTCTAACCCACACAAGGTCATGGCCTCAGCAAAAAGGACAAGATCAAACCGATGCATAAGCACATAACAGTCAGATCAGACCATATGTAAGCCTTCAAGTAATTGCGGCCCTCCACGATGAGGTAGATCAAACCCCAGGCATAGCAGATCAGATCATATTCAAGCCAATAGTAGTAGGTCGAAGTAGATCAAACCCTTAACTAAAAAATCGGGCTCTCACACAGACGAATAACAGCAGATCGGAACTAAATTAAGCTTCAATGAGGCAGATCGAACTCCACAAAATCACAGGTGAGCAGAAACAAGGCTAACGGCTAGGTTACCAAAGCCACAGCAGTCACGGCCTTTATTAACCAGATCACGAGTCATCAAATTGAATCATGTTTTAATCATGGATCAAACCCTGGATGCATATCAAACCTCACTAACATCATAAACATATCTGAAATTGTTCAGCAAGTGGGCGGCCTCCAAACTTGGGTGAGCAGTAGAGAAATCTTTGATATCAAGTAGAGGAAGTAGCAGAGCTGAGATAGAAGATGATTAATTGCCAAAAAGAAGGCTTGAATATATAGGATTAGGATCTTCTGGAAAGATCATTAAATTAACCTTTTAATTAAGTTAGGGTTTCATAGATTTAGGAGGGTACCACTTAGTTAGGATATAAAAAATAAAACTCACAAGATATAAAATATAAATGACTTAAGTGGGTAACAACACATTATGGTCAAAACAATAAAAGTCACAATTAATAAAATAAAAATACAATAGACTGTCTTAGGTGTGTATTAGGGTCATACAATTAAATAGGTGAGGGTACTATGACCAATCAATATGGTACAAGTCAAAACCATACAAACAAGAGTGGGGATATTGACCCAAAACCCCTAGGACCAAAGGGTGTACCTCAAACGTGGAAAAACAACCATAGTACCCATAAGACCAAAACATCAAAAATAACTCAAGGTGGGTAAATGACCTTATTAACCACAAGTCAAAGACACGGTACCACAAGACTAAAAAATCAACAAGATGTAAAGACCAAAAGAAAATCAACCAAGGTGGAGAAGGTACAACCAGTCATCTCTCTCTCAAATGTACAAATGTTCCATATAACCTGAAAGTTCATCATCACTATATAAGGAAGAGTTCACACTGGATGATGTGATAATGTGGTCCTCTAGACTGCTCCTGAGGTCAAATGTTAGTGGCTCCATCAAGGAATGGTCTGTCCCTTGAGAAGACCATCTAACTCAACCATCTCAAAGACCTAGGAGACGAGGACATCACACATCATCATCTTGGTCCACTGACCAAGATCCGCTTGGTTAACTGACCATCTATGTCACTACAGGAACTACTTGGTCCTCATGACCAAGAATCTACCTGGTCCCAGACTAGGAGGTCTCTGTCTCAACCTGCAAGACCTGCTTGGTCCTCGTGACTAAGAAACTCTATGGTCCCAGACCAGAATACCCTAGAGACAAATAGGGGCCCTAGCCACATGCTAAGGACTTTGCCATGGCATCAACCTGTTCGGTCCCTGACCAAGAACCCCAGGAAACAGCTGGGGGCACTAGGGTACCTTCTAGGGTCTTACTCTCTACTCTGCCTAGTTAACTTGACCAGGAACCCTAGTTAACTGACTAGGGTACCATCCTCTCTGAGAATGGGTCTTGCAGCTGCACTAACTTTAACAGTAATCACATACCACAGCCTATTTACCAATTGTTGGAACCACTGCTTGCCGGGGAATTGCATTGTGTGCACCCTACATTTTCCCCAAATTAAATGTAACCAAAACACAGTCAATCAAAAGTGATACTACAGCAGTGCAATACGGAAACCCAACATTGATTGGCATTGAGGATGCTGTTTGGCCCTTCGTCATTCACCTACAGCATTGTTATTAATTACCTTCGACGTTGAAATGAATTGTTAAACATTCCACAGCACTAAAATCAATTGCATTGGCCTTGCTCTGATTGGTGGATAATATGTATTTGTTCTACGTTGTACAAACCACATGTAACAGCTCATCTCAGACTCTCTTACGTTCCCTTTATCAAAGGTGTGGTGGTACCCATGGCCATCACTCTGCTTTTGCACAAGATGTTATCACCAGAACACTCATAATCAAAGTGTTTCATAGCTGTGTGACAGTGAGAGATGTTGCATGATTGCTTGTATATTGTCAATGGGTTGATGAATGGTTACATGAGTGCTGTGGGTACCCATTTGAAAAGCAGAGATTTCGTTCACTAAGTCCTGTTATAGAGCTGTGTACGCACATTGGAAAGGCAGGGTCAACTTCTTGCCATACCCATTTTGCGGACATATAGATGTATAACATTGTTGAATGGCCAGAGACATGGTTAATTCATTGCTGAGTTTGGGCAGGTCATTACAGCAGAGTATAGTATTCCTTTTTGGGGGCACATGCACATAACAGAGTTTCCTAATCTGCTGAAGCATATACATCTATTTGTATTTTCATTAAACAGAGAGCACTGCTTTTTTTATCACCACAGAATTGACTTGAATCCAGATCTGAATACAATCTCAGCATTGACAGAGTGCAATCGCCCTCCACTGTTGGCAATGGCCTTGGCATTATAAAGCCATTAAACTGAGCCTTGAATCCAACAAACAGAACCATTATTTTCTGGCTATTGATGCTTAGAAGCAGAAAAGGTTTGCATTCAGAATTGTACAGAGAACAAAGGAAAAAATATAATTTCCAAAGTATTTGAGTTGGTGAAACATGTTGGCTGTAAGTCCCTTGTTTCTGGATCTAGAATGCGTGAGAATAATTACTCACATAAGACTAATCTTACATCATTGTGCATTTTAGACTAAATGGGAAAATTGGGTTGCAAAAATATCATCCAATATGTTTTGAATGGTTTGAAGTGGTGGCTAAGGACTATAAAATAGCATCGGATATAAACATGCCAATAGATGAGAGCATACATTAGGGATTGGGAGTTGGCATAGCCGTCAATGCAGATCCCTAGTGTTGCATTAGAGATATCTCCATCAGCTGCAGCACACTTGATCTATATCAGCCAACTTTGGTTCATGTAACTTAGTTCTCTGAATTTAGTTGGGACATGATTGTGAACTGCCACATACACATTTTTACCTGGATATCTGTCAACTAGATAGTCCATTAAAGAGCAATTTGGCATGAAACCATTTGGACACCTTGCACCATATACTGTATATGTGGATTATATGTAGTTTGTGGATTATATGTAGTTTATTTTTTTAACTTCCATAATCATGTAGACTGCAACTGCACTTGCTTTGAGAAAACTGAACTGATACGTTAGTATTATTGTATGTGGTTCCAAAGACCATTTTAGGTCAGTTGTGGATTGTCCCTCTTCCTATGTCTCAAATAAAAAGGAGGATTTTTACAAGATAAAATAAAATGCCAATTTTGAAAAAGTTTAGAGGCTTGCATTTTCCTTATATCAGTTTTAAAAGCATATGAATGTACCACATTGCGGCAAATTTGCAGCCAGCGTGAAGGACAAGATGGGCATGCTGCATCAAGAAGTCGATCAATAGTTGCACGAACAAGCTTGCCAATCCTGCAAGCAAATAGAAAGGTCTAAGAGGCACATATTTTATTGCATATTACAAATTCACACAAGCCACCAAAAATTGCATTTTACTTTAATAAATGCATCAATGAATCATCAAGACCCTGCTACCCAAGGCTTAAATTACTGACTAGAGATGAAGATACTTCCAGACAAATTTCCACAGTATTATATAATCATGTGCATCAATCTGGTTTCAAACACATGACAAATGTTGAGAAACTTGCAAATCAAGATTCCATCAGTTGGTGGCTTCTTTGTAAGTTTGGAAAAGAGCATTGTATTACTTACACAGGTACGGCTCAATGTCCTCTGCCACATAAGCCTACAATATGGGTACCAGCAGAACTCAATATAGCATGCACACATCAATTCTTCTAAAGGGCTCAGAGTTTCTAAAAAGCAGAAGCAAATTTTTTCTTTTGTTTCATATCTGTTACAATAAAATCTAGCACCCACAAAAGCGTAAGTCCCAAGCACCAAAGTGATAGCTTTGTGTAACTGAGTTAGGTTGCCTACTGTCACCTCAGCAACTCTTCTTCTTGTTTAGCCAGGCTCATCTCTAGGACAAGGGAGTATCCCTAAAGTAGGATCATCAAGGCTATGGAGTGGGGGCTCAAGGTAAAAATGAAGAGTAAGCTTTGATAAAACAAAGGTTGTTATAGTGTAGTATAGTATGTGGAAATGGAACTGGAAATGGGGAAGGAATATGGACAAGATAGGAAATGGAAAAGGAAATAGGATGGGAAGAAACCAGTGCCTATCAATCTATTGGGCCAAGGGAGTCATGAAATATTTCATGAATGAAAGAGCTAATTTGCCACAATCAACTACTTTGAAGTAGGCTATATGGTAGAAGGGGCTAATTTGCCACATTAAACCTATTCAGATGAAAGAACTAGTTGATGCTTTCACCATTTAATTATGTCCTCAAGGTAAAAGGAACTAAGTTTGATACAATTGACATTACGTGTTTGCTGAAAATGTTGATATTTCCTTGGGGTGTGTCTAACCCATGGAAATCGTCATTAAATATTTCTTAGCTTTTGAAGGTTCACTTTATTAATTTAGTAATTAAGTGAATTTTTTTATAAAGAGAGTTTATATTAATTTAATAAAGTGCTCAAGTTAAGGCATTAGTGATTTAAATTAAATGTGGGCCATTGATCTCAAGTCAAGATTAGATTTAATCTTGACCGTTGATTAGGGATTTGGCCCAACTCAATATTATAAAAAAGGCAGCAGGAGTTAAGACAAGACACATTCATTATTCATGAGAGAAGAGGGATATTGAAAACTGCATAGTGAAAGAAACAACAAAAGCAAGCCACAAGATTGATCTGCAAAAACGAAAAGATTTTGAAAACTGCTACAGCGGGGTAGATGATTCTCAACATGTAGAAAAGAAGGTCAAGTACAGATCAGTCACTCACTGCCCAAAACATCTTGTTCTTTTTCGTTTTTCACCTTTTATTTGATAAAATTGTTACATGGACTGTAATCACATTTAGTCCCATTAGTTGGCCTGATGGATTGTTTAATAAAATCAATCTCTCTCTCTCTCTCTCTCGCACACACACACACACACATTAAAAACACAACAATGCACAACTGCAGAAATTAAGAGAGGGTATGCACAATGCACAACAGCAGAAATTTAGTTCCATAAGATTATCCGTTTCAGCATTTTAATAGAAAAATTATCCATTTCTATTCAAAAAAAAATATTCAAACAAATGTGTATAACTCCATTCATATAAGTCCTCCATTTCCGGCAACTTTAAAAATATGTGAGTGGTAACAAATGCAATATATAATTGCACCAAGAGTAGTGAGGTGCTTACAGCCCAGTATGGGGGAGATGTCACATAACGTAACGTAACATAACGTTATGCTACATTACAAAAAATAAAAAGTAATTAAAAAATTCATGTCGGCTCATAGAATAAAAAATTAAAATCAAACGAAAAGTAATTTAAAAGTCCATGTTGGCTTATAAAATAAAAAAAATAAAACCAACATAGATCCATCTTAAGCTCGAACTTATGTGTAAAGGTTTTTGAACATGTATAAAAAAGTTAGATAAATTTTCATGAACATGAAAAAAAGTTAAATAAATTTTTATACACATGTAAAAACATTAGATAAAAAAAAATTACACCTCAAGAAATTGGATCCCTCTCGGTGCTTGGTAGATCTGGATTTTAGATGGATCTATGATGGTTTGTAAGTCATCTAGGTTTTGTAAAATGGAGTCTAGATGTGATTATAAGATGGAGGTTGATGATGTGAATAAGATGTGGTTTGATTTGCTTTCATCAAGGCTTTAACCCGAGATGTGATGCAACTATTGAAATCCACTAATAAAAATTAAGCAGCTTGTTTGCTAAGAGAATATCAGGGAGATCTTTAGAAGGAAGAATTTTCCCTACATGATTTCCAAGCCTCACTAACCTACTCCATCAAGAACTCTGCAAAAGTGTGTTGAAAGAGTAGCCCAAACATACAATATGGTCTCTACCAATAAGCACTTTATAAAAATATTCTGAAAGTGCTAAGTTACTAGGATACAGATATGGATTCGGATTCGGATTCGGATCCGGATTGGGATACAGATATGGATTCGGATACAAATTCGCCAGATTTTTCAAAACTCGGGATCTGGATACAATGGGGAAACGACAAGTACAAAAAAATATAAAAATATTTTTATAATAAAGAAACAAATAGAGTGAAGAATCAAAATTATTTAGGAAACACAAGAGTAGAAGTTCCAGTGTTATCAGACTCGTCGAGTCTGGCGAGACTACACGAGTCTGCTGCAAAACGAGTACTCGGCAAAGACTCGGCTAGCAAACTCGCCACTCACCAGACTCGGCCAAACTCGCCAAATACTTGCCAGAGATGGTAAATGTTAAATAATAAATTCTTAAGGTAAAAGTGGCATTCTCCTTATCTTTCATTTTCTATCTTTTTACTTAAATTTTTAACATTACCATTAATTGTTTCAGGATGTTTGAGAGTGGTTCCAACCTCATTGGACTTCATATGCAAAAAGTAGAATTTTAGATCCCATTCAAAATTCAACAGACTTAACAATATTCAAGGTTTCAGGATTGCAACGTTTCCACTGGATTCTATCATGTATGATGGTAGGGAATTGACATTTAATCAAGCACATCAACCCCTCTATGTACCTCGATGTTGGTGGTGCTGATTGTTTAACTCCTTTGTCATGACCTTAGTAAAAATGTACCCTTCACTCAAGCAAAATTACTTATTAGGCACTCGAAGTTTTTTCTACCTTTTTTAATGCTTGGATTAGGAGGTTTCATCAAAATTGTAGGGTGTCAACTAATGTCCTTGGAGGATCAACTTTGATATTTGAGATAGAGGCAAGGGCTAGAGCCTAGAAGTGGGGGGCACGGGGTGTTATTGACGAATAGATCACAATATAGACAATGGTTTTGATGATATGTAGTTATTTGTTGTAGCATGAAGTTTTGAAGTTTTCTGGATTCTAGAGGCGATTTAGAGCCTCTTTGTTTATGTATATTGGGTTAGATATGGATTGCCCTCTATGCAATTTTAGTTACATGCACCCGTACTTTCCATATGAATCTCCTGGGATGATTTGAGTTGGCTTGATGAGGAGACTGAGGATATCTCCAATGTTTCCATTTTTTGAAATGGAAACACCCAATACACCTACATCACAATTGTTTCTTTGGTCTAGCGATGTTGGCACTAGCTCCTCTAGGCCCTATTCTAGGCTTTCTACTTCTCGTAGTCATGTATGAGACTTGAGATTGGGCTTGAAGACATTGTCTATTTTGATTTTCTACTTATGTTTTGAGTTATGTCATTGAACTTGGTACTATTTGTGAATCTGTTCAAGGAATCGTCTTTCGGTTCACTATTTTGCATATCATATGGAGTGTCAAATGTTGTATTATCATTTTTTTATGAGATGATACAATGCACTTCTACGTATAATGTGGTTTTATAACATATATGGATTAGATATGTCATTAGTATATTATTTTGTGCACAAAATTTACTATATTTTGAGTTTTTTTTCTATTTGCCGAGTCTTATCTGAGTCGCCGAGTCAATCGAGTCCCAAGCCTGCCGAGTCCGAGTCTGACAATATTGAGTAGAACTATAAGTTATTGCCAAAAAAGAGAGTTCGTGTACCATAAGTTATAACTGATCATTTGATGAGTTGTAAACATGATTGATACTAATAATTTTAAAAACCATTTCAGCATGGACTTGAAGCAGGTCAAACAACATTTTTGTGAGACACATCCACATGTCCCTATCAATAGGGAATAAATTGGTTTTCTTGAAGGCTATGGAAAGACTACATAATAATGTGGGTGAAGTGAGCAACAACATAGCACATAAAGATAGATCAGCCCTTGACAACAAAGCTTGACCATAAAGATAAATCAAATAAAAACGTTGAGAGCAGACCTTGATATTGATATATCAAACTTCAAGAGCAGATCTTGACATAAGGATAGATCAGCCTTGAGCAAGAATGGGGTTTACGCTTTTAGCCATTAGGTGTTTAGGGTTTTGATCCGTTTGAAAATTTCAAGAATTGTTTGATTTTTCACAGGATCTGTTTCATGGTACCAGGATACGTTTCCTTCTGCAAGGAATCCATTTCCATGACGGATCCTACGCAGTTCCAATTCAGATCCGTATAGGATCCGTGTATCCACGAATCCTACAGACTGGAGTGGTGGATCCAGTAACATAGTGAAAGTGTAGTCCAAGACTCCAAACATATCATTGATCTTTGCCATGCTCTCAACCCAAATTCATGTGCCCCACAATTCTTTCAGAAGCATTCATCACCATTTTTAACCCACTATGGAAGAACTCTGACCTTGGTTCCCTTGCCTAAGCTTCCATTTCGCAGTTTTGACTATTTTTGGACTCATATCATATATGAGATATCTATCAAAAAATAAAATTTTGGACATCTATTGATATAGTGCATTTTATGGACATGGATTTATTGAATATCAATGAAAAATGCCTTATTCATAAAAAATGTGTATTACTTTATATTTTTGTACTTACTGATCTGAACCAAACTCTTGGTTCTACACCACCATGTTTTTCTTGATTCCAAGTCTGGTAACTTTCACCAGCTCTCGTAGAACTAAGATATGAAACAAGAAGGTGAGGAAGAATGAGAATGATGGACATATCAGGTGAGCGGTACAGGAGGTGGGGACCAAACAACATTTCTTCTCCCTTTGGGAGGCATATAGCCACATCAAGAAGAGAGCAAATCTCTAAATCACAAGTTGGTAGTCAGAATGCCAGGAGGACCAAGTGAAAGAAACAGCAAAAGCAAGCCACAAGAAAGATCTGCAAAAATGAAGGGATTTTGAAAACTGCTACAGCGGGGTAGATGATTCTCAACATGTAGAAAAGAAGGTCAAGTACAGATCAGTCACTCGCTGTCCAAAACTTCTTGTTCTTTTCTTTTTTTTCCTTTTATTTGATAAAATTGTTCCATGGAATGTAATCACATTTAGTCCCACAAGTTAGTTGGCTTGATGGATTGTTTAATAAAATCTCTCTCTCTCTCTCTCTCTCTCTCTCTCTCTCAGACACACACACACACATTAAAAACACAACAATGCACAACAGCAGAAATTAAGAGAGGGTATTTACATTGAATCAGTTTCCATGTCGAGCATTGCAAAAAGATCCTCTTCTATCTGCTCATCAATCATGGCAACCTAAAACAAAATCTTGTCAGTAAAAACTTTTACATTGTTTTTCACCTACAAAGTGAAAAAAAATCTGTCCAAAAAGAATAAGCTATAAAACTTAAGCAATGATTTCAAGAGCTATAATTGTATAAAACAACATTTTAGCATCAGAAATCTCAACTGATAATAACAGTTTTAAATTCACTTTTTTAAAATGCTTACATGAAAATCATAATTGTAACATGGTCTCCTATCATTTCTTAAGAAAAAAGGTATTACTAAAATAGATAAAATGGATATTTAGAAGAAATCTTTCAAGGTCGACTATGCTCACAAACATGAATAAATAGTTTCCAACAAAAACAATTCAAAAAATTTCCATCGGCTACATGTAATTTTGACAGAGTTGCAGATGGGACTGAATAGAGATACCCATCAGTCCAGTAGAAGGGTTTTCAGCATTGTTACCCATGTTTATGATTTTGAGAAGTACCTATTACTTTGCATTCAATATTTAATCATTTTATTTAACTTTTTATCATTTTCCTTTATTTCCATATTTTAACCCAGCAACAAGTTTCCACTTGATGCTACCATGCAGTGAGTGGTCAAGCTTTGGCCTTGGCAAACTGTTCACCCCCTACCATTTGTCAGGATAATTAACTTACTTGTATTCCTGCCCACAGTTTTCTCAAATAAGAAGACAGCTGGAGATACCCATCAGTCCAGTACAAGGGTTTTCATCATAGTTACCCATGTTTATGATTTTGTGAAGTACCTATCATTTTGTATTTAATATTTAATCATTTTATTTACCTTTTATCAGTTTCCTTCATATCCATATTTTACCACTGCAACAAGTTTCCACTTGATGCTACCATGCAGTGAGTGATCAAGCTTGGCCCTTGGAAAACTGTTCACCCCCTACCATTTGTTAGGATAATTAACTTACTTATATTCCTGCCCACAGTTTTCCCAAATAAGGAGACAGCTGGGAACATTTCTCAACCTGTAGCACTATTTCCTGCATTTTTGCGTTATTAGTTTTTTGTGAACCACCAGCAAATCCAAGAAAAAAAACCTCATAAACCCTAAATTGGGACCCATAGTCCCAATGTTACAAAAACCGAACCGGTGGTCGAACCGGCCGACCTCGAGAACCGGAACTGGACCAAAACTGGGAAAAAAACCGGATCACAAAACCGGTCCACCAAAAATACATAAAATGTTCAAATATTGAAAAATTATATATATATATGTTCAACCATGTGAATCAAAACCATTATACACAAATTTGCAAAAAGGGCTCCTGTATGTATTTTGCTAGGTGCCATACTGAGCATATTTCACTTGAATCATATGTCTAACATGTTAAGGAAACTGCTGTTGTTGAAAGGGCTGTTTCAAGGCTGTTGTAACAGACTGTCACCTTGGAATATGCCCACAAAATTTTCTTTTAACTACACAGTTAACTCAGAGTTGCTGTTAGGGCTGCTCAAAGCCTCTTTACTGCTGTAGGTAACTACTATTAGGTGTATTTATTTATGATGATATAACCAGGACTGTTGCAGGTACTTACCATACTCATTCAAGGCTGCTACACTTCCCAAGAATGTCAAGAATGATTCTTAACTCAAAATACTCAAGTGAATAGTGTGAGAGAAATAGAGCAGTTGGGTTTGCTTTTATAGCTTTCTTAGGAGTTTAGGGTTATCTAGAACCTTCCCCACTCAACCAACTTTTATTTTTATTTTTAAATTTAAAAAATGGCCTCTTAAGTGTCGTTGTATAGTTTTGTACTAAACCGGTCAAAACCGGAACCGGAACCAGAAAACCGGCCCAGATATATAATTAAATATCATAATATACAGTTGAACAATAACAAGCAGGTATGAGCAAGGAGAGGAGGACTAGGACAAGAGGTAGAGCTCCATTATCCCCTTAACCAAATACCATAGAGCCACAAATTATAGAAGAGACAAGGAAGAGGCAGAAGATGGGTCAGTTAGAAAAAAATGTTTGATGTCAGAGGGAGAGATTTAGTGGCTAGCAGTTTGGCTTTATGTCTATTGGCATGTAGCATCCCTGTTGATGTTGTTCCATCAGCTTAATGGAACGACATGGTGAGGGCCACTAATAACGAACCAAAAGACATAAGGAACACTAAAAGTCCACTTGTCATCAAGGCATGTGGACATGAAGCATTTTGTTTGTACACAATATGTCAAAAGAATAAACAATCAAACATGCATTTGGAGCTGTAGAGTTGCTCGAGCTCTTTGGGAATGAGTTTTCATAAAATGCAAGTCTTTTAGATGGGACCTCTCAGCTGGAAGGGGCCAATTTTTGCATACTTGTGGATGGTCAAATATGGCAGGGCAATTTGGTGCAATATCCATCTGATTCTGGTTAACAGGTCTTACCTTCCTTGGGAGAAAGCATAAAGCAACTTTTAATGATTATTCTGTAAATCATTCCCTTCGAAAACTCACAGCATTTTAACTTATATAAATGCATATATAGCAGCCAGAATGAGTATATATGAAAAAGACGTAGATATATATAGAAAGATAGTAAGAAGAATGCAATGGCTCTGCTCTCCTATGTTGGGGGAGGGAGTCAGTTGCAATATTGCCTAATTCACTAATGGTCTTACTCATGTAAAGTATCACATGAAAGAAAAAATTCTAGTATCCTTTAAAAACATTCAAAAGGACCAATAAGAATTATTTTACATAAGCAGTAACTTAAAACACAATAGATAAAACATGAATATAATTTATTCTGTAAGGATGTTGAATCCCTATATATTGGGGCACAGACTCATTGTTAGCATTTCTGGGCTTTTTAGGACAGGAATTTCATGCTAATCATGTTGTTTGTTTGATGTAACTCTTTGTCCCATGATGTAATTATAATTTCATGAATATCTGAAACATTTCTCAACATAATAATATTTTTTTTTAAAAGCGCAAAAAATCCTTGTAATATCTGCAAAGGAGTTTAGCAACATTCAAAAGGGTTTACGCCCAAAAATATCTTGCAGCCACTTTGGCATTGGGTTAGAGACCAAGTAACTAGAGCCATATTACAAAATGCAAGCAATGTTGAATACCATTTCCTATTTGACATGAAAGAGCAAGAGAGATGGGAACTATCAATTCAGCTACAGAACAATCTATTGAATATACATTACTGATTTTGGTGGGAGAATGTAGCTTTTAAAATCTTTTAAAGTTTAAATTTTTAATGCTTTATCAAACTAAACCTGTGAGGAAGAACTGAATATTGTGTCAAAATAAATCCTTACATTTTTCAACAATTCTTTTGCTTGCGCTTTGAATATAAATGTGATTTTGAACATGATGATTTCGGACACATCAAAAAGTGATGCATTCAGATTTCTATCAAATATCCTACTTGTAAAACTTGAATTGGTACAATGGAGCTGAAATTTCTAAATCATCTTACGTTTTCAACAACGGAGATAAGCCTGTCATGAATTAATGCATTCATATCCATTTTACTTCAGAATAATAAGAAAAATAATGAAACTACAAAAATATCATATCTCACCGGATCTTTCTCAGCTAAATGTCGCAAAGTAGAGATGGCAGCTTGCCGGAGTGTTGGCTGTCATACAGATAAGTTGCATTCTTGAGTAAGACTAAAAAAAGGTTTTGAAACAATACAACTCCAAAACTCAAACTACCTGTCTTGATGACAGTGTTGGTCTCAGTGTTTGGACATGTGAGTGCATAGAAACAGCTTGAGGAGCAAAAAGTACTAGCTGCTGAGTGAACCGCACACACCTAAGGAAGAATTCATAGAAATGTGTAAGATAAATGGAAGAGCATGATGACAAAAATAAATATTACGATGCTACTATTTTGTTCAACATTCTTACAGGCAAAATATAGAAACAATGTAAACGTAAGTAACCTTCAAAAATGCAACAAACATGACCAGAAGTAGGTGTAAGAAAGAAAAAATTCCTATAAACCGTCCTCAAGTATTAGTAATTACAGAGTTCTTGAACTGAGTAAATGAAAATCTAAAATACTTCCTTGCTGTTCATCATGAGGGAAGCATAAGCAGTGGAAGAGAAAGAGAAAATGAAATTGATGCATGAGGCATCTTCTCAGAGAGTTATATCAAAGCTTGATATAATCATGAAACAGTATGGAAAATTGGAGAGAAGAGAGGGGAGCTAGCTGACTAAATGTTTTGACTAAAATAATTAAGGCATAAAAGCAACAATCTATTTTTAAGGTGTACTCCCTAAAGCCCAGCTATGTAGGGCTACTACTACAACTAGCTCAAAAAGTTTAATTTTCTTTATAACCAGCCAAAAACTACAAAAGCGTAACAGAATATGAGAGAGTGATAAATACTCAAGAAGTACTGAAGGCTCCTCTCCCGAACTGATCTCTGAAACAACAGACTGCCATTGATCCAAAATTCTTTGTCAGACAATATTCATTTGAAGCACAAACCCAAAAGGGCAATCCCTTGACCCGGTACAATGATTTTTATAAATAGCAAGACTCGAAGAATAAATATGAAAGCCTTAAAAGTATCCTGGACATTTCTTCAGAAAATTCTAAAACCTACAAAAACTATACATTTACTTTTTAAAGATGTATACACAATAACTTGCAAGTTTTCATAATCAATTTATTAGAACTTGATTAAACAATACATATTTGGTCATCTGAACATTCATTAATACAAATCAAGATATTAGATACACATCTATAATATGTAAGAAACAAATTAAAAACACCATCCTCGCAGGATATAAATTAAAAGAAAGCAGACCTTGCAACGAGAGAAAAATGAACTCCCAGGGGAAAGTTCCGGACCCAAGACTGCAACAATAGCATTTATTAATCGACCAATACTTTGTCGAAGATCCATCCCTGCATGCTCCTCAGATAATAGAATCTCCATAGCAAGACTCAATGTTGTCTGAATAAAATAAGAGAGCAGAATTAAAAGCCAGAGAGACTCTTCAAGAATAACTCTAAACCTAACTCTAAACCCATTTCTACATCATATGAGGACAAAAGTCCACTCTTTAGAATTCTCAAATACTTAGAAGAATCAAAACAGAATCCTATAATATGTTGCAATAACAGATGTATTATGCTGATCTTCACTGTTATGATATTTCAGTTAATACACCTCCTTCCACCCATTTTCACGATGAAGTAGTCATGTAATTAGTGAGATTGTTGAAGAAAACTCTCCTTTCAATTAACTTGACTTTGGGAATAAAAAGTAAAACAAGCTCAAAATGTTTGGTTCCTCAAATGAGTACTGGTGCAAAATTCCTGCTGCACTTTCCATGGTCTGTAAGGCTTGTTGACTTGCTGTTAATGCTTTGACTGGAAGTATTAATACACCCTATATTAAATTTTAATACAAGTCCAACCAAAAACATAAAAAGCAATGATTTTCTCTCTGAAGTTGAAATTTATTATTATTTGGCGCGTTTGTTTTATTTTAAACAATTTGATATTTACAAGATATCATGAGAATCAGGGACCCCATATCCAGATAGTAGCCTACCTGGTCTTGGCTAACTAGACTTCAGACATGTGGTAATCCCTTTGAAGTTTTGAACAACTGTGCCATTCGACCACAAACCCTTGACTACAAAACTAATGGTCCTTTCGAAATATTGGGAGCTCTTAAAGCACCATATATTGGCTAATTTATAATGATTTCAAAGCCTTGTTAGGTACACTCATGTTAAAATTAGGAGGAATATTTTTTATATAGATAGTTACCATCAAGTTTCAACTAAGAAAATATCATCAATCTTTTGGGGCAAGGAAAAACTGTCAAGAATGGAAGCAACCAAATATGAAATATATAAATATATATTTTCATTAATTATTATTATTCAAGTCTGTATTACATGATATGCAGCTCACACATTTATACAACATGATGACATAGGACATGTCTTTAGGGAGCCGACTCTTCAATATTAATTATATTATCATTTTACCTAATATCCATATTAAGTTATTAACCCTAAATACCAATTATACATTAATATAGGTATATTACAAGTCATCCCCTCTCAAAATGCTTCATCCTTGAAGCAAGTAGGATTTAAGCATTTCTAATATTGTTTGCTTCTGCCTTGCCAACTTTGGGTCCACCTGGGATTATAGAAAGCATCAGGTCTGCCAGGTCAACCCTTTCCATACTTGCATTGCAGAAAGCACAAAAGTGAACTTTCATTGCCCTGCTTTGTGTACAATGACAGTAGTAAATTATGAAGATTCTGCTGAACACAGAATTATAAATACTTGATAGCCCCATGGGTCTCATCCTTTGTGTTACCAGCATGTTGCTTGGCAAAGAGGGGCCAAAACTTTTGTAAAGGCCATGTATGGGGTTTTGTTACACATTTCTATGGTTGGCCATGTCAGGACTCCTTGGTTTTGCCCTCACAAGTACTATGGCTTAGTGGCATTGCTGACTGCCCCTTTGTAGGGCATGTAGCCCTGGGGTTGGTGTCTAAGGCTTCTGAGGGTGGGCCACTAGGTCACATGACCACCCGGTTATTTTCTCTTGGAGGTGCTTGTACATTGTAAAGGGTTGTTGTCCCCTTCTTAGTGCACCTCATGTACCCCACTTGGACCTCTTTTCTCAGCACTCTACCCCTCTTTGGCCAAGTCACACCTATGACATCATCATCTTTTTCAAGCATTCAAGCCTGTTCTGAGGGGGACGTTGAGGGATTTTCAGCATTATGGAGTTAGTTGGGGCATGACGACCCCCTCTAGCCCACTCTTCCAGCATAGTGGTGCCTTTATCTTGCATATTTTAACATTTTTTATCAGCATATGCTTATATTGGGGCAAGATACCCCAATTTAGTCTTGTTTTAGACTATTTTAGTATTATTTTATTCTAATTTCAAATTGACAAATTAAAACTTGTAGGCTTGGATAAATTTAAAGGTAAGCGTTGGAGGATATAAAAACCTCACCATACCTCACTTGAAAATCATAAGACAAGGGTTCAAATGATTATTGCTCTATTTGTCTTACTCTATGGGCTCTCTATGTGATGTGCACCTCTTGAGATGATGTCTTCTTTAGCTTAAGGTGAAAAGTGGAGTATTTCTCTAAAGTTTCTTGCACATACATGGTTGAATGCTAGCATTGTTGGAACAACACAAGCACAAGAATGATCTAAGGCTCTTCTTTGATCATTCCATTGTTAACGGTTGGTGAGTTTCATGCTTCTATGTGGATTGAATGGTGGTGTTAATGCTGCATTTTTTCTGAATTAGGGCTTCTTACCAACTTTTTGTCAACTTTGTATCGTAGAAAATGTCCTCTTGAAGGAGTTTTCTCTTGTTTTGGGCCGTGGATCTCTGTCTTTTGCCCTAATTAGGCTCCCTCAACGAACCCTAGAGGTTGTTGATGGATGCCCTAGTTTGCAAAGCCTAGAGAGTCATTTCAGAAGGGGCGTTGATCATTGATCCCCATGCCCTAAGGTTTGAGGTGATACCTTAAAACCCCCTTAGTCTTGTCATCTTTTACCTAAATTCCTAGTATTTCATGTGTATTATATTTTATTGCATTTCATGTTAACAAGGACTACTTTTGTGCCATACGGACTACAATTAATGCATGACCATAGTAAAAGTTACCATGTATTGCTTCCTAAACATCATAAGTACTGTCGTTGATATTATACTATTCACTGTCTCTTAACGCTGATGTAAATGCTATGTACACTGCCGCTTCTACTGTGCATTATACAGCCTAATTCGGTGGTTTTTTAAAGGTTAAATATAGTGCTAACTCATATCTTTTACTGCTGAAAGTGGTCGATCTTCATTCTAGATTTGCCTGTCAATACTTAACAACTTTTGCAATTGATAATTACTATCCTTAAGATCTGATTGTTAGTACTGATGTTAGGACCAGTGATAACTATTTACTGCTGTTACTAATTCAATTGTGTGGTTACTCTGGGAAGTATACATTGTATTACATGCAAGTCTATGTCAAGTGGTGACCCTTATCTTTACTTCGAATGCCATAATTTGTTTAATGAAATTGCAACCTGATTTTATATAGCGTTATACATTGAGAAATTGGCTGGGTCTAGCCCCTTGATAGTCATAGAATATCAGTACAGTAACATTGGCTGGGTCTAACCCCTTGATAGTCATAGAATATCACTACAGTAACATACTTTGCATCACTATACCTTGACTCCGTATATAAGGCACTGCTCTAACTCCTGAAGGCATAGAGAAACATTTGTTAAAGTTATTTGCAGGTATCAGTAAAGGGCTCTCCCCTGGGTAAGTGACACCCAAAGAAGTTGAGGAGATAGACCAGGGTGACATTGGATCTAGTCTCCCTCTTGCATGCTTGCCGAATCAAGCCCTGCTAATTCATTTGGTAACACTGTAATGTCCCATTTTTACCAATTAAGCAATATCAAGTGACATGCACAACATGCAGTGCGTAAGTCAAAATGCATGCGGCATGCATCACTAAAATTGCATGCATGCATAAGTTAGGCTGCACGTGATATGCAAAAAGTGAGTTGCATACAAGAATAAAAGTTAGGGCATGCAAAAGTCAGGGCATACAATCTCAACAGAATAAAAGAAGGAAAAGCGAGTTACTCATTATGCATTTTACTATTATTGATCATTGAGGTTCGTGTTAAGAGCTCTGAGAGCAATTTAGGGTTGAGGGCAAATTCCTTAGCCAACAATTGAGTTCGGTGGCAAAATCTATCCACCCTAATCAATTACAGGGATAGATCATCCAGGTCTATCAACGTTCTTCATTGTTACAGCATATTCATCATCCGTCACAAGGATTCGAGGGCATCCAAAGCAATTGAAGGATTTCTGAGGGCGCACTCATTCATTAATTAGGGCAGTGATCTCCTTATTACACAAGGGTGTCTTCTTGAGATCACATCCATCCATTAAATGTGCAGTGATCTCCTTCTTAAAACAAGGGCGTCTTCATCAGCATATTAGGGCAGCCAAGAAGGAGGCGGTTAATTGTATTGAGGGCAGCCTCTCTTCCTCATTCACTGCGTGGTCATTCACCAATATCATGGCCACTTTGGGACTGCCATTTATCAAGCTTGGAGGGCAGCAATCCCATAATACAGTCTGCTGCTAAGAAGAGCAGCAATCTATTGCCATACAGGAAGGGCACATCCACCCTGTGTAGGAGCAGTGATCTTCCTCCAAACTGGGCCGTGAATCTCTATTGGAGTGTGGATCCTCTTGGACCATGCGTTTCCTATACAAGACAGCATCATTATAATTCTGTTAACGCTCTCTCTTCATCATAGTGGCAGCGCATTAAATTGAGAGGCCAGATCTGCCTCAAGGAGGAGCATGGTACTTGTTGAAGTTATACCTCAAGGAGGGGTCATTAATTTCATGCATGGAGGCTGCTTGAAGGTTGAAATAATTCCTTTGTCATTGGAAGGGACTGTACTCATCAAAGGAAGAAGCGATCTGCTTATTGAAGCCTCTATTCCTCCTATCTGGCATTTATATCAGACAAGCACCTACAGCCAACTCTCTACATCAGCCTGGGTATCATCTACAGCTGTTACAGACCTTTTTTATCTTCCTATCAGCACTATAAGAACAGTCAAACAAGGCGTCTATTGGGCAGCAAGACTTCAAAAATTGCAAGGAATTCCCTTCTTCATTCTTGGACTCTGTACATTCTAATTGGAATTCATATTCAGCCTTGGAGGCATCTTTCCTTGGACAGCATACTCCTCACACGCTATACATGTTCAAGATCAACATTATCATAAGCTGCTACAGCCATATTCTTCGAATCCCATACGCTGCTAACAGGTCAGATTTATACATTTATGAGGTCTGATATTTTATTTATAATGAAGTAATTACTCTTGTTTATTATTGGAGGATAACTCTATGAAATCCTTTGGGTTTCCTAGCTGGGTATTATCAATTTGTTAGATTACGTTGTTGAACATGGCACGCCATTAGACTCGGTTAAAGACTAATACGGTGCAAAATTAGTCAACCATTTTAAATTAGCAAGTATAAACACATGCAAAGGCAGTTCCTACTCTTTGGGATATTACAAACACTTTGTACATGGTTCACTAGAGTAACATAACAATGCAGGAATCAATCTCCTTGGCTTCAAATTATTGGCAACCATCCATATCTCAACAGTCTCATAAGGATCTAGCATAATCAGATCTGGAGCAAACTTGCACTGCAATTCAGGAGAAACATTTGGTTTCTGTAATAGTTCAAAAGATTTCCCTGCCTCTCCTTGCTGAATGTAATGATGGATAACAGTTTCATGCTGCTCTTTAAGACTAGCAAAATATACAGGTTCATCCACCCTTCCATAGCTGCCTAACAATTTGACAGTTGTTGCCTTATCCAGAACATCTTTACAGTCACTGAGAAAATCCCGAAACTCCCTACAGATCGGACAAAATACATCTTCACCATAGTCATGGCAGATTTCTTGTGTAGCCAAATTCTCTATCATTGCCTTAGCTGGAGGAGGAGGGCCGTGATACTCATCTTCTTCACCGCCACCTTCACGTGCACTTTTGATGCATTCAAGATGCGTATGCACAGCCTCATCATCGGAATTCTCAACAGCTGCAACTCCATTGGAACATTGCGCATTTCCTAAGTTCATGATTTTCAAACCCTTGGAACTGTGAAGTTGAATAGACTATGATATTAATCACCTTGAATGTTGCAGAACTGGTGTTCTTGCTCACTTTTAGGTCGTATGATAAGATCAAAATAGTGAGAAGACATACTACTAGCACCACCAGCAACATGCCTCTCGAATTCAAGATATTCAATCTCTTCATGAAGAATAAGCGTCGGTGGTATAGGCAAGAAGAAAAAAACTATTTTCCAGAGGATATAAGATTCCATCATCGGCCTTAACTAATGCTCTAACTGCATAACCATCTTGATTGCTGCGAAACCTTCCTGGCCATGTTACTTTGGCAGCAGAGAGACCACGCAAGATTTGTGTAAACACTCCATGGAATAAACCTTATATGAAGGTTCAAGCTTGTCCTTATACTTGGTATTTAGCAGCCCTTCATTTATTGAGAGTGCATACTCAGCTAGCTCCTCCATTGCAAACTGTAAGACAATATGTGGATAAAATGTTTGACCTTTGCGAATTGCTGGATCAAGGGTGATTACCACAAGCGTATGAGCTGACTTTGAAAACACAAATTGACGAACAACACTGTTGTATTGAATTTTAAAATCACTGACAAGCCCTTGAAGCCGGATGAAAGAAAGATGAAGTTCAATAGTGTAACGACCCCTAGGGGTAAGGATAGCAATGTCCTCAAACAATGCAACTGCTTCTGCACCTGATGGTCCCACATCTGTCATTGATATGATTTTCTCTCGAAAAACCTGTGTCAGAGGTGTGGCCTCACCCCCAGCAAATGTTGTATTGTTGTTCGGAATGTGGAAGCTCAGTTCCATCAGAGAATATTTCTCATTGGCTCCAGTCAGCAATAAAACATTTTTCAGTCCCTCTGCTTCTCCATTCTTGCTAAGAGTCTCTGAGTCATCCTCCTCAGAAGTTGCAGGTTGATATTTATCTGTCCGCAACGAATTGTTCATGCCAATTGGTCTATTAGAAGCTCCACTAGTAGTACAATGGAAATAAGACAACCTTTTTTCAAGATCCTTTAGAGATAATTTGTTGCCCAACTCTTTCAGTGGACCATCCAGCACGGTAGAATTTTTACTTTTCATGTGGCTCTCCAAGTATGCAAATAACGTCTCAATTAGGTTCTTAGTCCTGTCTAAGCCACCAGAATATTTGGGCAGACCATGCAAAGAGTGAGCCTTCTGAAAAGGCAGATTTCCTTCAGTGGAGGATAACAATTCACTGAGTTGCTAAAAAAATTAAACCCTCCACCTTCCAAGAGCATGTAGCTTGATTGTGGGATTAATTCACAAGTTTCTTTGAACCCATTTGAGTGATCCTGTTGCAGAAAGCTACTTTCTATAAACTCCCAACCTTTCGAGTCCAAAGGTGCAATATCCACCTGATCATTTTGAGTAATGTGGAAAGGCGGACAAGGTGCCAGCACTGCATCTGACAGTCTTGAAGCCTGCAGATTAATATCCATTTGACTCCCAGAGGCATGGGTAACTCTTGTCTGAAGTGATTTTTGCTGCATAAAGAATGGATTCGTTTTTCTACCGGCAGAAAGACAAGCAATTTCCTCTGCTGCTTGCTTGGCCTCCAATCGCAAGTTGAAAGTATTATTTGATAATTTAGCCTCATCTCCATCAATAGAAGCATCTACTTGACTTGATTTTTTCATCAATGACACTTTACTCTTAATAGGACCATTTTTAGAACATAACCTTGAGGAGACTTTCCTTCATTAACTTTTGCCTCCTTTGCACGCTTACGTCTTTTTGGAGAAATTGCAGGAGCAACTTCAGAATTAGCATGTTTTTCAATTCTTACACCAATATCAGGTGTTTCACTTTTCAACTTGAGCTGCTTCAGCTGATCGTGTTTTTTTGAAGTTGGTAAGAAGAATTCTGATCCAGCTTCCCCCAAATTCTTTGTAGTTGTTCAACTGTTGACATTCGTGGTGCTTCACATCCACTCTTGACTGCTACCCCAACTACATCCTGCAATTCTTTAGAATTAGAAGTGTCTGGACCATTTATGCAACTCATTTATGTTCCTTGTATGGAGTTGCCCACATGAGTGACAGAATATTTATTAATTTCTGGTGCATATGCATCTGTGTTTTCGACAGTTTTCGTTATCAACATTCTCATCAAATTCTTCTTCGAGATGCATCAGTTCTTTTTTATTTTTAGTTTTTTTTCATGGTATTTTAACATTTATTTTATTTCTACTATTCCTTCAAAAAACTTAACAGGTGCTATAGACATTGTAATTTAAATTCCCCGTGCAGCATGAATAGATTCAATGACGATTGGAACTACTTGAATGGATGATTGAACCTCGCTCTAATACCAATTGGAAGCAACCAAATATATAAACATATATTTTTATTAATTATTATTATTCAAGTCGGTATTACATGATGTGCTGCTCACACATTTATACAACATGATGACATGAGACATCTCTTTAGGGAGCCAACTCTTCAATATTAATTATATTATCATTTTATCTAATATCCATATTAACCCTAAATACTAATTATACATTAATATAGCTATATTACATATTCTCAAGTCAACACACATTAAAAGTTGCCATTTTTTGGTGCAAGGAAATTAAGGCCATAACATAAATAGAAACAATATTGAGGCGATCTTAAGTAGACAATTCTTTTAAGAACTGCATTTTATTCAGAGCATTACATCAATTGGGAAACCCATAGGGGCACTATATCAAGTGAAAGTATTCAAAAATAAGATCAACATAAAAACAGCAATCAGAAGTAGCCTATGTAGACCTTCTACAACAAAGGAGCTACAGGAAACAGTATCTAGTGTATTCACATTCAAAATACTCCCTCAAAACGTCATGAAATCTCAGATTCTCAAGAACTGATTATACTTTTTTCATTGTCCAAACTGTATCAAGATTTCGAGCCGTAGTTATGCAAAAAATTTCTGAAAGAATTTATAAGAGTCATGATACTTATTACTAACTAATTTCAAGACGTACTAAATTCAATAAGACTCTTAAGGATGTTTGACCTTACCTGAATATGCGGAACACAAGAAAGCCCACCAGCTTCAGTAGTAAGGCAAAGACCATGTAAGGACCATATATGAAGAGAATCTTTAGGTTCCTTTGCCATCACACACAATGACTGCACAGTTGCAGGAATCAAAGATGACAATGCCATTCCTCCTGCACTGTAAAACACACCATAAAATGTAAAGAAATGTATAGCCAATGCTACAAGAAAATGTTTACAAATCCTAAAATTCAAATAAACTACGAATAAGCAGAATGGTCAAAACCCATAAGGACTAACCCAATGTTATCAGAACCAGGCAAACCCAAAAATCTGAACTGGACTGGAACCGGAGCAAAAAACCAGTTGACCAAAACATACAAAAAATATTCAAATTTTGAAAAAGAACATATATATTCATGTGCATCCATATGAAACCAAACCATTATACACAAATATGCAAAGTTTCTCATGTATGTAGCAAATAAGGGTGGCCTCTAGAGTCCAAAAAACTTCATGCTACACCAATTAACTACATATCTTCTCAATGATTGCCTATATTGGGATCCTATTCATCAATAGCACCCTATGCCCCCCTCCTCTAGGCTCTAGCGCTTGCCTCTACCTCGAATCTAGAAGTTGATCCTCCAAGGACATTAGTCAACACCCTGCAATTTTGATGAACTTCCTAATCCAAGCATTAAAATAAAGTCAAAAAAACTTCCCATGCTTTATAAGTGATTTTGCTTGAGTGAAGGATACATTTTTTTAAGGTCATGATAGAGAAGTTCAACAATCAGCACCGCCACCACCCCATGTTATCAAAACTGGACCGGTCATCGAACCAGCAGAGCACAAAATGTGAACCAGAATGGAACCAGAAAAAAACCGGTCGACTAAACAATACATAAAACATTCATATTTTGTAAAAAAACATATATATTCATGTGCATATATACGAATACAAACCATTAATACACAAATATGCAAAGTTTCTCATATATATAGCAAGTATGGGTGCAAATAACCTAAGTCACATGGTTCGGGTTCAAATTCGAGTTCAGCAACCTTGAAATTCGGGTTCGAATTCGGCTTTTCAAATAAAGTTCGAAATAAGGTTCGACATTAAGTTCGACCATATTCACTGATAATATAAAATATAATATAAATACAAATATAAAATATTATATGAAATATAAAAAAATCAAAATAAATAATCAATTATATAAGTAAAATCATCATAATATTAATAAATACTAAATAACTAAATAAACATAAATAATCTATTAATATCTAAACCTAATAACAAAAGCCAACATTAAAATTTAAAAAGAAATATTGTCCGCTAGTGCTCGAGCTCCCAACTTACGAGTCGAGCCAACACATAGGTACCTACCACCAATTGAGTCAGGTCGAGCCTATGGATAGTCTACAGGGATTACAAATTTGCAACAACCGATAATCATGGAAGAAGCCGACAACACAAAATGGATCGTGGTGCGGCGGACATAGCACCGGCAGGACTCACGGTGGCAGGATTTGCAGCGACAGGGATCGTTGCGCGGCAGAAAATCGAGACAGCACCGACAAACTCAGGTTAATGCATGGATCGTGGTGCGGCGAACATAGCACCAACAGGACTCCCGGGTGGCAGGATTTGCAGCGACAGGGATCGCTGCACGGCAGAAAATCGAGACAACACCGACAAACTCAGGGTTAATGCATGGTATTTTTTTAAAAGAACTTCATTGTCGAACCTCAACGAACCTCGGATTTTCTTTTAGGTTCGTCGAATTTCGAACCGTAAGGTTCAAATCCGGCGAACCCTGTGACTTAGCACAAATAACCAAAATAGCACCTCGTGCAATACATCTCTAAAGTTCTAAACCAAAGTACATCAACAAAGAGGCTCTAAATGGCCCCTACAGTCCAAAAAGAAAGCATAGTACTAATGAATAACCATAAGCCGATCATATGGCACTAGCCTACTAGGTGCTAGAGCCTACTACTAGGTAGAATCATCATCATCATCCTCTATAGGAGTGGGATTCTGAGCCCCACTTGATTCCCCTGGCCCTGAACGTAGATCCTCTGGAAGTGGGTCAAAATCCAACCAAAAATGGTCTTCATTATCAAATATTGGTTCCTGAGTCTCCATTGTAAATTTTCTGTGTTTTTCAACTTGCTGGTTTATGTCACGTTTTTAGTGTTTTTCATTCCCAAGCCGGTTTTGCATTGGCTGGAAACTACTTATAAAAAAATGCAGACAATTAAACACGCTGTAAATACACTTTAACAAGCAGAAAATTAATTTAGCATGCACCCATAAAATATTTCAAACTCAGAAATTTTTGGCCAATAGCCCTAGAAAAACCCCCACGGGGAAAACCAGTCAGAGAGAGAGAGAGTTTATTATTTCTTCAGTAATCTTTAGTACAGAAATTTTACAGTCAAAATGTACTTATCTCAACCAAAAATTTCACACCCAGAATCTGCCTTGATTTCTGTGCCAGGGTGTTGCCTCAAATTTTGTGCCAAACACTGTCTCGATTTCTGTGCCAATCCTACCTCGATTTCTATGCCAACCTCTGCCTCGATTTCTGTGTCACTTTTGCCTCGGTTTTTGTGCCAAAAGACAATCCCGATTTCTGTGCAAAAACAGTCTCAAAATCTATGCAGCGAGTACAATCCGTATGAACTGTAGACCTCGAAATTTGTGCAGAAAAAATATTCTGGAAAAATGTGCCTAGAAACAGCCTAGAAATTTGTGCCCCATCTCGGGAAATGTGCCCAGCAATACTGCATAGAAAACTGTGCTTGCCTCCACAACCAACAATCTCCCACTTGGAGACTGATCACAGCAACTCCACCGCTATTGTACTTGCTAGACCTTGGACTTGGCAAATTTCTCATCTTCACCTTCACGCAAGAAGGCCAACTGAAACCGAGCAGCAACTCAGTTTCTCTCTGGTTACTACCTTTGTAAACATGTCTGCAGGATTCTGGCTAGTATGTATCTTCTCCAGCTTCAACAGTTCATCTTCCAGAACAGAGCGTATGAAATGGTACTTGAGCTGTATATGTTTAGTTCTAGAATGGAATGCTGAGTTCTTTGCAAGATGAATGGCACTATGGCTGTCACTATACAACCTGCTATCCTTCTGATTCTTACCCAATTCCTCCATAAACCTCTGCAACCAAATCATCTCTTTACTAGCCTCTATAACAGCAACATACTCTGCTTCCGTTGTTGAAAGTGCAACAACCTTTTGCAGTTTCGAAATCCAACTTACTGTTATTCCACCTATAGTAAACACATACCATGTGGTGCTCCTCCTGTTATCCTTATCACCTGCCATATTTGCATCAACATATCCCTGTAGAACAGTGTCTGAACCTCCAAAACATAATGCATGAGTGGTAGTACCTCTCATATACCTGAGAATCCACTGTACTGCCTTCCAATGTTGTTTACTTGGATTGTTCATATATTTGCTCACAACTCCCACTACATGTGCAATATTTGGTCTTGTGCACACCATGGCATACATCAAACTGCCAACTACTGATGAATAGGGAATCTCAGACATGTAATCTATCTCTTCCTGTGTCTTGGGACACATTTCCTTACTTAGTTTAAAATGGCTGGCCAAAGGTGTACTCACTGGTTTTGCATTCTACATTTTGAACCTCTCCAACACCTTTTGTATGTACTCACCCTAAGACAATGTCAATTTGCGATTTTTCCTGTCTCTTGTTATTCTCATACCAAAGATTTGCTTTGCAACACCCAAATTCTTCATCGCAAATGAATTTGCTAACTTCCTTTTGCGCACATTTATATCCTGCGTGTTAGACCCTGCAACAAGCATGTCATCCACATACAATAACAAGATAATATATCTTCCATTATCTAGCTTCTTGAAATAAACACAGTGGTCAAAATGACATCTACTATAACCTTGTTCTGTCATAAACCTGTCAAATTTTAAATACCACTGCTTTGGAACTTGCTTCAAGCCATACAAGCTCTTCTTCAACCTGCATACCAAATTCTCCTTCCCTTTGACCTCATACCCTTGTGGCTTCTGCATGTATATCTCTTCCTCCAATTCCCCATGGAGAAAGGTTGTTTTTACATCTAACTATTCAAGATGCAAATCTTCTACCGCCACTAGACTTAAAATAGTCCTAATTGAAGTCATCTTAACAACAGGAGAAAATATTTCATCAAAATCTATACCTTTCTTCTATGCAAACCCCTTTACAACAAGTCTGTCCTTGTACCACTTCTTACATCATTCTTCCTTCAACCTGTAAATCCATTTGTTCTGCAATGCTCTTTTACCAGCAGGAAACTGAACCAAATCCCAAGTCTAGTTTCCTACCAATGAGCCCATCTCCTCATTCATGCCTTGCTCCCACTTCTTTCCAGTTTCCACCTGCATTGCTTCTTCATAACATTCTGGTTTACCAGCATCAGTCATCAATAAATAATACATTGAAGGAGAGTATCGTTCAGGGAGTCTACTTAACCTGGTACATCTTATTACACTTGCAGGGGTTTCAGGTACTTGTTGTTCTTGATATTCTAGCACCTTTGGAACTTCATTTTCTTTAATTTCATCAAGCACTGTGTACTCTGTGTTTTCTTCTTCCTGTTTCTTTCCCTGCAATTGATCTTTATACATGACCTTTTCATTGAATATCACATCTGCCCAAAACTGTAAGGGCAACCCTGCATGCAATCTCATACACCTTGCACGCTCCATGATCGTTCTATTCATCCTTTCTGACACACCATTTTCTTGTGGTGTTCCTGGGACTGTCTTCTCTCTACGAATCCCATGGTATGAACAGTAACTATCAAACTCCTTGCCGCAGTACTCACCTCCATTATCAGATCTGAGACACTTCAACCTTTTTCCTGTCTCATTCTCAACCAAAGCTTTCCACTTCTTAAAAGTAGCAAACACATCAGATTTTTGTCTAATGCAATAAACCCAAGTTTTCCTAGTTGCATCATCAATAAATGTAACATAATAATGAGAGCCACCAAGAGATTGTACCTGAGTCGGTCCCCATACATTTGTATGCACAAGCTCTAACTTTTCATTCTTCTTATGTTTCCCAACCATGAGAAATCTGACTCTCTTCTGTTTTCCATAAACATAGTTCTCACAGAATTCCAAACTTACCTGCTTCAAATCTGGCAACAACTTCCTTGAGTGGAGAATCTGCATTCCCTTCTCACTCATGTGGCTAAGCCTATGATGCTACAATGTTGTATCTGTTCATGTGGAAGCTAAAGAGATAGAATGTTCAGTATTATGAGGACATAAATACAACGTACCTACCCTGTCTCATTTTGCTATCACCATTGATCATTTAGTGATCTTCCACCACGTTTCTCCAAACGTAGATAGACAGTCGCCATCTCCCAACTGCCCTGTTGAGATAGATTTCTTTTCACAGCAGGAATATGCCTTACATCTTTCAACAGCCATTCACTTCCATTTTTTAATTTTATCCATACCTTACCCATTCCAACAATTTTACATAGCTCATCATCACCCAATAAGACATGTCCAAAATCACCTAGAACATAATCATGAAAGTATTTCCTACGGGGTGTAGCATGACATGAAGCCCCTGAATCTACTACCCAGTAATCACTAGTGTTATCTAAAGCAAGAATCAAATCATCTTGTAACACATCACCTGTTACATTTGCTTCTTGAGTAGTCTCTTGCTGTCCATCTCCTTTCTTCTTTAGAGATCTGCAGTCTTTCTTCAGATGTCCTTTCTTTCCACAGTTCCAGCACTCTATCTTTCCCAGTTTGGACTTGGATCTGCCCGTTTTAGACTCGTTGCGATTACCTTAGCTCTTTCCTTTCTCCTTTTGTCTTCCCCTGCTCTCCATGGTCAACGCATTACCTGATGTCTCACCTGTGTTTTTTCTTCGCATTTCCTTGCTAAGAATAACACCAATAACATCATCAAATTTCAAGGTGTTTGAACCAGAGACAGAGTTACTTACAGCCATGACCAAGCTATTCCAGCTTTCTCGCAATGAACACAAGATTAGAAGAGCCCTAACCTCATCATCAAAGTTCACACTTACAGAACTTAGTTGATTTGTAACCGTATTAAATTCATTTAAATGATTAGCAACAGATCCACCTTCTGACATCTTCATATTAAATAAACACTTCATTAGAAATACCTTGTTGGAGGCCGAGGGTTTTTCATAAAGCTTACTCAATGCGCTCATCAAATCCTTCGTTGTCTTTTCTTTTGAGATATTGAAAGACACCGACGAAGCTAGGGACAACCATATTGTTCCCAGTGCCTTTCTGTCAAAAACCTCCCATTCTTCATCCTTCATAGTCGTCGGCTGTTTTGCTTTTCCCCCCAACGGCAGGAATAGATCCTTCTGGTACAGATAGTCTTCCATTTGCATCTTCCATAACTAGTAGTTTTGGCCATTAAACTTCTCGACCTTAAACTTTCATTCTTCCACCATTGTCCCACTCAAACCAGAAACCCTATTTTCCTGCGGGTTTATCTGCCAAATAGACCTTTGGCTCTGATACCAATTGTTAGAAAACAGGACCGCAGAGCAATAACAATAAACAAAAATGCAAATATAATCACACAGACACATTACAAGAGAGACACCAATATACCGTGGTTCACCCAAGATGGGCTACGTCCACACAGAAATTGTCAGTCCTTATTATTATACCATCCAACACAATGAAGGGATAAAACCTGCAGCACAGCCACTGCAACTTCCTCTTCACACTCTCTCAGTCTCTCTTACACGATCTCAGAGATCTTTACAATGCACAATACCTAATACATCAACCCTAGCCGTATTACAATGTCTTTCTTTTAAAGGGGAAATACAATGGAAAAATACCACGGGTTACCCAAAACCATTGGCCCGTAATCTGTGGGCTGAGTAGAGAACACTCTATTCAGCCCACAGGCCCTGTGGCTGAGTATCTCAGCCCACAATCCCTGTGTGGCTGAGATACACAGCCACAAGGCATATTGCCTAAGGCAATATTGCATACTGTGGGCTGAGATACTCAACAAAAGGGCATTTTGCCTTAGTGGTTGTTAGTGGTTGGTTTTTTTTTTCATTTTTTTTAATTTTAAAATTTATTTATGTTATTGTATGTTAAATGTTCATTAAATTTTAAATTGTTTTTAAAATTTATTTTTGGATTTAAATTTTGTTGTTTTGAAATTTAAATTGTTGTTTATTTTGCCCTAGGCAATATGCCCCTGTGGGCTAAGACACTCAGCCACAGGGCATATTGCTCAAGGAAATATTGCAATATTTAGAATATTGACTTAGGAAATATGCCTTGTGGCTGAGTATCTCAGCCACATAGGGCCTGTGGGATGAGATATTCAGCCACAAGGCCTATGGGCTGAGTAGAGAAGGAAATCTTCCTTCTCTACTAAGTGCACAAGCCCTGTGGCTAAGTATCTCAGCCCACAAGCCTTGTGTGGCCTTGTGTAGCTTAATTTTTTTAATTCATTAAATAATTAAAAAAAATCCAAATTTAGAACATTAATATAGAAGTTTTTTTTTTCAATCCAGATTCCATGGCACCTAAAGCTAGAAGGCCTCTTGATCCGGCATGGAAATATTGTGTCCGGGTGAATTCCGATGATGACCACAGGGTCATTTGCAATTTCTGCTCCAACCAAATGTCTGAGGGCATAAATAGGTTGAAGTACCACCTACAAGAATTGTTTGCAAAGATGTGGTGGTTTGTGACAAATGCCCCGATGAAGTCACAGCGGAAATGGTAGCTACTTTGGATACCATTAGAGAACAAAGTGAAAAGGGGGCAAGATACAAGTTTGAAACTTTCATGATAGGTAGATCTTCAATGGGACCACGAAATGCAACACCAAGCACAAGAGGGCCACATCAGTTGTTGCAGCAAACAAAAGTGTAACTTCTTTGTTCTTCCTTCCTCATACAAATCCAAGATCTTAGCCATCCTCGGAAAGCTTCAATGAAAAGAACAAGAAAGAGGCAGATATGGCAGTGAGGAGGTTTTGGTACCATAACAACCTTTCATTTAACTATGCCAAGTCTTATTTTTAACAGCCCATTGCAGCTGTTGGCCCTGGATACAAAGCCCCCTCCTATAATGCACTAAGGGGGAAAGAGCTAGATGAGGAGCTCAAGTGTGTTAAGGAACAGTTGGAAACCATTAAAAAGTCATGGAAGTTTACAAGTTGCAATGCACTAAGGGGGAAAGAGCTAGATGAGGAGCTCAAGTGTGTTAAGGAACAGTTGGAAACCATTAAAAAGTCATGGAAGTTTACAAGTTGCATAGTTTTGTCTGATGGGTGGACAAATCAAAGGGGCAGAACAATCATTAATTTTGTTATAGGTTGCCCTAAAGGAACCATGTTCCTAAGATCCATTGATGCATCCTTGCATGTAAAGGATGTAAATCTGATTTTTTTAATGTTGGTTGATGTTGTGGAGGAAGTCGGGGTAACAAATGTTGTCCAGGTAATCACGGACAAGGCTGCAAATTATGTGGCAGCTGGAAGGTTGCTTTCTGCAAAATACCCCATCATTTTTTGGACTCCATGTGCTGTCCATTGCATAGACTTGATGCTGGAGGAGATCGGGAAGATGGAATGGGTGCAAGCAATTGTGCAAGACTGCAAACAAATAACCAAGTTCATTTATAACCATGGTTGGGTGTTGAGCCTTATGAGGGAATACACAGAGGGTGAACTCAGTCACCCTACTATCACACGGTTTGCCACAATCTTTCTTTCCCTCCAAATCCTTTTGAATGAGTACCAAGCTTTGAGACAGATGTTTTGCAGCCAGGAATGCATATTTTCGAAAGATAGCACAAAGCCAGATGCAGTTGCTATGAAGTTGTCTCTCTTAGAAAAAAGGTTTGTCGGATAAAGTCGTTGAGATTGTCAGCTTCACTGAGCCACTTGTAAAAGTTTTGAGGATCATGGATGGAGAGAAAGCTGCAATGGGATACATCTATGAGGGCATGGATAGGGCCAAAGAGGCTATCAAGACTTTCTACAAGGGGGATTCATCAAAATATCTCCCTATATGGAAAATTATTAATTCCAAGTGGGACAGGAAGCTACATTCACCATTGCATGCAACCAGAGCATATCTCAATCCAAGCTTATTCTATCATCCAAATTCTAGTATTCAAAGAGATCAAGAGGTGATGGGAGGTGTCATGATATGCATTGAGAAGATGTCCTTGGATCCAAAAATTCAGAACAAAATCAACTTGCAACATGATATGTACAAAGAAGCATCTGACATGTTTGGATTCAACTCAACCCAGTGTTTCAAGGACAAGAAAATGCCATGTAAGATTCAATTTGTAAAAACTAAATTGTTAGAACATAGCTTGTAAATTGCTAGTTCTCTTTTTCAATTTTGGCATTGCAAAACTTGTAATCGTCATTGTTTTTAACTTTTACAGCCCATTGCTGGATAGATTGTGGCTTTGAAGCACCACAATTACAAGAATTCGCCATCAGAGTTCTAAGTCAACCCTGCAGCGCTCAAGTTGTGAGCGCAATTGGTCAGTATTTGAGCACATCCACAGCAAAAAGAGGAACAGGTTGGAGCATCAGAGATTGGAAAAGTTGGTTTTCATCTGCTACAACCTTCAGATGCTCACAAAACAAATGCAACCGAAGGACCTAGATCCAATTTTATTGGATGATATTGATTTAGAGTCTAAGTGGGTTGTGGAGGAGGAGTTCCCTGATGATTTGAGTTGGCATGATGAAGAGACTCAAGATCCCTCTAGTCTGCCATCTCAAATGGAAACTCCAAATACACCTGCTTCACAGTTGCTTTAGTCTGTCGATGTTGGCACTAGCTCCTCGAGGGCTTATTGTAGGTGAACTTGTGGTTAGGCATGAGACTCGAGTACATGGAGACGTTATCTATTTTGGTTTTCTATTTCTGTTATGAGACTGAATTTTGAACTTGCACCAATCTGATTTTTAAATAAGTATGGTTTATGTTTATGGTTATGGTTTATGGTTTATGATCACTATTTAAATTTTTGCATACAAAAATTAATTTTGTTATGTCGTATTATCATAGTTTATGAGACAATGTTATGAATTATTGCATAAATTGTAATTTTATAGCTTATATGGATTGGAAATGTTTTTAACCTCTTTTTTGCGCCCAAAATGTACAATACTTTTAGTTTTTTTCCTACTTCCCGAATCGTGCCAAATCTGTCCCGAGTCTTTCCCAAGTCTACGAGACATATGCCAGCCGAGTCTTTGCTGAGTCCGAGTCGTCAACATTGCTATATATTATATGATGATGTTTGGACTCTAGGGCCATTCAGAGCCAAAATGTTTATGTAGGTTCACTCAGAACTTTAATTTTAATTATCTCAGGACTTATATCGAGTACCAGTTCTGATAACTTCGCCACAAGTTTGTTACAAATTTAGAATACAAAGAAATTTAATAATAATAGTGAGCAAGAAAAAATTCTCACAAATGCATGATAATTGATTCAGAATAAGTGTTACTTTGAAACATTTCTTAGTATTATCTTATCTATCATCTGTACAGAGATTTACAATAACCATAGTTTCATAATTCAGAGTAGCTGATTAGTCAATAATAGTCATAGAATAGGCAATGGCTTTCACCAGGCTGATATCCCTACATCCAAGTAGAAGATTCCTTCTTGTAAATAGTTTCATGTGAAACTGTACAGTGTTAAAAGAACACAACCTATCTTTATAATACATTACTCATTCTAATAAACTGGAAAATGGCATTGACAATTACCTACGGTGAATGCATCCTAACGCAAGTGCAATAGATCCCTTGTAATTTGAGTCCGAGGATCCATTAACATCTGCCATCAGAGAACGTATCTGGAAAAAACAAACAGCAGAGCATTCAATGCATAAGACTGGCAGTTCAATTATAAAGCAATGTCATACACTCTCCACAATGTAGATGCAAACTATCTTGCATACTCAGTGAATAATAAAACAAATACTCAAACTGGCATCTAAGCAACATCCCACAGCAATGCCAACAAACAACTAGAGCATCTTAATTACAAGCAAAGTGTAAGGTGTACAAACCTAATTGGCATATAAGAAAGAATAAACAACATAAATAAGCAACAATCAACAATTAAATGTATCTGACAATAGGACATAGAATGTTTATAAACAGTTGCTTTTGTGCCTTTGAGTTCTATTAACAAACTATATTTTTCATATCATCTAATGCAAGGCACAAGAATAACCTATATCATGTCAAAGTTTAGAAAGAAAAAAAAATCAAGCTCATGAGTTATATGCAGTGATCCACCTTGAAAGATATTGCAGATTGAAAACATTGCATAGATTTTCTTCAACTCAAATTACCTAACATGTTAACGAAGATTATGATCACAATAGAAATATAAACCTACCAGTCGTGCAGCATAGAGATCATTTCCCAACCGAGCTAGTAAACCAAGTCCCTCAGCTGCAGCCCTTTGCTGTGCAATACAAGTTCCCTCCTCTGCTAGAATTCCCTGTTAAGAATAACAAAGTTAAACATCAAGAAGAACTTCAGGTGAGAAGCCAGTCAGTTAACTCAGATGAAGAAGCGAGCTATAATTAATACTCCATGTAAGCAAACATATATACATGCCTGAAAGACAGACTGTATGCGTTTGAAAACTTCAGTTTCTGATTCGATGGACCGTGATCGCAGAGTTGCCTACAAAAAATTCAAATGACTGAAAAACAGCAAACAAAAGGAAAGTAGAAAACTCCAAGAATGTCAAAGACTCATCGGAAATCAAATATACATTAAACAAAACTAAAAGCACACATATATAAAAGCACATCAAAGAAACCTTTTCTCTCCACAATAATCCTTGAAAGAGTTTTACCTTCAAACCAGCAAGAAGTCCCACACATACATTCGTTATATTGGCTGTATGCCACGCCTGCTTTTTCCCAGTTTTTAGAGACTGGTCAACAATATCTAGAAGCTGGAGTTTACCAACTTGCCCCTGCAATGCATTCTCTTAACCTCCAGATTCTGCAACCTTTCATTGTCCAAATGACCAATATCCAAAATATTTGACAAAATCCTTTTGAAATAGTGCAGTTCAATAGAAAATATTACCTCAGTTGCAAATATAAGTCCAAAACATAGGAGCATGTGATTGACAAGTAATCTACCCAAAGACACAGGCTGCATGTACAAAAGCCCATAAAGAATTAGTAATGAAGTCCACTGGACAAGTATTCCAACATTGTTTTTAACAACAAATTATACATGCATACAGGACATGACACATAATAAACAAAAAAACACCAAGATCACGGATTCTCGTCCAAACAGACTGTAGACTATAAAGTAGTATTGATATATAAGATTTGACAAAGTAAACCAACGAACACTATGACTTTGTTTAGATTCAGTCAAAAAATCTACAGCTATCCAAGAATAAAAGGCAACAGTCTTTTTACGACATAAGAAATAGACATTATTTGTCACTGAAATAAGGTAAATTGGCCTCTCCAAACAAACTATAAATTTCATACCATGTCACAGTTCCCAAAACTTGTTTAAATGCAATCAAAATTGGAGAATTTTTGCAAGGTTTAAGACCCATAATATTCAAATGAATGAAAAACATCAAGAAATATACATCACTTAGATTGTTTTGGAGACCTACAGCACTTTATCTCTCTCTCTCAGAGGTATGTGCATACCCTCAGGTAAGGGTCAGTTTTGTTCCATTTGTTGACTTGCCTCTGAGAGGCAAAGTCTGATCTGGAAGTTAAATTATGAGTATAAGGAAGGTTCCCTTCATCAGGTAAGTTATCAGATTTATTTTATTTTGCTAATTAGGTTTCAGTTACTGCTGCAATCACATTGTTTTATTGTTTTAACTTTTATCTACCCTAACCTAATTTATCACATCTGATTTATATTTGTTAATTAGCTTATTTTATTTTACTACTGCTGTCCTGTAAATTTTGTTTTTATTACTGTAGTTTAAACTTGCATTAAAGTACAGTTCTTTTAATTTTTTGTTCAAAAACCCTAATTTTAACACATGGGACCCAAGTTTATGGATGAGTCCCTTGGATTACTTCAGCTTTGAAGCTAGTCCTTGCATGAGGAACATTGGCTTCCTCGGCATTTGGTTAGCACTCGTACATGGGACCAAGATTTATGGCCAAGCTTCTTCGACTACTTCAGCATGGTTAGCATTTGTACATGGGACCCTGGTTCCCTAACTTACTTCAACAATGTGGTCAACACTCATCCATGGGACCCTAGTTTATGGTTGTGCCTCCTCACATCACCTTTTCGAAGTGGGATGGAATGTAATGTACTTATGAGGATAATATAGGGTACCTAGGGAGGTACCCAACCAGATAATGTTATGTATTGAGGTCATCTATATTGAATAAGGCCCATGTAGTGTGAAAACTGAAAAGTAACAAGTGTAATAAGCCTTACTAGAAGGTTCTGCCTACTAGAACATTCCTTTTCTAGGAAGTACCTAGAAAGTTCCACCTACTAGAAACTTCCTTCTCTAGAAAGTACCTAGGAGCTTAGATGAAAACTATATAAATAAGTAGAAGCGATGTAATGAGATGTCTTGTGAAATATATTGGATGTAATAGTTATAGGCAATAGCAAGCATATAGCTTGTGGAGTGATTCCTTCCAAAGGAATAGTTAATGGCGTTACCCTACCTTTAAGGGTACTTTCTATATTCTTGTGTTCATTCTCTTGTGGGTGTATTTATGTTTAATTCTGAATATTAAGGGTTCTGTCTTGTTTGTGATTAAATTTCTGGGTTAAGGATCACAACAATCTCAACACTACTATTCAAAAGTTTGACAATCCAGAGGCATTCAAACAAAAAATGATATACTTTTAGAAAGGGTTCAAACAAAATGAACCATCTATCTATTGCCTGTAAAGACAGTAAGCAAGTCCATCCTAGGAATATAATTAAGTAAACCATTTAGCCCAAAAAACTCTACATTTATCAAACATAGAACAGTTCTGCTTAACAATTTTATTTTAAGAACATAACTTATGTTGTTAGTACGCTCACTTGACAGTAAGCAAGTCCTTACTTAAAAGACAGGAAGTACACTCACTTGCGGAAAAATTGGAAGCTCATCCTCCCACATACAAGGCAAAGGCCCATCTGAGCCACCTTCAAATGCTCGCAACTCATCTTCAAAAGAATCTCTGCAAAGCATTTCTCAGCTATCAGTACTCTCTAAAACCAATGAGTTATACAGGATAGAAACATAGAAAATAAACCAAGTTACAGCACAAGTCAAAGTGCAGCAAACAGTGCACTAAAATTAATCCGGTATAGGATGTCACATAACACATCGAGTTGTGAATTCCTATCCCATCTCTGCTTTGCAATAAAATGCAATATCAAACATCAATAATGTCATAACAAACCTGCCAGGAGTCCAAGGACCAAGGGATGCATCTCTGTGATCTAGCAGTTGTCTCAAACTTGAACTCTCTTCACAACTTGAGGGATCCCTGTTATTCAGCAAATATCAACATAACCAAATCAGGGTCATCATGCACAGAAGGAAAACAGAAATGACAGAATACAACATCCAAAAAGCTATGTTTGCCCACACCTGACGAGTAGTACATTTCCAGCTTATAAATTGTTGAATACTCTTTTAGCAATCTTTCTTGAATATTTAAACAAAGATATATGTGAAGCAAGTTTGTTATTTGTGTTTCTCACACAAAAGAAAAATATATACCTAAATGGGGTAGTACACACACGAAGCAGTTGAGAATGGTCACTTTTGTATGTAAAGGGGTTTGGAAGAGCTTGATATGCTATTAGTGTTCTAACAGTGAAGAGGTCCAAAGCTGGCTTCGAAACTTGTAACTCTTTCATCACCAGCGATGAAATGTAAGCTAATGCCCTATAAACAGTCAAAACAATTCCATCAGGGAACAAACAAATATAAATAAAAAATGTATAAATGGCATTAGTTAATTAATCATGACAGCATAACATTATTGCATGAAACACAAACTCCTTAATAAATAAATTGCAGATCTACTTACCCACTAAGATAACCAAGAACAGGTTGTAATAAAATCCCTTCATTCTTGGAAGTCATGTTAGGAATAACATAACATTTCACGAATGCAGTTAGAGCTTCAACTGCAGCAGACCAACCACTGAAAAAAAATCATCAAAACCATCAATGTACAAAGTGTTTCCTCTCAAACCTAAACATAAAGCAAATGAATAGATACACAGCTTATAGTTATATTCCAGCAACAGATTTTACAATTTGCATCTTATCATGAATTGTACAACATTCAATGTATTAGTTGTATTCTCAATCTTTAGTTGACATATCTACACATGTCATCCCACTGTATATTCTTGCTCTTTTCTAGGCAAATCATGTAAATATAATTCTGTTCTGGTTCTGCTCAAAGTAATCCTCCACATTGCTGAACAATGTCTTGAAATATCCCGTCTGTCCTGGTTATCAAAATGTTTAAGTGAGACATATATCAGTTCTCTGACTCTGATGTCAACTAGGGTGTTACACTTCCACTACAATCTTAGTTCTGGCCACTCTCTCAGGTCATTGTCAGGCTCAGTGTTTTCCATTGGCACATTCAGGGTTGTTGACAGGGATATTGACTCCTCTTCTGACTCTGACATGGACTAGGGCGTTGCTCTGAATTGAACTTGACATTCAACTCAAAACTCAGGCAATTTCTCCTGTTACAGGGGCTGAGATTTATAAGGGTCATCAGACAATCGATGGAACCAAATCTCACCCAAATTCTGAAATAACCTCCTCACAAGTCCACTAGAGAGAGATCTAATGTGCTTGAGAGAGAGTGCAAAAAGCCAAGCACGAGCACTGAAAAAAGAAATACGCAAGTGCACCTAAGATAAAGATGCCAATCACAAGTGCTGAAAATAGAAAAACACAAGTGCGCCTAAGATAAAGACGCCAGTCACAAGAAAGAACACCAAAATCATGTGCCCTTAGACTTGTAACATTTTGTATTTCAAATCTAGAAGATGACAAGATGAGAGGATACAAATGAGAGCTTGAGTTGTGTGTTTATGCACAACTCAAGCAAGGCATCCTTTCAAGAGGGGAAAGTGTCCCTTCAGGAGGGGGTTATAGGCCCACAAAACGAGGGCACATACCTGTAATGTCCACTTCTGAAGCACCAGGGACCATCCCGCTAACCTATCTAATTACCATAGGTTCAAGCGGGTACTGACAATCAGGGAATTGACTAAGGGCTAATACCATTTGGAACAAAAGAAGATCTTAATCGGTGTTATTAGGTCATTAGTAGATAAAAGAGGGCCACAGGAACAAGGAGCAACTTACATGCATTACATGCTGGCCATATTTCATAGTGCATGCAACAGAAGCACATTAATTAAGTGCATGTATACAGGAAGCAGTGCATGCAATCTCAACTATAAAATAGAAAAGAAAAGCGAATCAAGGCATGCAATGTCAAAGTGATAAAAGAAGGAAAAAGCAAGTTGCTCTGCATGTTAAGTTTATTAGTGTTCAGTGAGATTCGAGTTGAGAGCTCTGTGAGCCGAGTTAGGGTTGAGGGCACATCCCTTAACCAACAAGTGTATTTCGGCAGTGAAATCTATCTTCCCTAGTCACTTCCAGGGTTGGATCATAATGGTCCAGCATTACTATTCATCAATACATCATTCTACATGTTAAATTCCATAAGTTGGATCAAGAAGAACTCGTCGTCTCTGCATGGGCGAATTGGACAAAGGAAGTGATATTCATATTTAGACCTACAGTTGCTATTTGGTCTGCATGTCTCTTCCATTCTTCCTAGAGGGCCAATATTAGCCTTGTTACTGAATACAGGCTTCTACATCATCTTCTGGAGAAAGATATCAGTGATTTTCATGCCAAGAGGGCACCTTTCCTTGCATGCGCGGCTTTCCTTGAGGGGGCACATGCTTTATGACCTAGACCTAGCGCATGGCTTGCATGCAGCTTCCATATTGATCAGAAGGCCACTATAAGCCTAATACATACTTCTTGGAGCCATCTCATATCACTGGAGCACTTATTATTCAATCTGAAGACTGAAGGAGGCATCATCCTTGCATGGGCAAATTATCTTGAAGAGGGCATCTCATGTCTTGGTCTATTCTCAGTGCATGACTTGCATGCTCATCTTATATTGTTCTACAGCTCAAGCACAAACCATTGGTACGTACATGCATCATTTCTGATTTGATCTTATTGCATATTTGATTACTTGAGTTTTTAGGGTTTATGCAACCCCATGCACATTGCATGCATTATCATGCAATCATAGTTCTGCACATGCATTCATATTTTCTTTAAGTATTGGGTAACAAGACTTCAAGCAAATAACTACATCAAAACTCTACAAAAAGACAAAATATCAATTGGGATATTACAACACCCCAAGAGGGTTATTGACCTTACATATTGAGATTGACTAGGTTGGCCTTAACCATACCTAGTAATACAATAAAAGAATAAAATAAGGCTTTAGCCATAATTACAAGTAAATATCGATACATATGAATGGGTCACGGCTACATGTACAGATTACACCAATAATTCCAACAACTAGAGTGTTTCCTTCTGATATATTACCTACTATATTATCTAGGTTTTACTCAGCAGTCCCATTGAACTACTTTTGTGGTCATTAGTTGGACATTAATAAAATTATCTTATCTTATCTTATATACTCTTTCTCTAGTCTAGGTTTTACATTTTGGTTATTGTTTTCTAGAGATGTTCTAGCCACTCCTTATTGTTGTTGTTAATCATTGCTAAAAGATTAGATCATGAATGTAAGAGGACAAAATTAAAAAAATGCTCATTAAAAGTTGTCATATCAAACAAGATTGATCTAAAGAGGTCGTAGTTAAAAGGGCTGAAATAGACTTGAGTTACGCCCCAGATTCTTTTGTACCATGCTTGCCAGTATATATTAGAGCAAAGGGGTCTTTTGCCATTGTATGAGTCTAAGTCTAGGCTTGTTTATGTAAAAGTGTTGGTATAGTGAGGCTCAAGACCCATGGTCTGGTCATGGTAGTTCCGCTTGGTTTTCATTCCAAGAAGTGTTGGCTTAGTGGCATTACTGACTACCCCTTGATGGGAAGAAATCCCCTGTCATGTTGGGCCATTTGCGCCCTGGGTTTGTGTCCAATGCTTCGTGGGATGGACCCATTAGAACACATGGCTTAGGGGCTCCTTGCCACACTCATGTTTATGCTATGTAAAAGGTGATTGAGTGTGTACGGGTTGTCATACCCAATTTAGCACACCTCATTTATGCCCACTTGGACCTCCCTTTTCTTGTATGACCCCTCCTCTTGGTTCACATGTGCACACTTCATCATGATGTCATACTCTTCAAGAAGCCTTGCCTTGCTAATAGGGGAGGACGTTGAGGGATTTTCTCCATTGTTGGGGTTACTTGGGGCATGACACCCTCCCCTGGCTCATCACTTCATTCGAATGAAACCATTTTCACTATTTTATCATTATTTTTAGTCTTTTGTCGTTTAGTCCTCAGCTTGTGGGTTATAAACCCTAGTTTAAATTATTTTTATTTTTTAGTAAGATAAGCTCTAAAGTTAGATATGACTAGGAAACCTCATATAAATGAAGGCTCCTAGCACTCATCTGTAAACAAGACAAGGGTTCAAATATGTACTTATTTCTTTTTCTCTTAGTATATCGGAGCATTCGAGTGAGGTGCACCTCTCTTTTTGGCAAGTTTCTCTTGCGATAAATGGTGGAATTGTGGATTTTCTAGGGCTTGCTATCTTGCAAGATTTGATCCAAAGAATAGTTTTAATAACTCATGGCTAAGGAGGACCTAAGAACTCTTTCTCTTGTTCTTTCCTTGGATGATGTTGTTAAGATCTCTTCGTTTTCTTGTATGACGTTGCTTTTGCACATTAAGCAAGGTAAATTAGAGTTTTATTAGCATCTTGTTAGTCTTGTTTGAGGGGACCTTCCTCTTGAAGGAGCTCTCCACGGTTGGCCTTGGCATTCATTGTTTGCCCTAATTAGGGTTTAGCTACTTCGACCTAGTATCGGATTACTAGCCTTTGCCCTAGTTGGTAAATCTTGAATAGCCAAATTGAGTAGGCATGTTGACCTCGATCTCTAATTCCCTAGGGTTGAAGACTAAGGTCATAACCCCTTCTCTTCGCATCTATGTTGCAGGAAACGGCCAACCCCCCTCTGTACCAGGCACGTTTCCGCTTGGAAACGTTGAAACGCGTTTGATACGCATTGGAAACGCATTTCAGACCGTATGATATCGTACCACGCGTGCGAAACATGTATCGTATGGACTGAAACGCATTTCCAGCACGTATCACCGTCCGTACGCCACGTTTCCAGCTCGAAAAAAGGCCATACGGGCCCAAAAAATATTTTCAGTGCCTTCTTCGCGAGTTAAGTCGGTTAACTCGGGTTTAGTAAGGTCGATTACAGTTTAGGAAGCAATTTTTTTTATACATTGAAGATTTAACTTCATATCATCACAAAGAGTCATTCACAAAACGCATTGAGCAAGCGATGGCTACTTCGGGAAAATGATAAGGTGAGTTCGATCTGCTTGCTGCCAGGGACATGGAAAAGGCATTCTTCACAGCTCGGGGATACCAGTAAAAAAGGGAAATGTGTGTGCCCATCACCTTCGGCAAGAAACAGAAGAGGCACATCCTCATAAAACACTGTTTAGAAAACAGCTCAGCACCCAACCAAACAGGTAACTTAAGATCAGACATAATAATTCAAAATGTACCCTCTACAATGAAAAATGAACACCTGCAACACAGAATCAGACTTCTGCAGTAACTGCTAGGCAAAAATCAAACCTCTGTCACTATTTTTTAACTTGGTTTTTATGTTCTGAAGAAAGAAAAAAAACTGAAAAAATACTGAAACCACTGGCGATATCCAGCAGTTTATGGAAGCGGTCAGGAAAATGCCCAAAATTTTACCAAACACTACTAGTAACTGTTCACTCCTAAACAGTTTCTGGCATGCTGGAATAATTTCTGGAACAATTTTCAAGGTCCTTAAGTGTTAAAAACTAGAAACATGTTTCCAGGATTTGTAGCCTAAGCTACCCAAAAACTCAGATCATAAAGTGTAATTAAAATAATCTACTAGAAGGTCTGTGCTCATCAAAGTGTACAAAGTTCAATGGTGTCATTTGGTATAATAGAAATGGAGTGATGGAATTATGACTGAAATGTGATGACTCATGAGCTAAGAAACAGGATTCGTTCAAAACAGTCTACGTGTCATGTCCCTATCGAATCGGACACGATTCGACCTGAGGTAGTGTCCGATTCGAACTTTCATCGAATCCGGTTTTCGGACATGCATTTGAAACGAATCGGACACGAATTCTTAACGTGTCCCGACTGTCGGACACGCGTCCCTAAAACAGGACACGTAAAGTGCGCTAAAAACAAGAAAAGTGCGGCCGGGTATGTTATAAAACCAAAATTTGAGTTTCTTTTTGTCATTTGCAAGGAAGGAGTTCGCTAAGAGTGATTGTATGTGCAGGTGAAGGAGATTTGAAGGCTATCCAAGCAATTCCAAGTGCATTCCGGTGGATTTGTGGAGAGGATTGCAAGCTCAACCATCACACAACAAAAGGAATGTCTCAATCAGCTAGGGCAGGAGGTAGGGGGCAAAGGAGAGGGAGAAATGCACCATCTAGTGCCTCCCCTCCTATTCCACCAAGCACAAGCGGTTCTCCTCCTCCGTCAAGTGCTCCATCGGCTGCTAGTGGAGCTCAAGCTCATGCTCCATTTAACCCTGTTTTAGCAAGACAACAAGCCCAAGAAAAAAAATACCCTTTGTGGAAGTATGTGACAAGAAAAGATGGGCCCGGGGCAAAGCTTGGTGGGGGAGGTAATGTGTCTTGGAGATGCAATTTTTGCAAGCATGAGTTCATGAGCACATATTTCCGGGTTAAGGGCCATTTGTTGGCCCTTCCTTCTTGTGGGATTTCTTCATGCAAAGCGGTGAGTGTTAACCAAAGGAGGAATATGGAAAAAGAGGATCATGTTGGGTTAGGGAAGGTGGCAGCAGCAAGCAAGAAAAAAGAGGATGATCCTCTTCCATTTTTGAGAAAGCCCTCTAGCACCAAGCCTCCATTTCCACCTAGCTCTAGCAGTCATGGGCGTGGGGATACTCATCAAACAAGAAAGAGGCAATCTACCGGTGGTCCAATGGATAGGATTTTCCAACAAGAGGCGCGAGAAGAGGTAGACCTTACCATTGCATTTTTCTTCTACCTCAACTTCATCTCATTCAATGTTGCACGGTCACCATTGTATTTTGAGACGGTTAAAACTATCTTGGATCGAGCTCCAAGTGGTTATGTGCCTCCTAGTTCAGAGAAGCTTAGAACCACATTGTTGGTTAAAGCAAAGAAGGAGGTAGATAAAATCCTTGAGCCAATTAGAACAACATGGCCCTCATGCGGTGTGAGTGTTGTTTCTGATGAATGGACGGATCCCGCACGCCATCCACTCATCAATTTCATGGTATCTTCCCAAAATGGACCATTGTTCTTGAAAGCGGTGGATGCTCTTGGGAAATACAAGGATGCACAATTTATGGGCGATTTATTCATCAAAACCATTGAAGAAGTAGGTGTTGATTCGTGTGTACAAATCATCACGAACAATGCACCTGTTTGCAAGGCTGCTGCTACTGGCATGATTGTGGAAGCTAAATATCCACAGGTATGTTCATTTTGGACACCTTTAATTTCTAATTTGCTCATTGTTTGAATTTGGTCATTGCAATGTTAGTGTTGTAGAGTCATTGATACATGCTTTTATTGCTCTTACAGGTTTTTTGGACACCTTGCATTGTCCATTCCTTGAATTTAGCACTGAAAGCCATTGCTTCGGATGTGACATGGATTGGAAACCTTATTGAGGATGCACGCCATATCCGTAACTTTGTACAAAACCACACAAATGCCCTCACCATCTACAAACAGTACACACAGCTTTCATTGCTGAAGGTTGCAGATACTCGGTTTGCTTCCTCATTCATCATGCTCAAGAGGTTGAGGGAGGTCAAAACCGCTCTTGGGTCCATGGTGATTTCAGAGTTTTGGGCTTTTTGGAGAAAGACGGATCAGGCTGCTTCACAAAAGGTGAAGGACACGGTGTTAAATGATGGTTGGTGGGACACGGTAGATCTTAGCATTAAGATCATGGAGCCAATCATTTCTTTGTTGCGGTTTGCAGACACGGACCAACCCATCCTAGCAGAGGTTTATGAGGGGTGGGATTCCATGATTGAGTCCACGAGGTCCATTGTCATGGAGAATGAGTGTCCCGAGTATGGGACATCGACAGAGAGCTTATGGACCATTATTCGAGATATTCTTATCTCCAGGTGGGATAAGAATTGCACACCTTTGCATTGCTTGGCCCACTCCTTGAACCCCAAGTTCTACACTCAGGAGTGGCTCACTGGTGGATAGGGGGCCTCACAGAGACTCCCTCCGCACATGGATGTAGAGATTGCAAATGGGAGGAAGATAGCACTTAGACGGCTATTTCAGGATAGCGACATGCTTGAGGAGGCGGAGGACAGCTTTGTTGATTTTTCCACTGGCACTAGGAGATTTGGAGGCTATGATGTGCTTAGAGATAGGGGGGTAAGAAACCCTATGCTTGGTGGGCAACTCATGGGGCAGCATCCCTTATTCTACAGAAGTTAGCCTTGAGGATCATCTCTCAAGTTACATCATCCTCTTGTTGTGAGAGGAATTGGAGCACATATGGGAACTTGTACAGTGTGAAGAAGAGCAGGCTTGAGCAGTCCAGGGCAGAGTCGATGGTGTATGTGCACTCCAACCTTCGTCTTATTTACAGGAAGAGGGAGGAGTGGGTGAAGGGAAAGACAAAGATGTGGGATGTCTTTCCTGATGATATGGGTTTGGACAGCAGTACTGAGTTGGCATTAGCCAACATGGATCTTAATGATCCAGTGCTAGAGCTGGTCACTTTTGGTGATAGTGAACGTACAGAGGGGTCATCCTCCACAGCAGTAGATGCAGATCGTCAGATGGGCAGAGAGGAGGAGGGGGAGGAGGATGAGGATCAGGGCAGTGGCAGTGGCAGTGATGAGTATGTTGATTCAGGCATGGAGGAGGACTACTGACATATGGGATTCTCCCATCTTGATCCACCCCTTTTTGTATTTACTATTAGTCTGTTTGGCATTTGCCAGTGGCCCAGTGCCCAGTGGCATTCCGACATATATGTATACATTTTGATTTTGATGACTTAATGAGAAATATGGTTCCAACATGCATCTGTGTCTCATTGTGATTTGTGAATGACAAATGTGTTGTGAATCGTGATTTGTGAATGACAAATGTGTAATCATTAATGTGTTTTTATTCTAATTTCTATTGAATATTTGTAAATGTTCTAGTTTCTAAATATTTTTAGATCTATATGTCTATATTTTTAAATTTTAATATATTTTTAAAAAATATATATATGTATATAAAACGTATCCTACGTGTCCTAATTTCGGGGGTCACCGTGTCCGTGTCGGACTCTCGTATTTTCGTGTCCTACGTGTCCCGTGTCCCCGTGTCAGGTGACTTAGCTCATGAGTAAAAATGTGATGTTTTAGTTAAATGTTTGAAGTTTGAAATTATCATTAATGATTTATCACTTGTAAGTTGTCATTTATGTTTCACATTTAATTTTCTAATGTCCTTCCTAATTTGCTAAAATATATATATATATATATATATATATATATATATATATATATCGCGTTTCCCCGTTTCCTAAATTTTGGGGGGTGACGTTTCCATTGCGTTCCCGTATCGGATACGCGTTTCCGTTTCCCCGTATCATGCAACTTAGCTTCGCATTTTTATCAAAATTCTCTTGTATATTTATTGTAAAAATACCAAAAAATATAATATTGGGAAAACCCTAAAAATTAAAAAAAAAATCATATCTCAAAAAATACTTGGAAATTGGAACTTCTGTTCGGACAGAAAAGTGTGCCTTGGGCAATTTAATGGTGAATCTTTAGGGGCGTTTTGATCTTATGGTTGAATTGTGAGGTTTTCGACGATCTGTGCTTGCTAGGGTTTTGTTTTGCAGATTTGTTATTGCACGTACAGCAAGTATATTCATCGTTTCAGACAAGTTTGAAGGCCTAGAAAGCAAGGCTTTGGGCTAAGTTTGACCCCCAGGGGTTGGACACTTGTTGGGAAACGTTATAAGCGGGACCACCATCTATTTGAGGGATGTTCTAGGCCACATACCAGATCCGTTATCACATTTCCAGATCTAATTTAATCCCCCTTCTTCATCCTATTGCATATCCCCCTCACCTCCATACCTCAAGGTACATCTCATACAATGAGTTAGCATTGTTTTAATCCGTTTTTATCAAGTTTTTGGATCATTATTAACACACACAATCTTATAATACCAGTAAGACATTCAAGTCATTTCTCTTGTAATCCATAATTAAGTGTTATAACTCCTACCCCTCTCCCAGTGTTGTTTATGCTTCATTGTTTTGACTCCATACGACACTGATCTTCGCTGAGAAGTTTCTTGGGAACGTTGTATGCGTGTTGTTTAAGCAATTGCAGATATCATTCACTAAAATCTGGGGACTGCCACTTAGTCTTAGGAGTTGACATAAGGTGTTAAGGAGCTAGGCTATGGCGACATTGGATACTAGCTCCTACCATTCTTACTACTCATCGCACCATGATCAGTGACCTTGTTCGTGGTGCTATTTTTAGCGGTAAACAACTTGCAGGAACAGTAATTAGAATGAAGCATTAAAGTATCAAATAAGTTTGTTTAATCAACCCAATGCTCCAATAAAATTGTGGTATAAATTCTGCATAAGAATGACTTTAAACGATATGTGCAAGACATCAAAACTCATTTATATTACTAATTTTGCCAACAAAATGAGGCCATTCATAAACCAGCAAGATGAACTTGTTTATAAGTGTTAAATTATGCTATGAAGAAATATGCAAGATGCAAGAGAGATAAGAGGGAGAATGAACGAGATATGTATTATCAGTAGCGTTCACCAAAGTTACATAAAGTGGTGGTGGATATATATCTAGAATGTTCCATTATTCCCATTTAGGAATTGCTTACCAAATCTATCTAACTTCACCTAACTTCGTAATTACATTAAACATAAGTGTTATTTATTACATATCACCTTATTATTACGTATGACTTATTTCACTTTATGACATTGTTACTCATTATTACAATACATAAGCATTATAATATGTTAAAAGAATGTAACTGCGGAAGATTTTCTATTTTGATACTTGTCTATTGTATTTGTATTCCTCCTTCGGGAGATGTTATTGATGTAATTATTAATGTAAGTCATTGAAAGAGTCAATGTAAACCCTAGGTCTTATGTCAACCTAGAAGAACCCAACAAAGATTATTATATTTTGTATTTGACAAGTCGGCCCAGTCAGTTAGGAGGAGTAGGCCTTGTTGGGGAAAAGTCACCCCAACGGAAGAATATAAATAGAGGAGGTCTCTCTCATTTGTAATCACTCATTCACTTAGACAAGTTCGCATAGGAGAGAGAGAGAAGTTCGCACAAGTGGAGGAGTAGTTGATTTTGTCTTGGGATTTACTTTTGTACTTTGTGATTTCTATATTGAGAAGATTTTGTCGGGGTTTTCTCCCTTGTGGTTTCCCCGAGAGAAATATTGCGTTCATTGTATTCTTGTTGTGCTTGTATTACTTTCAGTGATTGATTGTTTATTGTTATATGCTAAAAAAGTAAAAACTAGAATGGTATCAGAGCTAGCCTGAAACAATACATTGTGCAGCCTCTGTAACTACAGAAACTAGGGTTTCTTGTTCCGGGAGCTCCCTCCACAGATTTGTTGAAAAAGATAGTGCATCTAACTCGCCTCACTAGGGCGCATCTTTCTGTCAAAGCGGATTTTCATTCTAAGAATTTTCATTTTCTGGTCCCCCACTACAGCCCGAGAGAATTAGGGCATCAAGTTTTTGGATCATCTGCTCACTGAATTGGGAGAAGGAGTACTTTTCTCAACTTGCATGAGGAGGCGAATTTGCTCATCCAATTAGATTTCCAAAATTCCAAAGTTGAAAATTAGTGTTTCTCTGACAAACACTAGGTCATGGGAGAAGCTGATTTCAGAATGACAACTTTTCTGGTAAGTCTCAAATCTATTATAATTCCATTTGAAGTACTCATTATATCAAGATGACAAGGAATACCAAGCTTTATGGGGCTGAGAACTTCAGGGCATGGAAGTATAGAGTCATGCTCATCCTTGAAGAACATGACCTAGAAGACTATGTAAAGGAAGGACTTACAGAACCTGAGGGAGATGAAGCCAAAGCAAGGCATAAGAAGAATATGGTCAAGGCAAAGAGGATCATTGTTGAATCTATCAATTACCACTTGATCCCCCATGTGTCTTCCAAGAAGACACCAAAAGAAATGTTTGATGCTTTGACCAGCCTGTTTGAAGGAGAGAATATCAATAGGAAGATGACCTTGAGAAACCAACTCAAGGGTGTGAAGAACTTGAAGTCTGATTCCATGCACTCATACTTCTCCAGAGTGTCTCAGATAAAAAAAACAGCTAGAAGTTATTGGAGACATGGTAGAGGATGCAAAATATAGTGATGAAGAAGTCAAAACCAGAGATGATGAAGACTCCAGTGAAGAATATGTTCTAATATCATCCCTCACTGGTTCAGTATCTCATGGTAGTGATACTTGGCTAGTAGATAGTGGAGCTTCAAAACACATGACGGGATACAAAGAATCCCTCTCACATCTTGTTCAGAAGGAATCTCCACACAAGTTAAAACTTGGAGATGATTATCAATATCCCATAAAAGGAATGGGAGAAGCCTCTTATAAATTGGACTCTGGAAAGTCCATGAATATGAAAGATGTACTTTATGTACCAGGTTTGAAGAAGAACCTTCTATCTGTTTCTGCATTAGATAAGAAAGGTCTTCGAATTGCTTTTATAGATGGTGAAGTTCTTATGTGGCAAAAAGGGAAGACTATTGGCAATGCAGTAGTCATTGGAATAGAAGAGGGAGGACTTTACAAACTGAAGGGTCATGCAGATACGGCATTGATGACCAGTACCATGATCCCTTGTGAGCTATGGCATAGAAGATTAGCTCATGTACACTACAAAGCCTTACCAATAGTAAGTAAGATGGTGACCGGACTACCAGAAATCCAGGTAGATCATGAAGGAGTATGCAAGGGATGTGCTCAAGGAAAGAGTACAAAGAACCCATTTCCAAGTAGCAACAGCAAAGCAAAAGGTATTATGGATATCATTCACTCAGATATCTGTGGACCTATGTCCACCACTTCTCTAAGTGGGTATGTATACTATGCCTCTTTTATTGATGATTACTCCCGCAAAACATGGATTTATTTTCTGAAGAACAAGAATGAAGTCTTTGAAAAGTTTAAAGAGTTCAAGGCTCTTGTAGAAAACCTCTCTGAGAAAAAGATAAAGATTTTAAGATCAGATAATGGAGGGGAATATACTTCAGGTGATTTCAAAGACTTTTGTAAACAAGCAGGGATTAAGAGGGAGCTTACTGTTCCCTATAATCCACAACATAATGGTTTAGCTGAAAGGAAGAATAGAACGATCATAGAAGCAGTGAAGGCTATGATCCATGATCAAGATTTACCCATGCATCTGTGGGCAGAAGCAGCCAGAACCGCAGTATATGTACAAAACTGAATCTCTCACAGTGCTCTTGGAAACAAGACCCCAGAAGAGATGTTCACCGGTAAGAACCCTGAAGTTAGTCATCTAAAGATATTTGGATGTCTGGTGTTTATTCACATTCCAAAGGAGAAAAGATCGAAATTGGAACCTTCAGGGAAGAAGGGAATATTTGTGGGCTATAGTGAGCAATCTAAGGCTTACCGTATATACATCACAAGATTTCTCCAAATCAAGCTCATCCGGGATGTTACATTTGATGAAGACACAGCCTTCAACAAATCCAAGAAGACTCATGAGGATGAAGAGGAGCAAGAGGCTCCTAGAGTTATAGAAACAAGTAAAGTACCAGACAGCAATATTGAAGAAGATCCTATTCCAGAGGATCATGACATGGGAGAACCTCAAAGACCTGAGGAGATACCTCATGAGGAGATTTCTCGAAAGAGAAGACCAGCTTGGGAACGAGAATTAATTCAAGATGCGGGAAGGTATGGTGCCCCAGAAGGAACCAGTAGAGAGAGAAAAAGACCAAGGCCATACTCCAGTTATGTAGCCTTGATGTGTAACCTTGTTGAAGAGGAACCAACTTGTTTTGAAGATGCAGTAAAGAAGAAGGAATGGTTGGATGCTATGAATGAAGAATACCAATCCATCATCAAGAAGGATGTTTGGGATGTGGTACCAAGGCCAAAGGATAAATTAGTTGTATCGTCAAAATGGATCTTCAAAACAAAACACTCAGCAGACGGGAGCATTGAAAAGTACAAGGCAAGATTTGTAGCACGAGGATTCTCACAAAAGGAAGGAATTGATTATGAGGAGACCTTTGCTCCTGTGGCCCGATATACTTCAATTAGAACCATTCTTGCCTTGGCAGCCAAGATAAAATGGAAGTTACATCAGATGGATGTAAAGACGATGCTCCTGAATGGAAAGATAGAAGAAGAAGTATATATCGAGCAGCCAGAACGATTTGAAATAGAAGATAGGAAGTCACATGTATGCAGACTGAAGAAAGCATTGTACGGGTTGAAGCAAGCACCCAGAGGATGGTATGGAAGAATTGATAGCTTCCTGATGAGTTTGGGCTTTACCAAGAGTAAAGTAGATTCTAATCTTTATTACAAGATTATGGATGATGAACCTATAATACTACTACTGTATGTAGATGATTGGTTCCTGACAGGAGAAGACAAGCCCATCACCAAATGTAAGAGAAGGCTTGCAGCATAATTTGAGATGAAAGCCCTTGGTATGATGCATTACTTTCTAGGTCTTGAAGTATGGCAGTTCCCAGATGAGATTTTCCTAAGCCAAGGAAAATACACAGTTGAAATCCTAAAGAGATTTGGGATGTTCGATTGTAAGGCCATGACTACTCTAATGGTGACAAACTTGAAGCTCCTGAATGATGCTTCATTAGAGATAGTGGATGTCACCATGTATAGACAGATTATTGGGTCATTGATGTACTTGACCAATACTCGACCAGATATATGTTTTGTTGTGAACAATATTGAGTCGATATATGGTGGAGCCCAGGAGTGTTCACCTGATTGCAGCAAAACATGTGATGAGGTACCTAAAGGGTACATTGGATTATGGACTCAAATATGCTTCAGATAATGAGTTCAGGTTGTACGGGTACACAGACTCAGATTGGGCTGGAAGTGTCGAAGACAGGAAAAGCACTTCATGATGTTGCTTTAGTTTGGGATCAGGTATGATCTCATGGCTCAGTAGAAAGCAGCCTTGTGTTGCACTTAGTACAGAGGAAGTTGAATATGTAGCAGCTTGTTCAGCTTGTAGTGAAGCAGTGTGGCTTCGCAAGATGTTGGCAGGATTGATGCTACGGAGATACTCTGTGACAACCAGAGTTGCATGAAGATGACAGAGAATCTTGTGTTCCATGATAGATCGAACCACATCGAGATCAAGTTCCACTATATCCGGGATATGGTGCAGAAGGGAGCTGTGAAGCTCAAGTATGTTCCTACAGAGGAACAAGTTGTTGATGTGCTGACTAATCCTCTGTCTCGCGTAAAGTTAGAATACTTTCGAGACAAGCTTGGTGCGGTCCAGAGGGACCTCTTTCGAAAGAGAGAATGATAGTGTTCCAGTTCTTTGGAACTGATGCCTATCCCGGGGACAGAAGATCAGTACTGATTGACTGATAGAGTTCCTATCCGAAAGGATACATGCCTGTCCTGGGGGCAGAAGATCAGTACTGGTTGACTGATAGAGTTCCTATCTGAAAGGATAGATGACTGTCCTTGGGGCAAAAGATCAGTACTGGTTGACTAATAGAGTTCCTATCCGAAAGGATAGATGCTTGTCCTGGGGGCAAAAGATCAGTACTGGATGACTGATAGAGTTCCTATCCGAAAGGATAGATGCCTGTCCTGGGGGCAGAAGATCAGTATTGGTTGACTAATAGAGTTCCTATCTGAGAGGATAGATGCCTATCCTGGGGGTAGAAGATCAGTACTGGCTGACTGATAGAGTTCCTATTCGAAAGGATAGATGCCTATCTTGGGGGTAGAAGATCAGTACTGGCTGACTGATAGAGTTCCTAACCGCAAGGATAGATGCCTATCCTGGGGATAGAAGATCAGTACTAGTTGACTAATAGTGTTCCAACTGATGATGTTGTTGACGAGGATGTTCCAACAGAGGATGCTCCAGATGATGATGTTGCTGATAGCAGAAGATGTTCCAGCTGATGATGTTGCTGGCAAGGATGTTCCAACAGAGGATGCCCAACTGATGATGTTGCTGACAGCAGAAGATGTTCCAGCTGATGATGTTGCTGACGAGGATGTTCCAGCAAAAGATGTTCCAGCTGACGATGTTGTTGATCCAGCAAAAGATGTTCCAGCAGAGGATGTTGCTGATGATGATACAGAGGATGTTGTTGATGATGACGATGTTGATGATGACATTCCAACATACGTTGATGTTGCTATTCCAGCAGATGATACCCCAAACAGATGATCCAAAATCTTCCTACGACATATAGAGTTTCATAAGTCAGTTGTGCAGATGTTGTTGTTACCCGCATAATACCTTCCTAGTTAAGAGGGAATGTTAAAAGAATGTAACTGCGGAAGATATTCTATTTGGATACTTGTCTATTGTATTTGTATTCCTCCTTCGGGAGATGTTATTGATGTAATTATTAATGTAAGAGTCATTGAAAGAGTCAATGTAAACCCTAGGTCTTATGTCGGCCTAGAAGAACCCAAAAGAGATTATTATATTTTGTATTTGACAAGTCGGCCCAGTCAGTTAGGAGAAGTAGGCCCTGTTGGGGAAAAGTCACCCCGAGAGAAGAATATAAATAGAGGAGGTTTCTCTCATTTGTAATCACTCATTCACTCACACAAGTTCGCATAGGAGAGAGAGAGAAGTTCGCACAAGTGGAGGAGTAGCTGATTTTGTCTTGGGGTTTACTTTTGTACTTTATGATTTCTATATTGAGGAAGATTTTGCCGGGGTTTTCTCCCTTGTGGTTTCCCCGAGAGAAATATTGTGTTCATTGTGTTCGATGTGCTTGTATTACTTTCAGTGATTGATTGTTTATTGTTATATGCTAAACAACTAAAAACTAACATAATATCTAGCAATAAGCCTCAAAGTAATGTCAACAAGTGAAAACGTATGGCTATAAACAATAAAGGTTCAGTTCCTTAAGATAATGAAAGTTATTGCAAATAAACAAAACCATAAAACAGGTAACCATTGTCTCAAATAGGTGGATAATGCTTAGTTACTTGAGTATGATGTTATCATAACTGAAGAAATGTTGATTATTAACAATGTCAATGTGTTGGAATAACTCAAAAATCATAAGCTCATGAATTGCATTAATATTGTTTTAACATGTCAATAAAAGTTTTGAAAATAACACTGTGAAAATCCTCACAGCAGATCTAAGAGATGATGTATACCCCACAAGAAAGTAATTGATTAAGCAGGGAAATAGAAGAAGATTGGTCAATGCAGTATAATGAGCAACAGAATAATAATACAGTAGAACTCGGATAGAAGCAAAAATACTTCACACACACTAATTAATTAATCACAATATGGACAAATAAATAGTACAATGCATGAGGATTCGAATGCCAAGGTGGCAATTCGAATTAGCCTTCATGGAGTGATCAAAGGATCACTGGAGTGTCATCGGAGCACAACTAGTAGTCTATCTCATCATCGGTGAAGTCATCAATGCACAAGTAACTGTCAACCGTCAGTCAAACTGAGTCTAACTGAGTGTGGTAGGTGTAACTGAAAGTCACTGGCACATGGAGACACTAACTGAATGAAGGAGGCTCAGTGGAAGGTGCATGAGGAGCTAACTAGAGTCAGAACAGGTAGTCATGTCTCATTGGAGGTCAATCAGAGTGATAATAGTAGTGAGGAGTCAGTTTGGCCTCAAATCGAGGAAAGACTAGTGGATAACTGAAGTAAACTGGACTGGTAGGTGAGAAAGGCGCCCTTCTCATGCAGTAGGTGAAAGGAGGGCGCATGACAGGCTAGGAGGGCTGAAAATGAGTGGAAGGAAGCTCCGGGGGCTAGATAAATGAGGGCTAGGTGCTGGGACTGATGACTGGAATGCATGCAAACCCTAAATGATGCATGCAAACCCTAAAAGTGCATGCATGACTGAAAATGTAAATGATCAAAATACTGGTGGGACTAGGATGGAGTATAGGAATATCCTAACAAACATATGATCATAATCATTAAAATTTCTAGCACCTTAAGTGCATAAGAATAGATATAAGATTGTTAATTGAACAAGTTAATTTAATTCCCTTAATATCTAACAGCAAAAGATTATTTTCAAACTTTAGTAAAGATCTATTCAAGGTTATTCAAAGTCTAGAAATAAAAGGGAGTTTGATCAAGAGTATGTTAAAGAACTTGAATGAAAAAACAACTCTCAACAATCTTAACTTCAGCTTGAAATTCAAATGTGTGAAATGTTAGTCCATAGAGCTAAAAGAAATCTGAAAATGACAATTCACCGTAAGTAGAATTAGAAACCAGCAAACAAATATTCATCATATAAGTGTAACCATTAGCTTAAACCTGAAATATTGCATTGCATATTATGAACTCAAGATGAAAAGATTAATTTTCAGATTTATAAACAAAAGAAAAAAAGTGCTTGAAGGAAATGTAAAGATGACTTTCCATGGCTAAAAGAAGAGAGTACAAATTCTAATCATCCAAAACCATGAGAATACAATGAAAGAGGCTCTCTTATATAGGAAGAGAGCTCAACAACCTCCTCAAACGAAAATAATAAAATATTAAAATGTTCCTTGACATGGTCAAGAATAACAACCCTAACTCAACCTCCTCATGACATGGTCAAAAAATAAATATATTAGGTGGTTTGTTATGCCACCTATACATCCATCTAACCAATTCATATCCCAAGATCAAGAAAGCATCTCTAGAATAAAAGAATACCAAAATATGATGTACCACAACCTTTGACCTTCCCCATGCAATGAACAAGGAAATACATTAGGTCTGATCTTGAGTCGCAATCCCATCCATATTCAAGGAAGAATCGGCTCCATTAATGCGCCCATGTGTTTGATCGTCCAACATGAATGAGAGATAACAAGTCCACAAAAGAGGAAACGGTTAGCAATACGTGAGGGATATAGATATTAATATCAAATCATGGACCCACGAGCTTAGGAGAACGGCCCACGAACCAAGCAGTTCCTCCAACGAGTGATGGGTGGCTCCTCAAATGCTTTACATGTATATTCCAAAATCCTAGGCAAATGGAGGGATGGCATTTGATCAAGTCATGCCCAATTGATTTATCAATTTGCCCCCCTTTGAAGTTTGACTTTTTGAAGGTTATATCCCACAAACCAACTGAGGAGGCTTGATGTCATTAAGAGGAGGCAGATTCATCTAATGAGGGGGACCCTCATGTTATATGTTTTCACACATACATAAGCTCCACCTATGAGAAAGGGGGTGGTCACTTTATAAAATGTATATACCCTTTTTAACTCCATTAATGACCTCCATATCATAAAGGCGATCCTCTTCCATAATAAAATAATGTATTTTTTATAACATAAGGTGGATGGGTCATAAAATAATGTTATTTCTTCACTTTAAAGAACCCCTCCAAAGTGGGTAATGTCACCATGTAAAACCATCTTCAACCTTGACCATGTGTTCCAACCAATGCTAAATCGGTTCCAAGTGTTGGGGAACATCATTTATAGAACAGCACCAAGTGTTAGACAATAATAAAGTATCACTTAGAAAAACAACTTAATTATATGTAAACATTAACATAGAAGGCTATTATATGCACTTTTATGATAAGTCATTAATTAATTATCTCAATAGCCTTAGAACTACCATGTTGCAACCATAATTGATCTAGATTTACATGTTACACGCCTAAGACTAACTGAACCTTCTAAGTTTCTAAGCAAGGTGAGGGTGATGAAGTGTATGTAATGTAAGGAAGGGGAAATTAACTGAAATGTTAGAGAAAAGGGGTTCACGAATTAACTATCATGAGAGAGTCTTCCCCTTAAGCTTTCAAGAGATAGGGGTTAGTGATATTTTCCTCCATGTGTGTGCCTTAGAAGGGAGCGATTTTTTCTTGAGTTACGCTTTCCTTGAGCCTCTTTTTTGCAATCCATTTTTTATCTTTCTTTCTATTTTCATTTTTTTTAATATTTTTTGGCTTAGTCCCTTTGCTATAGATTTGGCTCTGATAACCTATGACATAAGGAACTTGGCTTTTGCAAGGGCGCATTACTCACATTTATCATTTTGCTTCACTTCCCTTAGAGTACTTGACTCTTTTTTACTTTGAATTAGGCACCATACATAGGAGTAGTATGTAGAGAGTCAGAGACCTTAGAACATGACATATAATTACTTAATTGCAAAAGGGGGACATGATGGAAATGAGTGAAGTGGCTAGCGAAATAACATGATATGAAGAAGACTAGGTAAAATGTTGTTAATGACATGAAATGAGGGTCACGCTTTCTTAGATCCCTAGGGGCACACCTAACCCGCAAGGCCATATACACTTAATTTGAAGAGGAAAGTGTTTATGTTTTCCATGGTTCCAGCATCAGGAAACATTATGCAGATCACTTTCTTGGATGGGTTCGCGACCCAATGAGAATGGCCCCGTCATAGCCCTTGACTATGTCTCTTATGGCTCGGATGCTTAGCCTCGTTCAATCATGTGGATTGGAATGTAGGAGGTTAGAGGTCACATTGCATACTCCATGTCGGAGTGCTCCTTAGGCGGAGTGATCTATTCTTGTAGAGTAAGATAACTTATCTATGTTACAAGGAGATCTTATCTCCTTGTATATTAGACAAAGTCTAATCTAATGTTGAATTTGTCAATTGGCTCTAAGAAGTGTCTGGGACTTCTTAGAGTATGGTCAAACCAACATTAAAGCTTTACTAAAAAGAATGTGACCGCATGTGAGAAGATATCAACAAGGAGATCTTGTTCTATGATGAAGAATTAGAAATAACCAAGGAGTCAAGACAATCCATTGAAGATGTCCCAGAGAAAGTGGATGGCAAGAAAGAGCAGAATTGCCCCAGCAAAAGGGGTAAATTGACCCTAGAAGACAAAATGACAAGTCGGCTTGATGATAAATAAAACTAGCAAGTCGGCCCTATTGAGGAAGTTTCTAGTCAATTGAAGAATATAAATAGAAGTGTTTTCACACTTCATTTGACACATTCAAGCAAGTACATCTCTCTTAATTGGTGCACACTTCTCAAGGAAGACAAGTGAAGTTCACTAGAAGCAAAGTTTTGGGGTTCCTCTTATTCTCTTGGAAGATCATCTACCCTCGCTAGGGTTTACTGCGAAGGTCGAACCTATCTTGTGTTAGGGTTCAACTTCATGACTGGTATTGTTCTTGTATTGGATTAATTTCTTCTGAGAAACTTTTGTTGGGTTTTCTCTCATTTGGGTTTCCCATGATAAATCTTTGTGTCTCTTGTGCATGGTTATCTTTCAGTGATCCTTTGCTTCATTTCCACTGCAAATGAATGATGTTATAATTGTGGGATGAAATGAATTATGAAATTAAAGTTGAGAGAGATGAAAATTATACTGCTAAGTTAAAATCTAACAGAAAGAAGAATTATAACCACACCATGATGCTCCCTAAGCTATTGAAACAATATTTGAGGATACATGTGTAATGCCTTAAATTCACATTAAGGGTATATTTTCCATATAAGAGTAATTACATTTTATTTAGCTTAAATTCATAGCAGTAGTAATTTTCAACAATTACATCAAATTTAAGCATAATGGGAAAATAAGATGGAGACATACCTGAATCTAAGTTTAGACTTACAATGGTGTTGTTGAAGCGAGCATGCTGACCATCATGAGCAACAACTCAAGAAACCACATGTGAGGGAACCACTCTCCTCCCAACCAACCCCTTAGTGCAAGACTGAGAGTCCCCGAGCCCTTGTTCAGTAAAACTATACCAAAAAAATACCTACTTACCATAGTAGGAAAATCCTCTCACCCACCTCCTCTAACAAGAAAATGTCATGAAACAAGCAATTTTCATGCAACAAACCAACTAGATCTCCAAAAACACCCACCAACCACCCCAAAGGAAGACGAAAAAAGACCCACATGAGGTCCTTCCCCCCCCCTCTTATATGTTGAGATTTGTATCTCGAGATGTCCTTCATGTGATCATGCCTAGCATGAAGTGACGTTAATTGACTAGGCATGGATGTATTGTGTGAGAAACACTTTACTAGTCAGCACGGCTTCAGTGTTGGAAGCATGCAAAGATTCCAGAGACTTTTTACCTCTTGCATGCGAGATTTCCATGCATGCACTTTTTTAATGCAGTAGTGTAATTTTTAATGCAGAAGTGTAATTTTGCATGAGAAAGAAAATTAGGGATTTGGATCCCTAAAAGGCACCGAAGCTATTAAAAGGAGGCTGGGGTTAAAACCAGAGACATGTGTGAGATACATGTGAGGAGACTTCTTCAGAGACTGAATACTAAAAGAGAGGGGTGCACCATTGAGAGGGTGAGGCAAACTTCTTGAGTTTGAGAGAGAGAAGAGAAGTGAAATAAAACTGAGAAAGTTTTAGAGCAGCTTCATGGGTACGATTACCAACGATTTTCCAAGGCATGGAAACCAAGGCACGTTGTTGCAGTAATAAATCCGTACAGCAGCTAAAACAGATCGTACAAGATAAGAAGGGAAGCATGTAGATCGAGGTAGATTTTGGGCACAAGAATCAAGGGAAAATCTATTGTTGAGCACCCAGCAAGCTTTGGGGTTGACCCGTGGAGCTAGTTGAGAACCTTATGTTCTCTTTTTGAGCACCCGGTCTCTCTCAAATCGAAAGAGATAACTTTTTGGGGTAGACACATAAAGTAGCATTGAATTTCTAGCACAAACCTTAATTCCCCTAAGCTAAAGTGAGACTTAAAACCAATTAAAATTTACAAGACCATTTGCAAAACACTACAATTGTTATTTTATTTTCAGTACTTTACTTTGGAAGCACTTAAGTTTGGTGCAAACTCACTACAAGCACCTTTCATTCATTAAATTGTTCATTTACTACAAGTATTTCTTATATGTTAAATGTGATATTGTGATCATTGTGATTAGTGAATGGTTTAATGCAATTTGAGTGTCTTTGATAATCTTATTTTTGTTATATCTGTGACTCCATAACCCAAGTAAAGTAGGCACTGGTCTGGTTAGTGAATTGTTAGTTCTCTCTTGCATTTGTATATGGTTTATTGTTAAAGAAGGTTTGCTTGTCATTACAATTATTGCATCTCTGCATGAATGCTTGTCATTTAAACATTTAATAATTTACAACTCTTAAAGAAACTCATTAAATAATCTTAATAAGTAGGGACAACCCCCCTTGACCTTTCTGGAGTTGGGGTCTAAACGAAGGAGTTTAGAATTGAGGTGACAGTGGGTTCTACACTCATAGTTTCCCTCAAGAACACACATAGCGGTTGGGAGACTTATCTGTGGTCAAGTGTGTTTTAGGCGGCAACATTTTTGGCGTTGTTGCCAGGGACAAGTCTTTTTATTCCCGGAGTACGACTTTTGTTTTTACCTTTTTGTTTTTGCTTTATTTGATGAATGATTAGAGTAGATCTTTATTTTTCATCTGGAGACTCCACTGAACTTTTGTATTTTGTAAATTTACAAAGAAAAGCAAAAAATAGTTTTTAATGAGAGATTTATAAATGCAAATTTTTCCTTCTCACATGGCGACTCCACTGAAGGGATGAAACCCTGTTTATTATAAAATTCTTGAGACTGATTGTGTGTAGATGAGCCCATGCAACATAGTAAAGTCTTTAAAGCTCATTATTCAGTACAAAATGTATGATTGATTCAAATTTCTGCTTCTCATGGCCATTATGGATGATGAAGAGTCCAAAGATCAAATATCCAGTGCATCTCCTCCCGTCCACTTTTCATGCATCCTTGGATTTCCCAACCATGAGCCATGTCTTTCAGGAAAGGGAAATGTTAAGCTTCCATTCTTTTTTGGAAATGACGATTCAGCGGTTGGGCACATCATATCTTATATTAAATTGGTGGAACTTGATCTCAACATGATTCATCAGGATAATATGATGCGGGGGTTTGTTAATACTGTAAAGAGGGATGCTTAGATCTAGTATTGTAGTCTTCCTGATAAATGCATTAAATCCCTTGAAAATTTCTTTGCTATATTTTTAAAGAGTTGGTATAATGGTGAAGAAGATATGGTAACTGCTTTAGATAGGGTGTTTGACCAACTAAAAAGGTTGAGGGTATCCATAATTCCCACTATTGAGCAACACCTCCATGATGATCCCACTGAAGAAGTTTATCAAAGTCTAAACATTGTTGAAGATCCTCCTCATGTCCCCATAACAGAGGATATCGAAGGTTGGGGATGCTTTCATGATTATTTCAGTGATGATGATCACACTTGTACCCCAGATCTACCTCAACAAGGAACCATTATAGGAGCTTAAAACTAAACTCATGATGAAATCTGTAACATGCATGATGGCACTCCATGTTCTTTGTATAATGATGATAGTTTGGAAGGTCTTTTGCCTTATGACCTTTTTCTGAAGAAGATGGTAGTGAGCACGAGGATGACAGTTATAGCCAGGGGTATGAGCCTAGCGATGAAGATTCTCTTGTATCTAATGATGATGGGAATGATGACTATTGGACTTTCTTTGAGAATCCAATATATGAGACTTTTGAAAATCTTTTTGAGAATCCCATCTATGATGCATCCTATGAAGAGAGTTTTAATTCGGAGACCTCTGAAGGTCCCATCTTTGATATACCCAGAGAAGGGAGTGTGGATCTTGAGACTATGGGGGATTTTGATATGCAAATGGAGCATTTGGAGCCTTTTTATGATTACTCTGAGTCGCACACACGTATCAGTAATGAAGATTCAGATTGGGTGCAGTTAAATGAAGATCTGTCTCAGCCATAATTTTTGCATGTAGAGGTTCCTTATGATCTGGAGCATTTAGGGTCTTCTACACAAAGTTATCATCATAAGAGCCCTTTGGAACAATATGTTGAAGTGGTTAATCTGCCTCATCGTGTACGTATATATATTAGTCCTATCCAAGCTTGGATAGAAGAATCCTGTGCGAGCACTAATCAGTTTGGGAAGCAGTTTGATGACATTATTCATGCCTATGATTCCCCATCTAGCCCGCCCATTCTGGATCATCACTCAGGGTTGCATTTCTTAAAAAACATGTCATTGCTTTGGCTGGTAACAAGTTAAAAAACTTTAAAGTTGGTAAAATGCTTAGGTGGTTGCATTGGATATTTGTTTTTACCTAAGATGTTAGTTTATCATGCTTAGAGTAAGAAAACAAGCTCCTTAAAGTGAGCATGTAGTTTCTGCATTTCTTTTCTGGATTTACGAACAATACTTTTTCACTAGTTAGTTTCTTTTTTTCTTTCTAATAAAGCAACTTATGGCTCATTGGATTTTTAATGAAACATGTGCTACTAAGGTTTTCTTGTCAAGTTGAGATGTTTTTACAGATTATAAGAACCAAAGATTTTGGAGTTCTTGTATCCTCTCCTTGCCTGAAGACCAGATCGAGCACACGTCCCGCAGTTGGAGCCAGAATGTTGACCACCAAGCCAACTAGGTGGGCAACCATGTACCATGTGCCTTAAAGATGAGAAAGAAGTACCTAATGAATTTTTTCAAGCGAGGCAGCTCTTCTTCTCATCTTCTCTCCATGAAATTTCTGCACCCTTGCGAGGGATTTTGTAATGATATGTCAGCATGAGGGTCAATTTTTGTGTAACTTAGTTTTCTATGACTTTATCATTAGGGAAGTCCTAATGACTTGATGTTGGAGGAACTTCATCAACTACTTGGGTGAAGAGATATACGATTGGAGCAAAATTTCATTGGCAGCAACATCCTTTGTTATTTCTTGATGTTACACATATCCATGGATGCATAAATGCTACTTATGTGAGCCCCTTGAAGTCTCATTGTTTTCTTTGCTCCCAAATTGGTTCAGATTTTAGTGGAGGGTCTTTTTTCACTTCTTGGATGAAAGAACACATGGTTGATTATCTTGTTGCATCTTACATTATTTTGGAGCAACATGGACATATTTTCTTGTGGGATGATTCCTACTCTTTTGGTGATGAGACATGGGACTTTCACCCTTGTCCTTTGAGCTTCAATGGTCTCACTCTCGATTCTTGTGTGCATTTGGCACATGAGGACTATCTGGTTGATTAGGGGAGACTTGTTTGCATTCAGCCCCACTTTGAGGATATGCATTTCATGATGGAGAGTCTCTCTTGGTCTCGTCCCAACCTTGAAGAAGTTCATATTTTGATGCAGGGGCCCTCAAGGTTTCAATTGCGCATTGGAAATGTTGAACTTCCAGTGTGGTGGTATGATCTTTACATCCTTCCTTGCATTTTCCATAGTGATGATTTTTTATTGTTGTTATTGATCTCTGGAAAGATGCAGATGAGACAATGGGATCCTGGCATTCTTTGGAATGTTAGTTTTCCACATGTGACACTACCACTCAATGATTTGAAACTAAGGCAATGAGATTTGGGCAATATTTTGCCTGCAAGTTTTTGTGGTAGAGCATGCCTATCTTTTGGAATGCAATACAAGAAATGGGATCCTAGTGTTGCTTGGTTTCAGCTCACTTGGAGCAGTAGTTCGATTGTTGGTTTGAGAGGGCAAGCCAACCTTCAGTTGTTTGAGTTCATCTTTGCAAAACAGTGTTCCAGTTTCCTATGTGGGAGACCTTTTGAGAGATGGATTCAATCTTCACATGCTTGGTTTTCATGGCATTTCATACCAGACATTTCACACCATACATGTATCAGGATCATCTGGGACCCGGGGATCTTTTTTGGGTTGAAAAATTCAAAAAGGGTTTCCAAAATATGAAAGAGTACATGAGTGCCACTACTCGGAGTTTTGGAAAGGAAGTTTTGGAAGCAAAGTCCTGAAAATAAAGCAGGTACTTCAATATCCATGTTTGAAATTGCTTGCGGACAACCAATATTGGGAGGGGAGGATTTGTCATCTCCCCAAATTTTGCATTAGGTCACAATGGCCTAAACCACTTGGCCATACTCATGATAGTTTGTCAAGTTGATACTAAGGGTCAAATAATTGCCAAGAATGATGTCCAAGTTAGTAATAATGTAAAATTAGATCCAAAGGGGCAAGGTGGTTCACATTAAGAGAAAAACTCCCAATTCAAATTCATAATATTCCCATCCAAATGAACTATCATGGAGGAAAATTTCTAGTTCCCTAGGTTGGGGGTGGAAGCATTAAAAGTTGGAGTAAAGAAGCTACAAGACCCAAAATGACCTTAGACTTACAAATTCACATTAAATGGGTCAATTAAATAATAATACAAAGAAAATAAGGTGGCATTGGATCATGAGGGCACATAAGAGATTGTGGGACCCACATGTGGCAAGATTTCCCACTACACTTGGCATGATTCTATCACCAATTCAAGTTCAAGATGAAGGGTAACATACTTGGGGAGTTTAAGAGGTATTATTCATGGCATGAGTCATGTAAGGTCGAATTGGAGTGGAAGAATAACTCCCATGGAAAAGGAAGAGGCATCTTAGAAGAATTGTGACACTTGGAGCTAGATTCCCTAACTCCTATGACAACAATGATGAAGATTCTATGACACCTATGACAAAGTTCAGACCTGATTGCTAACATATGACATGTCAGGGCTAAAAATAGCCTCCAAGATGGCGCACAAGGGAGTTATGGAAGCTAAGAAGCTTCCCCATTCGAATTGAGGGAAGATGGAGACTAGGAATTGTTGGACAAGTGGCACACATTGGAATCTCTTCCCAACTTGAGTTGGCATGAGGCTTTTGGAAGGAATTCGACCCATGGAGGACTTGAGAAGTTTATAAAAGACAAGAACAAAGAAGAAAAGGATCTTTTGATCATTTCTCATTTTGCAAATTGGAGAGCATAGCTTGTCCATGCTAGTGGAGTGTTTACTCTACTTGCCTTAGTACCAATTTCGAGGGTGAAAGATTCCCATCCTAATTGGCAATTGGAGAGGCCATTTAGACCTTGCGTTTGGAGCTACAATGGAGTCCTTTGTTGCGGGTTCAAGCTATAGGGCAGCTCGTGATTCTTCCTTCTTCAACTTGTTCCGATCTCTATCTCACATTTCTCTGCATATTTTGGCTCTTGGAGGAAGGGTGCACATGGTGAGATGTTGATCTCTTTGGGAGAGTCCAAGATACTCCATTTATTTGTAATCTAATATATTTACTCTGTATTTGATGCTCAGAAGATCCTCAGGTCGAAATAACAAGTGAAACTATGTAAAAATACCAAACAATGTATAAATGGTGCCATTTTCCCTATATCTTGTTGTGAGAGCTTGAAGTTGCTTTATTTCGATTTGTATCAGTCAATCTCTGTGATTTTGTTCATGTATGGATAGCCATTAATGTCCTGAAGAAGTTTCATACACATTGCATAGGTCTTTGGAACATAAATCTCGAAATTCATAACAAGTGGTGGAGTTTCCTAGCTTTTCCCCCTATGTGAAGACATGTCTACAAACCTCTAATTTATGGGAGTTGCAGCAGCCTTTAGGAACTGTTTAATGATGCATTTGGGTGCCCATTGAAGCCCCCTAACCAATCCATGCCTCTGTTCTGAAATTTGGGAGGGTCGTACTACATTTGGGAAGCCATTAGTGACCTCTACCCTTGGGGGTTTGAACCTCGAATTTGCTAGTAAAATTCCCAATTTCTCCTGAAGTTAAATGAATGTTGCAGAAATATTTTGAAGGTGTCCAAGCATCCATCAGCTTCACTTTTATGTCTCAATACCTTTCAAACACTCTCAGTCCCAATTCGAAATCCTTAGGAATCTTTTGGAGCCATCTACCCTTGGGGGTTTCAACATCGATTTTCCTAGTAATTCTGCCTTTCATTCTCTAATTGTCAATGCAAGTTGTTGAAGTATTTAGAAAGTGTCCAATCATATAATAGTTGCTTTAGTGTTTCCAAATACACCTCAATCCACTCCATACATCATTCAAAAAGATTTGGGATCATTTGGGACAGTTTGGGGGTTCACTAGTCCAAGTTTCGAAAATTGACTAAATTTGGAAAATTTTCAAATTGGGGACATTACACACTCGCGTGAGGCTCACTCGCAAACTCACGCAATGAGCAATGAGTTAACACGGAGGTAATTTTATTCGTCGGCTAGGGTTTTCCTGTGTAATTTTATTCATCGGCTAGGGTTTTCCTGTGGGTTGCATGGGTTATTCCCCTTTAAAATCGCCGAATTTCAACGAACTAGTTCGCCAGGCACAGAAAATCGACGATTTTCGAATTTCATGGCGAAAAATCGTCGAATCCGAAACTTAGACTAGATGTCCCATACGTCTCTGGCATATGGCAACGCAAGCTAACTAGGCTGAAAGTGTCTCTGAGTAGGCTAAAAGCATCTCTGAGCAGGCTGGAAATGTCTTTGTCAAGTGTCTATGGGCAAATAATAGATCTTATTTGTGGAATTGCTAGATGTGATGGAAGTGATAATCACATAGGAAATGATAATCAAGTCACCCCACACATGTTAGAGGGTAACAGGGCACAGGTTAGGTATGTTTGGTAGTTCACCAACCCCATTTATAATATGATTCCATTTGCATATACAAATCAACCGATGATTGGGGAGATGTATGAGTAGATAAACAGCATGCTAGGCCAAATCAAAGACATTGTTGAGCCAACAGATGCAATCTTATATGATCATATTCATAAACATGTCATTAAAAGGTGGGATAATTTGAATGTTCCACTCCATGCCTTCGTATATGTCCTCATACCCATATATTATTCTCCATCTTGGTTGGCCCAACCAAAACCTAAGGGTGGAGTTAGGAGAAAACCACAAACAAATCTAGAGGTACAAAGTACACATACACATACATTAGACAAGTTGGTCCCCGATGAAGAAAAGTGTGCTCAAGTACGAAATGAATTCAACAAGTACATTAGTGAACATGGAAACTATGCTAATTTGAATGCAACTAAAGATCAAGATAGGTTGAAAACTTGAATACTATCAAATGGTGGAATATGTATGCATCCTCTATCACACATCTACATAAATTGGCAATAAGGGTGCTTTCACAAGTTGTTAACACTTGTTCTGTAGAGAGGTGTTGGAGCACCTGCAACTTCATCCACAGCATGAAGAAAAACAACCAAAATTATTAGGCACAAAACTTGGTTTATGTGCACTACAACTTGAGATTGTTGTCCCATTATCATAAGGCACAACGAACGATAAAACATATATGCCATGGGACAACAATCCAAAGGAGGCTAATTTGGAGGAGGTGGCCATAGTTTAAGAGTGCTTGAATGATAGAACAAATATCACATGGGACAACAATCCAAAAGAGGGGAATTTGGAGGAGGTAGCCATAGTTTAAGAGTGCTTGGAGTCTGAACATTTGGGTGATTGTGATGGTGATCATGCAAAAGAAATGCCACCCCCATCCACCATCAGGTTTCCATATGCAGCAGATTTGCCCTTAACTTCACAACTGCCAGTGATGCCTGGGGAGCATGTAGCTCGTGGCCTTGTTCCACAATGACTTCCACCTACTCCTACTCCTCTTGTTCATAGATCAAAGGAAAAGAACTTCATTATATACATTGTTGAGCCCAAGAATCCACTGCATATACCCAACCCATAGCATATGTTGTCTACTAGATAAGATAAGATAATATGATTATACTTATGTCCACTGAATGACCAAAAGGTAGGTCAATGGGATTGAAGCAAAATAGTACAATCAATGATAAGCATCTGCGGGAAGAATGCCCAAGGCTATTCTGAAGGCATAAAGTAAAGTATGATATATGAAAAGGTATGATCAAGTAATGTCATAAAGAAAGAAAGAAGAGGATCAAGGCCCTACCTCAATATAAGCATCATAGATGGAAATAAGACTACAGCCACAGAGAGGAGAAGGGGCACCCTGCCACCATCAATCACTAAAAATGCAGCACTTTGTATGGGGCAAATACAACTCAGACGGGTGTATGTTGGCCCCGTGTGATCTGAATTGATAGTTGTGCCCTGACCGAATCATTGTACAAGCCCTAGTGGGAATGGGTCTGCTGGTTGCAGCTCTACAGATGTGACGTCTCACTGATCTAGAAATTTACGTCAAATGGGACTCTGTGGGTCAGTTATGGTCCTCTGCCATCAAGATCAGGGAAAGAAAGAAGCAATGAGAATCTATAAGCATAATTTAGATTTCCAGAATCCATCCTAAAGAACTGTGTTTAACTTAAGCCTCAAATGGTTCAGCTTCACAGGTATACCACAGGCCAAGATGAATATAAGTGTGGAGAAGTGAAGCTATAGAAATGACGTGCACATAAGTCTGACAAACACGCAGGTTTTTCAATCTGAAAAGCACTAAAATGTCCCAGGTCAATCAGTTTAGAGGGAAATGATAGAGAAAGCCAAAAAACCTCTAGGAGAGGTGAGTTCAATCCCAAAACATGAGGCTGGATTTTTTCCCAGACACAAAATGATTTAGCAATCCCAAAACATTACAATGACTTTACCAAAATACTTGGGCCTTAAACCCCCCATAAGCCACAAACTGTCAAATAGAAAAGAATTAGAAAGCATTATTAGTAATTACCTCTATACAGTAATCATCTGCTTGTTGGCACAGAAGCCAAAAAATCTTTTGTTTACTTGATGAATTTTTCTCCTGTAGATTATTTGTTATTTTTTGGCTGTTTTGATTTTTCTTGTTCTGATTTTTGTCATGGGACTGTTGAAAGCTGAAACATGAGACACGTGATATAAATAATGATAATTAAAGGCTTAGTGTAGAACATGAATGCACTCAATTTTTTTATTTATACTAAATTTAAAAATTTTCAATACACTGGAATTGTAAACAACGAATCATCTACATAATGGCTTGCAACTTAAAACTTAAAAGGGATTTTCTATTTTCAGCATGTTTTAAGCTTGAGAGACTTCTCTAAATGTTTAATCCTATAAAGTTCCTTAGTTTGTTGTCCCCCTGTTATACCACTAAGTACTAGAAAAGAGTTCTTTGGAAAATTAATAGCCAACATTCAAATTTTATTTACAAATAACAGAAAGAAAGAAAAAAAGAGAACCCACCATACTTCTGCCTCCAAATTTTTTTCTGCTTGTCTCAGTCGATGTTCAATGTTACCACCAAAAGGAATAGTCCAGAGAGCAAGGATATCAAATTCCTGTTCCTCTAGCTCCTGATCAGTGTACTAAAAGTTAATCTTATACTCAAGGCTCAAAGGGACCTCTCAAAACTAATAAATATGGAATGACATCCAAGTAAATGTGTCAAACTAACAAGTTACCACCATATTTGAATGCTATCGAAAAAAAGGGAGAAGTTTTGTTTAAGTACTTCTTTTGACATTGAGGAGATAACAGCAGCTAAAAGCATCCAGCCAACTTCTTTCTCTACACCTGCTCGAGCCTTCCGACTAGACTCCAGCATAAACTTCTTTGCTACTTCAAGAATAGCCAAAGGCAGCCTGCACCACATTAAACATAGGGCCGATTCATTTCAAATTTTCAACATAGAATACCTAAGGTCAGCAAATGCAAATGAAATTTATGTTTAAATTCCAATTAGTCAAGACTCTCTTGGCACTCAAATTTATTTCAAAAATAGGGTTTTGTAGGCCACTGCAGTCACATAATCTCAACATTACATTTCCAAATGAAATCATGAACTAGTTCTATAGTAGTTATGTGGCGTTTCTCTGTAGGTCTTGGCCCCCAGCTCCAGCAACACTTAACATGCTCTCTTCCTGGGATGGAACTTTCGCTCATGTACTCATTTTAGTTTGCGTCCCTCTATACTTTCCTCTTTGGACTAGGTACTTCACCCTCTAGGGCTTTGTTATTAGGTCTTTCATCTTTATTTATTCATTGTCACATCCCCACCCGCGGATCCAACTCCGGTAAGGAAACATGATGCCAATCTACGGGGCTTTTCACATAATCTCAGCCCAAGTCATTAGCTTCATACAATTAAAACGCATGTGTGCAGATGTAAATTCAACAAACATGCACAGCGGAAATAAAACTCATCCACACACATAATTTCATATGCATTCAACATACCAATAATAAACATCAAATTAAAACATTGCAGAAGTAAAATGCACATAGAGAACACTTATCTTCATTTGTGCAATTGCCCTCAAACAACTAGCTATGTTGCTGCAACATTCCACCCAACCATAGGCCAGTTGTGTTCATAGCAATGTTGCACGACTCGGACTCGGCAAAGACTCGGCTGGCATATGACTCGTGGACTCGGGAAAAACTCGGGAAAGAATCGGGACATACTTGGCAAGACTCGGCAAATAGGAAAAAAATAAAAATATTGTACATTTTGGGCACAAAAAGGAGGTTAAAAGCATTTCCAATCCATGTAAGCTATACAACTACAGTTTATGCAATAATTCAAAACATTGTCTCATAAACTATGATTATGCGACATAACACAATCAATTTTTATATGAAAAAATGTAAATAGCAATCATAAAACATAGTGTTCATAAAACATAAATCATAGCCATAAATATGACAAAAATTAAATAATACAAAAATTAAAAATATATAACCCAATATAAATTAAAATAAAATAAAATTAAAACATATATATCTATAAAATCTATAACATAAATAAAATAAAATAAAAAATAAAAATTCATAACAAAAAATAAATAATATAAATTTAAAACATTTAACATAAATAAAAAACAACAAAATATATATATATATATATATATAATAAAAAATTTATAACAAAAAAATATAAAATATAAAAAAAAAATCTAACAAAAACTATATAATAAAAATATATATATAATAAAAACTACATATGCCATATATTATATATAAAATATATAACAAAAAAAAATAAAAATAAAAATATATATATATATAACAAAAACTATAAATAAATAACTATATAATAAAATATTAAAAACTATATAACTGTAACATACCTGTAATAAAAAACTATATTAAAACATATTACGTAACATAAAAAAAAACTATATAACTATAACATACCTATATAACTGTAATAAAAAACTATATTAAAATATTAAAAACTATATTAAAACATATTACGTAACATAAAAAAACTTTAAAAAAAACTATTGCACAACGCACAGTGCACAGCACAAGCCGAGTCGCAGACTTACCTGACCTAAACACGAAGACGCCAGCACGAACCCGACAAGCAACTGAAGACCGACCTGACAAGCCACTGAAGTCAAAGACGCTCAGCCAGAAGTCGACCTTCAGCTCCGTCCGTCCATCCCTTTTTCACTACTGCCGAGTTCCACGAGTCAACAGCAAGTTCCCCGAGTGTATGCCGATTTCTGCAAGTGGGGCAAGTCCGCGAGTTAGTTGCCGAGTCTCTGTCGGTTACGCGGTGTGGGAGGCCGCTCGGGGAGACTCGGCGAGTCCCCGGCGAGTGGTGCTTCACTGGTTCATAGAGCTCTCAACACCACTACCACCCCCGAGCTGGGCATGATTCTTACAAGGAAAAGGGAACATTTCAACTCATTCACAACCAAAGCAACAGAAATCCATCTCAACCCCAACCTTCTTTTACACACAGCAACTCTAACTGGGCATGGATACCCAGTTTCAGCAATGGGATTTTACAATAAGATGGCCATGGTCTTTCCCAAGTCGTGGGCACACCAAAAACGAAATGGCAATTTGGGAATCAACCCTGGGAGAGCAAAATCGTTTTCAGAAAACATTTCTGGGCATTCAAGGGACAAAAACGGCCTCCATAAACCCCAAAATCGTGGCTCCCTTCCTCCCAGCCATTGTGCAATACAAAAACGAGTTCCCAGGCATGGAAAATGCAGGAAAATGGTGAAAAACGTGATGGGTAAAGCCCAACTAGTTCAGACTGTGTGAGAGGGCAAAGGCCATGGGTTTTCCCTAAATCGTGGCTCACCAAACGAACTGTAAAAAGGGAAAATCGTCCCCAGGGAGAAACCCAATTTCTTCCACAGGTTATGGGCGTTTCCAATGACCAAAACGGATCCATTGAAACCCCAAATCGAACTCCATCTTTCCCCAGCAGTTCTGCAACACAAAAACGCCCTCTTCCCAGCTAGAGAACAAAGAAAAACCAGGAAAACGTGGCTGGAAAACGCCCAGGCAGCTCCAAAAACGTGAGAGAGGCAAAACTGGTTGATGGGTAATGGCTTTGGAGGCAAATTCATGGCTCTTTTCTTGCCAAGGAAGCCAAACACGTTTTTCCATGTTGGTGGCTTGCCCATACTCGAAATTGACTGCCATACCTCTCCACTCCCAAGGCATTAACTAATTCATCCAACTTTTGGGAGAAATGAATGATTGGGTACAAAAGTCAATATGGGTAGTTGAGAGTTTGATGGGTTATCTCATTGACACTTGGCTTGACTTGATTGGCTCAAGGGTTTGAATGTTTTCCCTCCCAATTCCTTGTAAAATCATGCCCCCATCTCTTGTTGCATTGCATAGCTAGTTGTGAGTATTTTATTAAAAATGCATATTTACATAATATTCGCAATTCCATTGCGCATGGCTAGCACGTGAACCATATGCATTGATAAATCGATGGCGGGGCCTTGGCCTTGAGCTCCTCACCATGATTTTATAACAATATTACATCATTTACGATTTGAATGCCATGGGGTCAAGCTGGGGACATTACACTCATTTTTGTTAGCTTAGATTTAGGTGCTGCCACGGCACTCCCACTTTGTATTACATTGATGGTACTCTTTTAGTCCCATTGACCTGCTTCTGTGGTCATTCGCTGGACATAATGACGTGAAAAAAAATTATCTTGTCTATCTTATATTATATGTTGAAAACCTTGACATGAAAATTGGTTGCTTGCTTTTCTGAGTTTAATCAAAGTGACCCACCAAAATGACTAAAATGTAGCCATTAACCAAACTGACCCACTTCAATATGTTCAATAATTTTAGAATACAGTATTTCTTTCGAAACATGTACTGAATTGTATAACAGTTATAAAGTCATTGGTTAACCCTGGCTTGCAGACTAACATAGGCCCAATATAGTCAATGCTTAGCTGTTAGATTGGTAAGGACATTAAATAGTGGTTATGCCAGCCAATTTGGTTGCCCCATGTCATCTCTCTATTTCCGACATCAAATCTGCAACCTCTGGCACTAGATCTGTGGTTCCCAGCATCAGATATACAATATCCAGCATCAGATCTGAAATTTTTCAGCACCAGATCTGCTGGAAAATATGCATAAAACGTGATATCTTCCCGGATCTCATAGTCCATGGGATGATGGGAGTTCATGGGACAGCTAAAATGAGGTACTCCTTTGTCTCAGTACCCTATAGATGAAACAAATGGCATGCGTTATCTATCCTCACGATGTGGTGGTCAGCCTTGCCGCTTAACACATGGTTGATGAGAACAAACCCTCAATTGACTGAGCAAGATCCTAAAGCCATGTGACCAATGATGTTGAATGTAACTGAGATGGACTGTGAGGACATCTGACAACTACAAAAAACGCTCAAAGTAGAAGGCCATCTTAGAACCAAGAAGCTTGGGGGCAAGACCCAAGTATATGGCAGTAAGTTTTGGGGACCAAGCTAAGTTGCACAAAACGGGGAAACGAGGACGAAACGGGGAAACGAAGAAACGCAACCCCCCCAAATTTTGGAAATGGCGAAACACAATATATATATATATATATGAGCAAGGACAAAATTATTATAAAACATAAACCATAAATTATTTATTACATTTAGCTGCATGCAACATTGCCAAGTGATAAATGTTAAATGATACCGACAAAATTTAAATCATACATGTAACATCATATTTTACTCATGAACCCAAGTCTATATCATTTCATTCATGCAACTAGTAATATCCAAAAACAACCTTTATAAATGAGGCTATATACTATATATCCAAAATTAGCCTTTATGTACGAGGCTACAAGTACAACGTATCAAACTGCAAACAATGAACATACTAACATAGAAATAAAAGTAAAACATGAGCTCATACTAATAGTCATCCTCATCTTTATAGTCTTCCTCAAAAAAAACAAGAAGCATGCTCAACAGTAGAATGTAGAGTGGAAGAAGTATTTCCAATTCCACTTCTAGGTAGTGCAACAACAGAGAGGTCCAAGTCAGCAAATTCTGACTTGACATCCCAATCTGCATAAGGCCCATTGTTATATTTTGGGCCCCGAGTGCTCAAGTCGCTTTTGTGAGGAGAGAATGAAGTGATGTTCTCTTTATAACTTTCTTCAACCTAATTTGAGGCATCTAGAATTAAATTTTACTTTAAAATTTAATGTATTAACCCTTAATTACTGAAATCCGTGGGCGGAAAGAGACTTTACAGGCTGGTTTTTTAAGTGACGGACTTTTATTTGACAGGAAACGCACCGTACAAGAGAGGAAACGTGACGGAAACACGTTTCCGTCCGTACGGAGGCATTTCCCATACAGGAAAGGTGTTTCGTACAGACAAAAACGAGTTTCTGTCAAGTACCATACGGGTTTCCGAGTTTTAGCGAGTTTCCGAGGGTGAAACAAGTGCTAGACTTGAGTTTCCTGCAACTTAGGGACCAAGTATCTCCAAAAACTGGGTGGAATCCGCTAACGAGTGTGCACAAACATATAATGTCAACATTCCTACACTTGAAAACAACCACCACTTGCGAGGTCATCATGGCAGAAACATTTTTATACATTGAAGGAAGAGCATTTGGGCACTGCAGAGCAAGAATTGGCTAGAGATATGAGATATAATAGAGGAAGAGTCTACAATACAATATGAAAAGAGCAATGAAAAGTCACCTACAGCCTGGTTATAGGAGAGGCAGGTGGAAATGGAAGGTGCAGAGAAAACAACAACATTACACTAACCAATTCAAAATATTGTTCTAAAATTTGATCCAACCAAGACTGGTCGATTCACCCAGTTTGACCCTAAAAAAGGACAGACCAACCCTTGAACTGGTCCAGTAGACTGGTTCGTTCAACCAGTTCAGCATATATATATATATATATATATATAATTTTATATTTTATATATTTTTTAGTAAATATATGTATAAATCAATATTCAAACTCCATAGTTGTTGTAATAATAAATATATATGTATAAAAAGAAAATGAATATCTTTACAATATAGCCGGGGTCTTTAAATATGACTCATGTACCCCTTCTTAGTGAAAAGGTATGTCTTTTCATATTTTAAATTAATAATTCTTTGTTGGTTTATTATTTACAATTTTCTTTATGTCTCATTAGAGAAAATTTGAGGTCTAAAATGGGCCTTATAAAAAACTGTGCCATGGATGAGTTGGATTTCTCAAACCAATAGAATTTCAATAACTTTGGTCAACCATTATGGTTTAATTGGACATAAGAAGTTAAAGATGCTTATGTGTCATAATTTTATTTGACAATAGTTAACTTCATATAACCCTCACCTTGGTTAAGATTTTGAAAAGTTCATCTCAAAATATGATAAATATACTTGAAATAATAAATATAGAATATTTTATATTATCACTACTTCTAATTTCGTTAAAATATAAATCTCACATTAATTAAGATGATAGTGGAGTAATTTTGAAATAATAAATATAGAGTAATTTATATTATCACTACTTTTAAATTCTTTAAAATATAAAGCTCACATTAACTAAGATGATAATGGAGTAATTTTGAAATAATAAAAATATTTATATAATTAATCTCTTAAAAATAAAAATAAATAATATATAAAAAAGTATCATAAATTAAAAAATAGTAGAGATAAAATAAGATTTCACTATTTTAGCGATAACTTTCTCACCTGAACTTGAAATTTGACGTTTTTGGTGTCATTGGAAAGGTCTCGACAATAACTTTACAATGGTACCAAAAGCGTCAAATGTCGAGTTCGGAGGAGAAAGTTATCGCAAAAATAGCGAAAGCTTATTTTATCTCTCTCCTATTTTTTTATTTATGATACTTTTTTAAATTTATTTATTGTTATTTATAAGAGATTAATTTTATAAATGCTTTTATTATTTCAAAAATACTCCACTAGCATCTGAATTAATGTTAGATTTGTATTTTAAAAGACTTTGAAGTAGTGGTAATATAAAATATAATAAAAATAGTGATTGTTTATATTTAGTATTATTGTAATTATAATTTTTCATTATAATTTTAGTTTTTTTTAAGTTTTAGATTTTATTAAATATATAAAAAGAATTAGTGATACATTTACCAAAAAATTAAATAAATTATAATATAAATTTAAAAAATTTACCACTATATCATTTATTGTGTATGCACATGAATCTAAACCTTTCATTATTATTTTCAACATACTTGTCAACTACCATTAATGAGATATTATAGGTTGACCTTCACTAAATAACACCTTTAACTTAGTGTGACATGGCATATTTGTATTGTGACGTGCCTTTTTTATTATTTTCCTTAGGAGGCCCATTTTAGACCTCAAATTTCCTCTAATGTTTATTTTATTTTTATTTTTATTTTGTTAGTTTCTTTTTATATATGTTTATTACATTGTCCACCCCTTAAGAACTGCTTTGTCCTCAAAGCAAGGGTAGAGAGGGATGTTGTTGAAGAAAACTTTCAGTTTCCCACGATGAATCTTCCTGAGGCAAGTTCTTCCATTTAATAAGATATTTTTTAATGCTTCTAGAACAAAGCTTCCTTTCCTTAATAAACAGTATGCCTTCAGGTTCTAAAATAATTCGACCTTCCTCGTCCAAAATAGGCAGCTCGGATTGTGCTACTTGATGTTGTCCCAACACCTTCTTGAGGCTTGACACATGAAACACGTTATGAATGCTGCAGTTATCTGGCAATGTTAACCCATATGCTACTGGGCTGATTTTTTTGTTAATCTGATATGGCCCATAGAATTTTGGAGCCAACTTGTTATTGCCTTGTTGTTTGAGCGACAGTTGTTTGGATGGTTGGAGTCGTACGAACACCCAGTCACCTACTTCAAACTCTCGTTCTGATCTTCGTAAATCTGCTTGTTGCTTCATTCGATTGCAAGCATTTGTTAAGTTTTCCTTTAATATTTGGATGGTCTTTTGGTCTTCCTCTAATTGATTCCTTACTGCTGGCACCTTAGAATTAAATAACACATATTCCTTCCATTTAGGCGTTTCATAACCGTACAAGGCTTGAAAAGGGGTCATTCTAGCTGAAGTATGGTAAGTTGAGTTATACCACCATTCATCCAAATGCAACCATTGGAAACACTTGTTCTGCTTGTCTGTCACAAAACAACGAAGGTATGTTCCCAAACACTTATTAACTATTTCAGTTTGTCCATCAATTTGGGGATGATATGTTGAACTCATGTTAAGGGATATCCCTATTTGTTTACAAAATTCCTTCCAAAAATTTCCTTTAAACCTTGCATCCTAAGTAGCATGGGTACTCGTACTCGAGGGTCAGGGATGCGTACCAGTACCGAGTACTCGGGGTAACCATACTGCCGTCCCCAGTACGGGAACGAGTACTCCTGGAAGTACCCAAGAGGTACCCGGTACCTTACCCAAGTACCCGGTACTTCCCACTATCCAGTCGGGTACTGGTACTCCAAAAAAGGCAAAGTACCCTGATTTTGGGTACTTTGAGGGTACTTCCAGCACAAAAATATTAGCCTACAGACTTCAAAATCCAATTTTTTTTTAAGTTTTGAAGTGAAGGGGGTAGGATATGGTGGGGCCCTCTCCCAAAGATGTCCAAGTCTGCAGCCATTTGCTCCAATAACTTCCACAACACAAATAAACGCATTATCTCAATCTATTGTTACACAATTTATGAACAACAATAGACATACTTATGCAGCTACGTCGTTATAAAATAATATATTAATAAACATGTCATTTCAAGTTAGTGCAATAAGTTTCTTACACAAGCCAAACTATTCTTCTTACAAATAAATTTCAATCTTTGAGGCATATCAAGGCATATGTATCATGTATCATGATTCATGTCTCATAGTTCTTACATTATATATTCAAATAAGAATATATAATGATGTTGCAGATGCTATTGACCTGCATAGATGGCTTGAGGAAGCCAAATCAGCTATGATGTTTAGTATTTAGTATTTTGTATTTCATGTTCGGAAATGTGGCAAATGCCAATTGTCAAATTTTGGATGTAGTATGACAATGGACATATATCATGATGATGATTCATATAAATATCAATATGCAATTTGAATTTCAAGCAATGTGCAATGCCAACGTGTGTTGTAGTTTAGTGTTTACTTATTGAACAATGAACACTGAACAATGAAAACTTAATAATAAATATTCATATAAAATATAATTTATAAACTTGAAAATATAATATATATATATATATATATGTCTACAGTACCCCGAAGTGGCCAAGTACCCTGTTTCAAAAAGTGGCGTACCTGTACCCTTACCCGTACCAGTACCCAAGTACCCTGGCAACTTAGCTTGGATCCCTGTCACTGACAATCACTTTTGGGAAACCATGTAATTTATAAATATTTTGCAGAATACTTCAGCTATTTGTTTTGCTGAGTCAATTTTCTTTACCCCCATGAAGTGAGCATACTTAGTGAGTCGATCAACCACTACGAAAAATTTTATCCTTCCCCTCAGACATGGGCAACCCCTTGATAAAATCCATCGAACTCTCTTCCCACTTCTGATTTGGTACATGTAGAGGGTAAAGTAATCCTGACGTCGTAATATTTTCGCTTTTGTTTCTCTGACATGTGTCACACTCAGAGACATACTTATGAATATATTTACTCATTCCCTTCCAATAAAATGATTGGCGTGCGTTATAATAAGTTTTAAAGGTACCTACATGGCCGACAACGGGTGAGTCATGTGACTCCTTTAAGATTTTTATTTTGAACTTTGAAGTAGGTGGAAGGTAGTGTTATCACACCATAGTAGTCGGGCTACTATCCTTGCTAAGCAGATATCTGCACATTTCAGAGCTTTGCTTTTACAGAGATCAATTATGATGAGCTTGTATTTTGAGATCATGATCATAGCAATATATTATCAAACTTTTATTAGACCTTGTGCCAAGGCTGAGCCTTGAGAGCCTAGATTTGATGACCGATGTGACCCTTTGTTCCATACAGTTTCAGTTCAGTCCCTAGTGATGTTATTGCAGCAGTGTTTTAGATGATTTTGATGACTATTATTATGATGTGATATGACCTATGGACTTTTGATTATTGACTATGGACTATTATCTTGTTGTTTTTGTCATCTTCATAGCATTAGCTTGGTATATGATTCGGGATATGACAGTACTATTTAAAACTAAAATTGAATATCTTGGACGATGTTATAACTATTAAATGGATGTATTACTTGCACACTTGGGTTTTTTGACAAAACTCATAAGTTTCATTACCCCCCTATGAGCATAGATATGGTCTTCCCTAACATTCTTGTCTGCTAGCTTAGACACCACATTCATTTGACTCCATCCATCCATGACCTTCCTAATTTGGCTTTTACCTTTGACTTGCCTTCTTGACTTCTTGATACTGAGGACTTCCCCATTACTACCTCTGTGTTGGACCGCATCAATGTTTGTTTAGTGTCTCGGCTCTGAGTTGGTGACAGAACTTGCCTTTGGTGAGTTGGATTGTAGGCCTAAATCATTCTGGTCGGTTGTCCTGATGTTTGGCACTGGCAAAAGTCCCCCTTAGTCACTTGAGATGTTGTTGGCTAAAACTAAAAGCTCATGTACTACTTATATTGGAAATGCACTATGAAAGCCTGTGAACTTAAAATTCTAGAATGTGTTTCTTAACACACGTGAATAAAGGCTATAGCGATGAACTGCTAAAAATACTCCTTGAAGAGTATAGAAAAGGTCCAAAACGCAATGGTTACTCAAAGTTATATCTATTATTACTGACCTTGTATATGTATAAACATGCCCCGGATGCAAGTTGCGACTAGTTGTGCTTTTTAGCACATCTAAAATCTGAGGGGTTATGTATGCCAAAAAGGCCATGAAATGAAATGAATGATCCTAATAAACCTGGATCAACTTGATGTAGACATGATGCCTAAGTTGAATAAACACTCTCTAAACAACTTATCCATTTGTGAGGCACAGCCCTTCCCCGTGTTATTTGTCCGGCACAGAGTGTAGCTCCCCTTTCCCCGTCCAAAGTGTCACCTAGTTGAGTTTGGTCAAGTCATCCCCTTTTCCCAACCTAGTCTTAGCCTTCACCCTTAGCTAGCAGTTAGACCATGTCCAATGGGTGAGTCTGACATTAAAGCTTTTGTGCAAGTAAAGCATAAATAACATTAAAAATCTATATGTACTAAACTGCCATGGAATGATGATGTACTTTAAGTTAAGCTGTGAGTGTGATTAGAGGAACATGTCTTAGTCTATTGATATAATTTTGTCCTTGGTTATATTTTGACCCAGTCAAACATAGTTTTACCATGGTCATTCTTGGGATCCATGATGAAGTGGACCATGTATGCTTATGGATGATGATTGATGGTCCCACATACTCTTATTGATGATACCATATGATGGACATATGATTCAGATGATGGTTGATGCAGTTCAGCAGTTTTATTATTATTTCAGATCACCAGATTATGCACTGTCCAGGTATGGTGGACCCTACATTTAACCCCTCAAGTCAACCCACGGTGTATGAGTACACATTTCTAGTAGATTTGGATCTTCTGGATCCATTGAGACACTTATCATTCAGTTCCGGGCACTTCTGACAGAGATAGATGTTGTTATCCACCTATTGACCAGATTTGGGCATGTTTTCCCAGCCTGTCCAGCAGAGGCATGAGAGGCCAGTTTCACCTAGGGCGCTGTATGAGGAGGGGGTTGTCCAACCACTTGATTCTACCATTATACCCCCCTTCCAGAGAGCCTGGTGGGCTCAGTTTGCCAATGAGGGCACCCTAGGTGGCAATTCTAGCAGTTGCAGGGTTTTCTGGAGGGATAAAAAATGGAATAAAAGGGTCACTGAGGAATTCGATTTGGGCTATTGAGGCAAGGTTTTGGCACGTGGTCTTCTCAGAGGCCTTCTAGGGTGAACCCCCCATCTTCCAGATCAGTCAGCTTCAGTCAGTGGGGTCCACATTGGCCACGGGAGGCCTTTTACTGCATGTCTCTCTCAGTTTTGGAGACAAGATTTGATCATTTGTATTATTTGGACATGTCATAGTCACATTATTTTATATTATTGTGCCATGGGGATGAGCTAGCAAGGATTGATGCCTCCTAGCCCCACCATGAGCTTATTGAGTCATGTCCATGTCATATGTGGTGGGCCCATGTACTTTAGCCCCCTCTTAGGGATAACGTCACCCTCACTTAGTCACTTTTAGCTATGACGTCATCCCTCTTTTGAGTGATCCATGTGATATTATGTATTGGCTCATCTTAGCCATTGATTAGATTATGAGATCTTTTAATCTCAACCACTCACTTGTTGTATTGTAAAGTGGTTTTGTGGTTTAGGGTTTTGGTCTTTATTATCCTATATAAGGAGGAGACCCCCTATTGTAAAAGCACTTTGGAGCTCTTGAATATTGGAATAGAATACTTCTTTGTGGAGCTAATTCTCGTCTTGTGAATTCTTTTGCACTTTGAATATACAGTATCTCTTCTATGTATCATTGTGGATCTTGGGGTTACACGTTGTTTTCTTCCAGGGAGGCCGAATTGGTGAAGAGGAGGGCGATTTGAAGGAGGCTATTGTTGAGGGGACTCACATATCTTCTCTTGGGTTGATCCTTGTGGCAGGGAGTATCATTATTGTATCTTTGTGACATAGTTGATGCTTTCTTTTACATCTCTCCATCATTTTCATAATTTTCGTACTTGTCTTGTTTCACTTGATCTTGACTTGTAGGAGGAGGACGTTTTGGCTTGGAGCACTAAGATCTCACTCTTGAATATACACATAGGGGAATGCTATCAATTTGCAAAGTGGCCATAAGCATTTGAGGTAAGTTCTACAAGGTATGTACCTAGATCCATCCATTCTTCTTCATTGGTCATAAAACCCTTAAAATCAAAACCCTTGTTTTCATATTTTTCTAGATCTACTTGGATCTAGCTTGGATTTGGGGATAATAAAATGAACCCACCTCTATAGCATCCACGGCAATTTGAATCTATAGTTTGGTGGCATTTGGCCTTCATTTGACACATTTTCCAAGGCACATTAACCTCCTTGAGGGAAGTCGCACTCCTTGAGGGAAGCTAGTGGGGCTAGTTCCAAGACTTGGGTAGGTGAGATCCCACTTGATTTGCATTGGGCTACCTTGATGACCTACCCCTAGTGCTTCACCTCTTTGATTTTTGCCTTGTGGGCCCCATTCCTCATTTTGAGGGTTGTGCCCCACTTGGGTCATTGGGTGATGCATTTTCAATCTTAGATCTATGGAGATCTAGCTCACATCGGGGCATGACACTTAAAACCCACTTTGATAATTGCCTTAACTACCCCGATCTACATTTTGGCATCATTTACACTCCATTTGCCCCCTCATCTCAACGCACTAGTCTCCCTTGGTCAATTCGCACTCCTTGGGGTTAGTGTCATTTGCTAGATCCCATATGTGGGTATCATCTATTTCTTCCTAGATCCATAGATCTACATCCTTGCATAGCCCTTAGTGCCATATCACCCCTAACTTCACCTTGTGGGTCCCATTTGAAGCCATTTCCATATTTTAAGGAAGTGGGCCCCACTTGTGTATTTTCATGGTACTAGATCTATCCATTAAGTGGCCCTACCCATTGATTGGTTGAAACACTTGCCACCTCTTAAGCCTCTTCAACCATACTTAACTCTTGGGTCCACCTAATCTAATCAACTCATTGGTTTCTGTAACTCATCTTTTACACGTTTCCCTAGGAACCTTGGGTTATTCAATCTTCATTGATTGGCTAGGGTCTCCCCCTTGGTCTTGATTTCTTCTTGAAATAAACTGAAGAGTGCCTCGGTTATCGTAACTCCCAGCTTGCTTTGGGAAACGTGGCATCTCTTGGGTCACCTCTTTAGTTGTCCATCTCCTCTACCATCCCGGATGGGATACCTTTAGGGACAACTACAAGTTGTGTGATAACAGGTAGATCCTCCCTTTATGCCATAAAATGTCATTTCTCCATTCAAATTTGGGATGTTGCGTCACATTATTGATGATGGAACAAGGTTCAGGGTCCTTGGCATATTCTATGCGTATTTCATCCACCCATTCAGGAATTACAACTGATACTGCATATGATAATACCTCTTCGTCTTTTCGTGATAATGCATCGGCAACCACGTTATCCCTTCCTTTTTTGTGTAGTATCTCCATATCAAAGGCGGAAATCTTTTCTATCCATTTTTGTTGCTCTGTAGATAGGGTTTTTGTCGAAGTAAGTATTAAAGACTATTGTGATCAGTACGTATCAAGAACTTACTACCCAATAAGTATTGTCGCCATTTTGCTAATGCATGAATGATAGCAAGCATCTCTTATCATAGGTGGACTTCAATCCTTCCCCCTTGTTGAGCTTTTGACTTTCAAAAGCAATCGGATGGTCATCCTGCATCAAGACTGCACCTATTCCACAACCTGAAGCGTCACATTCTACCACAAAGGGCTTCGTAAAATCAGGAGTTGCTAACACTAGTGTGGATGTCATAATTGTCTTTAGGACTTTGAAACATTCCTCAGCCTTGTTATTCCATTGGAAGGAATTTTTCTTTAGTAAACCTGATAGTGGTGTAGTTAGATGAGCATAGTTCTTGACAAACCTTCGATAATAACATGTTAGGCCTAAAAAACCTCTTAATTTTGATATATTATCAGGTTTTGGCCATTCTGTAATTGCCTTGATTTTGCTTGGGTCTACTCTAACTCCTTCTTTGGATATGATATGACCGAGGTATTCAACTTCTTCCTTCCCAAAAGTGCATTTTGACATTTTTGCATAGAACTGATTTTCTTCGAGGAGTGAGAGTACAAGTTCTAAGTGCTTAAGATGCTCCTTCCATGTCTTACTATAGACAAGAATATCTTCAAAGAAAACCAGTACGAACTTTCTTAGGTGTGGTCGAAAAAGCTCATTCATGGTTGCTTGAAAAGTAGCGGGGGCATTTGTTAAACCGAATGGCATCACGTTAAATTCATAGTGGCCTTCATGAGTTCTAAAAGTTGTTTTTGCCACATCTTCTAATCTTACCCAGATCTAGTAATATCCATTTGGCGCCATGGAGTTCATCCAACATCTCATTTATAAATGGGATGGGGAACTTGTTTTTTATTGTTATTTTGTTCAGTCCCCGATAATCTATGCATACCCTGAAGGATCCATCTTTTTCTCGAACCAATACTACTGGAGCGACATATGGGCTCCTACTTCTAGTGATGACTCCACAGCTTAGTAAGTCTTGAATTAGCCTTTATATTTCTGTCTTATGATGGTGAGGGTACCTGTAAGGTTTTACGTTCACAGGCATTGAATCTGGCTTAACCTCAAATATGTGCTCTATTCCTCTTTCTGGAGGTAATTTCATGGGTAGATCTTGGAATACCTTCTCATACTTCTAGATTAATTCTTGGATTTCTGGTCGTTGATCGTGGGCCAACTCTGCTGCGAGCATCTCTATTTGATGACATTGTGCAGCCAATGCTGGTGCCCCTTTTCGAATTAATTTCTCCATTTGTCGTGAAGATATAATTTGGGTAGGAGGTGGCTAGAATCCATACAACTTATATTTTCTTCCTTCCCACTTGAATTTATTATATTGTTTCTGGTGTTTTGCGGAATATGTACCTAATGTATATAGCCATTGAATTCCCAAGACAACATCTACTCCTCCGAGGGGTATTGTATAGAAGCTAGATTCCAAGTTATAATCATCTATTTGCAACTTAACTTTGTGACACTTCCCAATATCATCAATCTTTTTTTCCATCTGCTACCATAACCCTTATATCTATTGTTGGGTATACGAACAAGTTTAGTTTTTCCGCAACATTTACGTCTATAAAATTATGAGTGCTACCTGTATCTATAAGTATGGTGACATTCTCTTTCCTCACATGTCCCTTTAATTTCAAGGTTTGTGGTTGTGCAATGCCTGTTATTGCAACTAGAGATACCCTGGGCATTGGCTCTTCAGGATCTGTGTTGATATCATTATTTTCTTCACTGCTAACTTCATCATCGGAATCGCTACTGGACAAAACTTCTGATTCTTCTTTCGCTTCACAATTATACAATTTTTTATTGTTGCATCAGTGACCCTTTTCCCATTTATCTCCGCAATATCTACACTTATTTACCCATTTTCTATCTAGATCCTGATGTTGTTTTTCACCTTCCCTCAAGTGAGGTGGTACATACTTGTTTGTCTTTTCTGTAGCATACTTATCTGATTTTTCATTAAAATATCTATTTGATCTGTCTGGTCTTGAAAAAGAAGGTTTGTTGACCTTGTTCTTTTGTTCAATCAATTTTGTTGCTTGTCTGGTGTCTTCGATAGTTTGGGGTCTCCATATTTTTAACTCGTTACGAATGTAATCTTTTAAACCACCGATGTACATTTTTAGTAGTTGTCCGTCTGAGAATCCTATTTGTCTTGTAGCCAGTACTTCCTATTCATGAGAGTAGTCATTCACATTTCCTTTTTGTTGAGGATGGACGAATTTAGTATACAGATCATCTTCTTCTTCGTCATGGAAACTTTTTAATAACGCTCGAGTAAAATTTGTCCAACGAAAAGAGTGCGCATTACACTTCCCCGACCACCATAGGAACCAATCATAAGCTTCTTCATCCAAGTTATTAGCGTCAGTCATTATCTTTTCTCTTTCGCCGAGTGGGGGGTTTGATTCGAAGATGCCCTCCATTTTATTAACCCAAATGATGGCGCCTCTATGGGTTTTCCCATCATATTTTGGTAATTCCTTTTTAATTTTGTGATAATCTCTCTCTTGCCCTTTATGGCTATATGTACCTCGAAGGGAGGAAGATTCCGGTCCTTCTTGCTCCATCCCTGATTCTGGAACAATTGTGTTCAATTTCTTCATAATCTGGCTGAACATCATATCATTTTCCACTTCCTTCGCATCCCTTTCATCTTTCTCTTGTTCTCTTATGACTGCAAGATTATCTAATCGATTTTCTATCCTTTCTAATCTGGTATCAAACTCGTCCATTTTAATGTGTACTAAATCTTGTCCTTCCTCTATTTGGTTCAAACGAGCTTGTACGTTCTTCAATTCTCCCTTCTGGTTAACTATCTCCTTGTTCATCTCTTCATGGGATACATAACTTTGCCTGGCAAATATATATTTGTTTGACTGTGGTGAATCGTGTGGACGGGGGTCTGTGGCCTATGGTAGAAAACATGGAAAGGTCACGGGAGAGAATCTGCGGACAGGTACGTACAGGGCGGAAGGGCACAGGGAAATCACGGTCGTGGGAGGGTGATGCGGTGGATGGGGCAGACAAGCGAACGGGGAACTATCGAAGACGGACAGGACGGCGCAAGGATGAAGGGGAAGGGAGTAGCAGGCGCATAGGGAACTGTGATGAAGTTGTGGGCGGCTGGACAAGCGAACACGGGGAGCAAATATGGGCGAGGATCGTAGTGAACAGACGCGGGAGGTGGACACAGTGGGGGATGCGGGGAGCAGATGGCGGTGGACACGAGGAACAGATGAGGAAGCAGACGGCGGTGGACGTAGGGAGCAGATGCGGGAAGCAGACGACGGAAGCAGCCGTGAAGGGAAAGACGATGGCAGCGGAATGGTGAGTGCGGATGGTATGGAGGCGGAATGCTGCAATGGCTGAGAACAACGCGAAGCTCTGATACCACTGTTAAATCAATATTCGAACTCCATAGTTGCTGTAATAATAAATATATATATATATATATAAAGAAAATGAATATCTTTGCAATACAGTCGGGGTCTTTAAATATGACTCCCGTACCCCTTCTTAGTGAAAAGGTATGTCTTTTCATATTTTAAATTAAAAATTCTTTGTTGGTTTATTATTTACAATTTTCTTTATGTCTTTTATTTTATTTTTATTTTTATTTTGTTAGTTTCATTTTATATATGTTTATTACACTGATCCAAGTCTAGTCTGACCCTCGATCAATTCCAAGTCTGATTCCAATTTTAAAAACAATGGTTCAACCCCACACGCAAGATACAGATCCAAGACTACTTAAAACTAAATGTTCCTTGGAAATAGAAACACGCGCTAGCTCAACTACGAACAGGTTCCCACAGGTTGAGATGCAAAATAGGAAGATCGAAGGAGCCCAAGAAGAATGGGAAGAGATGTAATTCAGAGAGGTAGAGGCTGAGCAGCGCTTTCTACTCTGATGCAAAGCATACAAACATATATAACAAAACTCGGGACTTGACGGAATCAACAGGAGCGCATTCCAGAGGAGGCAGTGTGTGGGTACTGCATGGAAAACCTCTGGGATGATGCACCTAAGAGTCAGATTGTTGAGGACGAAGGCCAAAGTGACTGACACACCATGAGGGAGCAGGTACGTAACTTAGTACAACAACATACTTAGGACAGCCCCTTGTTTCTACATTGTACTTGAATTGTATCTTGGCAGCATTTTATGTTTTACCTTTCACCAGGCATAGCCTATCACTGATGTAACTCCCAATCCCATAGACCATTTGGTCTTGAGAACATTTAATAAAATCTATCTTAACCATTGTTTAGCCTAGCTATGGTTATCCTGCCAAGCACAGTTACCACTAATTCAATACCACCTGACACTAGCGTATAGAACAATAGTAGTATGTACAACAAATAGCTAATTTGTTGAAAGTGTAATACAGCCAAATTTGTCTTTCCTACATATGAAGACTAAATATCATATCATCATGTGTCTAGATATTCCAAATGGAGACCTTGTAGACAACAAGCATGCAAATGCTTTGTAAATGTAGTTAAATCATCCAAATCATGCAAATTAGAGGTGATTGAATCAAATAAATTGTGGACTTGGATGTTCTCCATTTATGGTTGCAAAAAATCACTTATGAAAGAAAACTAATATGTTCATACACAGGAACAATTAAGTCAACCAAGGCATTCCTGCAAATAAGAAGAAAGCATCTAAACAGCCTGAGTGAGCCTAAAGGTTAAGAACGTGTGTTTCCTCCTAGGAGGTCATAGGTTCAACTCTGGAGGGGGGTAGGGTATGTACACCTCTGTAGATATTAGCAGTTACATTGATGTGCAGACGGGGGTCCCTTGTCCCACAAACAAGGGGGTCTCATAAACCAAATTGGTGTCTGGCTTGGTTGTGACCTTAAAAATAGATGATGATGATGATGATGATGATAGTTAGTGGCTAGTAGCTACAAACAAACCTTGTTTAATGAAATAAATAATAAGACATGGCATTGTAAAATCCTACCCATTTATTGGTACGGGTACATGTTTATTTTATTTGCTTACTCCCGTGTGCAGTTACAAAATAATAGGGAAAAGCATGAGACTATAGTATACACATACCTGCATGGGACACCAAGAGGCAACCTTCGTGATGCAGACACTAATGCAGCCAGCATTGCAGCTTGCCCATGAAGAGAATCCAACTCAATTCTTAACCGATCACCCTACAAAATTACATGCTGTTAAGGTAGAGTGTTCATTACAAAAACAAATAAGAAACCAAAAAACATATGCAGAACCTAACCAAAATATCCTACACACTACATATAAATAAAGATGAATCGTTAACAAGACCAACAAGAGCAAGCAGAAATCTGCAACTAGACAATCAAAACACATAATCCTGATAAAACATACAAAAACTCAACTGAGGAAATACAAAGGTACAAACAAGGCAAGGCATTTCCATTCAAAACCCAAATGCATTGTCATTCTAAAACATGCGAAAAATCAAATGAGAATACAAAGGTACAAAAGAGGCATGATATTTACATTCAAATTTCAAACTGAGTCACAATTAAAGAATCGACACCACAAAATATATTATGGTTCACCAAAGAATAGAACTGGGTGAAGCTTAAAATTTATAAACCAATACTATAATCAAGTTGAAACAAGAAAAAGGGAGGCCGCAACCTAAAGTTTGGACTTCAAAGACCATGAAGACAAGAAAAGACTACTAAATTTTAAGGTTGCATGGCACTTGGATGTCAGAGTCTTTGAGAGGCCAAAGATGGATCCAATCAACATTTGAATTACTTAGCTAGTAAATGAAACATTTCATAATTCAAGCTGCTACTAATCAAAATTATATCCCTAGTGGACTATTATTTTCAAATGGATAGACAGTCTCAATCAATATGATATATGAATACCATTCAAAAATGGAACGTCTGCTGGTAAGGGTGGGAAAAAGCATCCTGTGATATTGAAAACATATCAATGACAAGGTTGCGAAAGGTAACAAATATCATCTTAAAGAAATTCAAATGTAAATGAGATAAAATTACTTTGAATCATGACACATCAACCCTAATTTTCAAGAGATATCACATCCTAGAACTATTATAGGAGGAACATGCTTTCATCTTGAAGAATATTAAGCGAACTCACAAAACACTTAAAACAAGCTATTAACAACTATTGTACAATAGTCTAAATATATAGACCCAAGTCTTCAAGTTTAATTTAATCATGACTCAAACCACTATGATTTTCAAGGCAACAATAAATGAACCTTAGTTGAACACTGAATTCATATCATGTGTCTTCCAAGTAATAAATGACAACCTATTCCTAAAAAAACAAAAGGTACATCTTTCTATAAGAAGAAGATAACATCAAAAATAATTCCACTTGAAGCCATAAGGAGGGAAAAAATCACTAAGGTGTTTGCTTTTTAAGAGTGCATGCACATTCAGAATATGCACAAGAGTGGGAGAGAATATGAGGTGGTTATACCCCCTCAATTTGATTATAAGTTTGATGTCCCTATTATACCTGAAATCTTCTCTGTCACCCTTGCTTGGAATCCAATTGCAACCTAGGGTAGACCTACTTAATACTTATAATGAAGCACTCCAAATTTGTAGCATTTTCCAAGTGCCTCCTTATTAAAACTATTAGGCTTTGAATAAATTCTTGAAGGAACCTTTCGAGGGAGGAAATTTCTTAGTATTGTAACATTTTGCATAGACATTGCCCAACTACTTAGGCTTCTTATCGTGATGAAAGGGATGTCTCTTGTTTGTCACCTTGTTATCATTTTCAATCTTCAAGACTATAGTGGCAACTACATCCTGAATGTTGGGGAGACAAACCATCAATGATTCCATCTTATGATAGCACTCTCGCATTGTTCCCAATTGCTTCATGTGAGACAACTAACAAAAGACTATGGGAATATCATCCTCGAAGAAGAATCTCTAGATCAAACCTTCCTTCAAAAAAAATTAATTGTTAATGGGATATCAAGTTTTAGTTTCCACACTAGTTTTCAAATTGTTCCACCATTCTTTGAACAATCCCTTTAAGGACAGTGTTGTCATTACATTCTTGTCCCCATTTTCATTGATCCCTCATGCTTCAAAATATGTCTCAAGAGATCTCAACCTGGACTTATAGGTAGCACCTACACCTCTTCCATCAAACTTGGGGAAATCAATCTTCCACACAAACCAAACCTTTTCAAAAGTCGTCTCTTGATTGGAAGCACCTAGCCTTTTCCTACGATAAATGTGTAAATGGATATATCATAAGAAATCAGCTTTGCCTTCACTCCATCCTAGTTTCTTCCACTGTTATATGCCTACTTTTCATCACAAATGTCCATCCCATTGAATATTGAGTAGAGTCTACCTCAGTAGCCTAATTTCTTCAAGGGGATCCTTTTGCACCCCTTTTTTCTTCAACTTCAACAAAAGTTGAGTGCTAAAAATGAGAATCTCATGTCATCTTGGTTCTTGGGGAAATACCTGACTAAAGCCAAGCTACAAAATTGAGCCCCTTATGTGGACTAGCAACAACAAATTTGTAGCCTACAGCAACAATACAACTACCCTCTAGAGACTAAACCAAGGAACAAATACCAACCAAACCTAAATGAAATCTCCTACATATTTGCTAAAAGACGTATCACTTTCAGTTGGTTACAAATCCGATTTGCACTTTGAACATTTTGAATATAGCATTGCAAGCCTCTATAACTTTTGAAATGTCCTATCCTTTATGTATCACTTGCCACCACCACCAGCACAACATCCTCTCACTAATAACATGTCCCAAAACAACCCATCAATGGGGTATTGTATTTACAGTGGGTTCTTGTGACCTTTGGGTTCTTGGAAGAAAATTGAAACGCTTCATAGCAATTATCCGTTGGATGGTCCTTTTGACTTCTTTGCTTCACAGGGACACCTATTTTACATTATTGCACCAAATTTTGTCAAAAGGGGGATGCAAGAACAAGGAAACATCTCTAGGGGATGTGTGGAGACGCCACCCAAATTTTTAAAAACGTCATGGGAAATGTCAAGGTCCTAACATGGGGGAGCACATCCAAAATCATAAAAAAAATAAAAAAATAATGAAAAACAATGGCAAGTCACAAACATAAAAAATGAAAACAAGAAATAAATATTAGCATTCACTTAAGGGTTTTCATTTTTTATCTTTTCAAGAAAAAATGGCATTTTCAAATGTCACTAGGCAAAAATCATGGGTAGGGGGCCTAGTAGAACTTTTCAAAGAGGGGCACCCAAACGTCCTGTTATCAGACCATAGTAGCAGGGCTACTATTCTTGTTTAGCAGATATCTGCACATTTCAGAGCTTCCATTATTCAGAGCTTGGCTATGATGATTGTATATTTTGTGATCACTCATGATCAGAGCAGTGTATTATTCAGACTTATGTTAGACCTTGTGTCAATCCTGAGCCTTGAGAGTTCAGATTTGATGACCGATGTGACCCTTTGTCCCATACAGTTTCAGTTCAGTGCCTAGAGATATATTGCAGCAGTGTTTCAGATGATATATGATGATTATTATTGTGATGATGTTGTATGACCTATGGATATTTTATCATTGACTGTGGATTATTATCTTGTTAATTTAGTCATGTTCACAGCATCTGCTTGGTATATTATTCTTGATGTGGCAAACTGTTTAAAATGAACTATAAATCATAAAATGGACATTTACTTGCACACTTAGGTTGTTTGAAAAAACTCACTGGTTTTCCACCTTACATAGATATGGTCTTTCCTGACACTAGTTGTCTGCTAGTGTAGGCTCCATATTCACTTGACTCCATCCATACATGACTTTCCTATTTGACTTTAAACCTTGACCTGTCTCATTTGACTTTCTGATACTGAGGACTTCCCCATTTTTCTACCTCTATGTTTGGACCGCATCCCTGTATGTTCAGTGTCTCGGCTCTAAGTTGGTGACAAAACTTGCATTTGGTGAGTTGGATTGTAGGCCTAAATCATTCTGGTCGGTTGTCCCGATGTTTGGCATTGGCTCGAACTCCCCCTAGTCACTTGAGATGTTGTTGGCTAAAATTGAAAGCTCATGTACTACTTATGGAAACTTATAAATTCGCCCATGGAAACTAAAAAGGGAAAGAGCGATGAACAGCTAAAAATACTCCTCGAAGAGTATAAGAAAGGTCCAAAAAGCAATAGTTCTTAAAAGCTATATCTAAACAATTGCTGACCTTATATGTATATGAAAACATGCCCTAGATGCAAGCTGCAACTAGTTGTGCTTATCAGCACACCTGAGATCCGAAGGGTTATGTAGGCCAAAAAGGCCATGAAATGAAATTGAATGATCCTAATGAACCTGGATCAACTTGATGTAGACATGATGCCTAAGTTGAATAAGCACTCTCTAAACAACTTATCCATTTGTGAGGCACAGCCATCCCCCGTGTTATTTTGTCCAAGCACAGAGTTTGTAGTTTTCCCCTTTTTCCCAGTCCAAAGTATTTCTGAGTTGAGTAAGACAAGTCAACCCCTTTGCCCAACCTTGTTCCTAGCCTTCATCCTTCACTAGCAGTTTGACCATGTCCAATGGGTGAGTTTGTCATTTGAATTAGTGTGCAAGTAATTTTATATAACAAAGGAATATGCTAACTTGATTAATGCCACGGAATGGATGTTATACTTTGAGCTTGGCTGTGAAAGTGATTAAAGAAACATGTCTTAGTCTACTGATGTAATTTATCCTTGGTTGTATATTATTGGGATCCGTGATGATGTGGGCCATATCTATACCTATTGATGATGATTGATGGTCCCACATACTTGATGATGATGTCATATGATGGACATATGGTTCAGATGATGATTGATGCAGTTCAGCAGGTTTTATTATTACTTCAGATCGTCAGATTATGCACTGTCCATATATGGTGGACCCTACAGTTGGCCCATTAGGGCAACCCATGGTGTATGAGTAAACATTCCTAGTGGATTTGAGTCTTCTGGATCCAATGAGACACTTATCTTTCAGTTCCGGGCACTTATGACAGTGATTGGTGCAGTTTTACACTTGTTGACTAGATTTGGGGCTGATTTCCCAACCTGAGCAGCAGGGGCCATGAGAGGCCAGTTCACCTAGGGCGTTATATGAGGAGGGGGTGGTCCAGCCACTTGTTTTTACCATTTACCCCCCCTTCTGGAGAGCCTGGTGGGCTCAGTTGGACAATGCAGATGCCCTGGGAGGCAGTTTTGGCACTTTCACAGTTACCGAGGCAGTTAAAAAATGGGATAAAGTGGTCACTGAGGAATTCAATTTGGGCAATTGAGGCAAGGTTTTGGCACTTGGTTTTCACAAAGGTCTTCCAGGGTGATCCCACTATCTTCTAGCCAGTTTTCACCATGTGGTTAGGCCCACAGCGATCACAGGAGGTCTTTTACTGCTTGTTTATCACAGATTTTGAGGACAGATTTGATCATTTATATTATCTTGGACATATTTTATTATTTTATTGTGCCTTGGGAATGAGCTAGTAAGGATTGATGCCTCCTAGCCCCACCATGTGCTTCTTATGTTATGTCTTAGTCATTATGTTATGTCTTAGTCATTATGAGGTGGATTTTTGTACTTTTACCCCTCTAGTGGATGACGTCATCCTCACTTTGTACCATTTAGTTAGGGCGTCATCATTATATTGGGTGATCCTTGTGATATATTGTTATGATTCATTATTAACCATTGATCATGTATTGAGATCTTTTAATCTCAACCACTCATTTGATGTAGTATTGTAGAGTGGTATAGGGTTTTGGTCTTTATTATCCTATATAAGGAGGAGACCCCCTATTGTATAGCTCACCTTTGGAGCTCTGGAATATTGGAATAGAACACTTCTTTGTGGAGCATATCTCTCTTGTCTTGTGGATTCTCTTGCATCTTGAGTATACAGTATCTCTCCTATGTATCATTGTGGATTTTGGTGCTTCTACTAGTTTCCTTGCAGGAAAGTCGAATTGGTGGAGAGGAGGGCGATTTCTTGAGGGTTATTGTTGGAGGGATCGACATAGTCTCTCTTGGGTTGATCTTGGTGAAAGGGAGTATCATTATTGTATCTTTGTGACATAGTTGATGCTTTCTATTACATCTTTCCATCATTTTCATAATCATCTTACTTGGCTTGTTTCATGTGATCTTGTCTTGTAGGAGGAAGACGATTTGGCTATCTTGGAGGAGGACGTTTTGGTTGGAGCTCTAAGATCTCACTCTTGAATATACACATAGGAGAATGTTATCAATTTGCAAGGTGGCCATAAGCAATTGAGGTAAGATCTACAAGGTATGTGCCTCTTTCCATCCATTCTATCTTCATTGGTCACAAACCCTAATTAATCAAAACCCCAATTTTGGTTTTTCTTAGATCTACTTAGATCTAGCCTTGCTTTTGAAAAGATCTTAAGAACCCACCTCTATAGCATCCACCCCTAGTTGGATCTATAGTTTGGTGGTGATTGGGTTAAAATTTACACACTTTTCAAGGCAATATAGCTCTCTTGAGGCAAATCGCACTTCCTTGGGAGAGGCTTGTTTGGTTAGATCTAGCATATGGGTAGGTGAGATCCCACTTGATTTGCAATCTACACACTTGATAACCTACCCCTAGACTTTTACTTGGGTGATTTCTACCTTGTGGGCATCATTCCACATTTTAAGGGATTAAAACCCCCTTTTGAACCTCTTGGCACCTTAAAACTCAGATCTAGTAAGATCTAACCCTTGGATTGTCTTGATTTTCTAGATCCACATAGATCATTGCCTAAACTACTTGGATCTACAATTTGGTGGCCATTGGACTTGTTTTGACACACTTTATCCACCTTTTAGCCCTCCTTGAGCAAGGTCGCACTTCCTTGGGTGAGTGAGTTTGCCCACTTTGAGGACGTGGGTAGTTGAGATTTTTGTGGATTTGGAACGGGCATACCTTGAAACCTAGGTCTAGAGTATCATTTTGTGACGATCTGCCTTGGGGCTAGCATTCCTTGTTTTAAGGGATTGTGGTCCACTTGGGTCATATCATGAAACCATAGATCTAGAAAAATCCAACCATCATATCCCAATTGGCCCACTTGATTTGCATGCTAGGTGTCCCGATCTACGCTTTGACATATCATTTGACTCCATTAACCCATCCAACAAGGCACTAGTACTCCATAAGCAAGTCGCACTCCTTGGGAATTGTGTCAAACCTTAGATCCCATAAGTGGGTATTCCTAATTCTAACTTAGATCCATAGATCTACTCATTACATACCCCTTAGCACCAATTTCCTCCCTTAAAGTCCACCTTGTGGGTCCCATTTGAGTCATTCACATATCCCGAGAAAGTGGGTCCCACTTGTGTAATACGTGGTACTAGATCTTGTCTTTTTAGCTCATCATGTGGCCTAAATCATACATTGGTTGAAACACTAATCATCTCTCAAACCACCTTCAACCATACTTTAATTTCTAGGTCCACTTTACCTTGCATTGGTTTCCGTAATTTACCATTTACTCATCCCTAGGAACCTTTGTTTGGGTCCAATCATCCTTGATTGGTTATAGGGTCTCCCCCTAGGTCTTGATTCATCTAGATCTAAAGTGAAGAGTGCCTCGGTTGACGTGACTCCCACCTTGCATTGGGAACCGTGGCATCTCTTGGGTCACCTCTTTAGTTGTCCATCTCCTCTACCGTCCCGGATGGGATACCACTAGGGACAACTACAAGTTGTGTGATAACACGTCCCCCACAAAAGGGAAATGCCACCCCTGTGTTTCCCTGAGTTTCCCCAAACGGGGACATGGTGAAACATTCCCCACTGAGTTTCCTAACCCGAAAACATCGAAAGCATGGAAGGCAGGCCCCCTACTTGGGGAGCATGTCCCCATGAAAAAGTGCTACTCTATCCTATTATGAATCCCTCTTTTGTCATTAGTTGGGCTTATTTAATTTGTCTTTTTTAAGTCATAAGTTACCCACTTTGTGGCCTATCTTTTAACAATATGTGGGACATTCCCTCTCTATTTCACCTTCACATTATTAGCCCAAAAACATGACATACCAAATGAGACCCAAATGAAGTTGCCTTGGACTTATCAGTGTCAATTACTAGGGTTGTAACATAGTAACAAAGAAGACTTGGTCATAGTTGACTTAGGCAAAGATGTATGATTTTTGTACTATTTGTTTTTAATATCTATAATCATATATTTCACCCACCTCAACTATCAGTTGTAAATATATCATAGGAGACTCGATCAATGATGTTGTGTCACTGTCACTGACCTCCACAAAAAATATTCTCCCTCCACTAATTTTGTTCTTCTATATACACATAACAAACTATTGTGTAGAGTGTGTAAAATTACAACAATTTTCTTTCTCACATCTGCTTCTTATGTGATTGTTTTGATTGTTGTTCACCCATTCACATAACAATTCGTAGCAGAGCTTGAAGATTGGTGCTCCTAAAGGATTACACTCCAAAAGGACACATGTCAAGCTCTAAGGTGAGGTCGTTGGGGTTAGACAAGGTAAGTTTTATAAGCATATGTTTCAGTCGGCCCAAGCTTTGGTTCACTGCAGTAGTAGTGATTTGTGCAAGCTATGGAATAGGAGGATGGCATATTTGCATCATGGAGCATTGAACGTTCTGAGAGAGATAGTGACTGGGTTGCCAGAGTTCAGTGTGGAGCACCATGGTGTGTACAAGGGGTGTGCACTTGGCAAGTATGCCAAGACTACTTTTTCGAGCAATGACAACAAATCCATGGGGATCTTGGATCTGATACATTCAAATGTATGTGGGCTGATGTCAGCAGTGTCGTTGAGTGGATATCAGTATTATGTCTCATTCATAGATGATTTCTCCAAGAAAACCTGGATCTACTTCCTGAATACCAAGGATGAGGTCTTTAACAGATTCCAAGAGTTCAAAGCTCTTGTGGAGAATCAAACGAGGAAGAAGATCAAGGTGTTGAGATCAAACAGTGGGGGCAAGTATACCTTCAATGCTTTCAAGCATTTCTGTGTGCATGTAGGGATCAAGAAAGAGTTGACAATTCCATACAACCCGCAGCAGAATGGGGTTGCACAACGAAAGAACAGGGCCATCATTCGGGGTTGCTAAAGCCATGCTTCATGAACAAGACATTCCTATGTTTCTGTGGGAAGAAGCATTCAGCACGGCAGTCTACATACAGAACAGGAGTCCTCCTAAGGCTTTGGGGAACAAAACTCCTGAGGAGGCTTTCAATGAGAAGAAGCCTGACATTAGGCACTTGCATATTTTCGGGTGTCTTACTTATTCCCACGTCCCTTCAAAGAAGAGGACGAAGCTGGAACCCACGACGAAGAAGGGCATCTTTGTCAGGTACAGTGAGACTTTGAAGAGCTATAGGATTTACATTCCCGCACTGAGGAAAATAGTGGTGAGGCGAGATGTAAAGTTCGAGGAGGATAGAGCATTTCGGAAGTCATATGAGTCACTTCCAGCAGAGACAGCGAAGCAGCAAGTTCCAAAGGTTGAGGAGGAACCACTGGTTCATCAGCTTTTAGATGAGGAGTGAGTGAGAGGCTCCTACCAGACAGCAAGAGCAAAAGGCTCCTACCACACAGCAGGGCACTTCCACTTCAGGGAAGAAGGCACCGAGATGGCTGCAGCAAACCTTGAAGGATGCTCAGGAGCTTGTAGAGGCTCCTAGGAAAGTGTTCAAGGAGAGTACGCCACTACAAAAGTTTTTGAGCTACATGGCACTGACGTGTGATCAATGTAGTCAGACTCGGACTCGGCAAATACTCGGCTGGCCTGGGGCTCGGCAGACTCGGATAAGACTCGGCAAAGACTCGGCAAATATGAAAAATATGAAAAAAATTAAAAATGTGGTAACTTCTAAGCACAAAAAACATAGATAATGACATTTCTAATCCATATAAGTTATAAAAACAATTCTATGCAGAAATTCATAAGATCATCTCATAAAAAATTAATAATACAACATTTGACACTTCATATTTGTATGCAAAATAGTGAACTGAAAGATGATTCCTTGAACACATTCCAAAATTGTACCAAGTTCAAATACATAGTTGATAGAACCAAGTTCAAATACATAGGTAAACATAACTAGAAAATCAAAAAAGATAGTGTCTCCAAGTCCAAACTTGATTCTCATGCATGACTACGAGCAGTGGAACGCCTAGTATAGGCCCTACTAGAGCTAGTGACAACATCACTAGATGGAAAAATCAACTGTGATGCAGGTGTGTTTGGCGTTTCCATTTCAGAAAATGGTACACCAGAGGGACCCTCAGTCTCTTCATCAAGCCAAGCCAAATCAGGAGGAGCTTCATCCTCCACTACCCAATCACAGACTAGATCAATTTGATCCAATAAAATTGGATCCAAATCCTTTCCCCGCAACTGTTTTGTGAGCATCCGAAGGTTGTAGTATATGTAGACCAACTTCTCCAACCTCTCATGCTCCAACCTGTTGCGCTTTTTGGTGTGGATGTGCTCGAATACTGACCAATTGCGCTCACAACCTGAAGCGCTGCAAGGCTGACTCAATATTCTGATGGCGAATTCCTATAGTTGTGGTGTCTCAGCGCCACAATCTACCCACCATTGGGCTGTTATAAAAATAAATAAACAAAGATTACAAGTTTTGCAATGTCAAACTTTAAAAATAAAACTAGCAAAATAAATTTTAACGAATTACAAATTGAATCTTACATGGCATTTTCTTCTCCCTGAGACGTTGTGTTGAGCTAAATCCAAACATGCCATATGAGTCCTTGTACATATCTCGCTGCATATTGATCAAGTCTTGAGTTTCTTGATTGGGGTACATCCTCTCAATGCATATCATCATACCTCTCATCACCTCAGGATCCTTTTGAATTTTAGACCCTGCATTATAGAATATGCTCGGATTGAGATATGCCCCTGCTGCATGTAATGGTGAATGTAGTTGCCTGTCCCACCTGGAATCAATAATATCCCATATAGGACGATATTTTGATTCATCCCCCTTATAGAAGACCTTGATGGCCTCTTTGGCCCTGTCCATCCCCTCATAAACATACCCCATTGGTGGTTTGTCACCATCCATGATCCTCAACACTCTTACAAGTGGTTCTGTCATGCTGACAATCTCAGTGACTTCCTCCCATAAACTATCTCTACGAACAGACAAGCTCATAGCCATTGCATCTGGTTTTGTGCTGTCCTTATAATGTATCCATTCCCTACTACTAACCATCCGTCTCAATGCTTGGTACTCATTAAGAAGGCTTTGGAGGGAGAGAAAGTTGGTTGCAAACCGTGTGACAGCAGGGCGACTGAGCTCACCTTCTGTGTGCTCTCTCATAAGACTCAGCACCCAAGCATGGTTATAAATGTACTTGGTGATTTGTTTGCACTCATGAACCACATCTTGCACCCACTCCAACTTCCCAATGTCCTCCAAAATCAAATCTATACAATGGGCAGCACAAGGGGTCCAAAAAAGAGAAGGGTATTTTGCACAAAGCAATTTACCGGCTGCCACATAATTTGCTGCGTTGTCGGTGATTACTTGGACAACATTTTTGGCCCCCACTTCTTCAACAACCTCTGCTAACAATGAAAATATCAGATTTGCATCTTTCACATGTGAGGATGCATCAACAGATTTCAAGAACATGGTTCCTTTAGGGCAAGCCACAAGAAAATTTATGATCGTTCTATTCCTCTGATCTGTCCACCCATCTGACAAGATTGTGCAACCTGTAAACTCCCATGAGCTTTTAATGCTCTCCAACTGTTCCTTGACACACTGCAACTCCTCATCTAGATCTTTCCCCCTAAGTGCACTGTATGAGGGGGCTTTGTATACAGGGCCAGCGCTTGCAATAACATCTACCATGGGCTGATAAAATGGAGACCTTGCAATGTTGAAGGATAGGCTGTCATGGTACCAAAACCTCCTCACTACCATATCTGCCTCCTTCCTTTTCCTTTCATTAAAGCTGTCCAAGGTTGGTTGAGATCCCGGGGTCGTACGAGGAAGGATGAAATGAGAGGTGATAGATGGACTTGCTGTAGCACCTGGTGCAAAACTTGATGAACAACTACCTGGGGGTCCCATTGGAGATCTGCCCATCCCTGCAGTTTCAAACCTCAGCCTAGATCTTTTGGCATTTTGGTCTTTGATGCTTTCCAAAGCAGCGTTCATTTCCGCTGTGACTTCTTCAGGTCAGCCATCACAAACTATGACATCTTTGCACACAACTCGAGCTAAGTGGTGTTTTAACCTGTTTATGCCCCCATACATAATCGTTGGACAGTACTTGCACTTGACTTGATTGTCTTGCCCTGGGACCACCCGGACACAATGTTCCCATGCTTTATCAAGAGCCCTTCCAGATTTCCCCTTAGGTGCCATGGATGACGATCTGAGAGGAAAAAGTTAAAAACAATTAAAATGAAATTTTATTTATGAATTAAAATTAAATGTAATTTGTTAAATTAAATTAAATTTGTTAAGTTCTTTTTTTATTTCAAGTTTTATTTTCATTTTTTAATGGTTTGGCCTTGGCATGCTGCGGCCATGACTGCCTACAAGGCATGTAGGCTGCCACTGCAGCCTACATGCCTGTAGGCAGTCATGGCATCAGCATGCTCATGCCATGACTGCATACAGGCATGTAGGCTGCCACAGTGGCAGCCTACATGTCTGTAGGCAGTCATGGCATCAGCATGCCAAGGCCAAACAATTTAAAAATGAAAATAAAACTTAAAATAAAAAAACAACTTAACAAATTTAAAAAATTAAAAAACAAAATTCAAATAAATTTATAATTTTCTTATGTTTTTGTGATTTGTTTTAAATTTCATTTTCAATTTTGAATTTGTTAAATTTATTATTATTTTATTTTTAGTTTTTAATGGTTAAATTTCATACCGATGCCATGACTGCCTACAGGCATGTAGGCTGCCACAGTGGCAGCCTGTAGGCTGCCACTGTGGCAGCCTACATGCCTGTAGGCAGTCATGGCATGAGCATGTTGATGCCATGACTGCCTACAGGCATGTAGGCTGCCACAGTGGCATCCTACAGGCTGCCCAGTGGCAGCCTACATGCCTTGTAGGCAGTCATGGCAGCAGCCCAAAAAAACCATTAAAAACTTAAAATAAAAAAATAAACTTAACAAATTCAAAAAACTCAAATAGAAAATTGAAAATGAAATTTAAAAAAAATCTAAAAAACATAAATTAACATAAAAAATTCAAATTTCAAATATATATGACATTGCCACCTTCTAGAAAAAAATAGAAATTTGATAAAATAAAAAAATTCTTAACATTATTTACAAAAACTTAAACTTATATATTATTATGAAGACATTTAACCAATTATAAGGCTTCCCATCTTCAACATTGATCATAAAAAATCGTCCAACATTGATAAAAACAAAAACAAAAAACAAAAACGGTTCACTCGTCAATAAACAACAGACCCCTGTGATGGACTCCAAACAGTTACGTTCATTTTTAACCAATGACCAAACTGAAGCTAAAACCTTAATTCCACTATAATCTTTTAAGGGCCAGCTTGCCTCAAACAAAACAGCAAATTCAGGCGTCATAAGAACAATAAAAGAAAACAAGGTGTCCATTTGGAATGTTTCAAGTTTTCAACATATATCTCCATGAATTCATTGTCATAAAAATTGAATGACATACAAATAGGAACATACGGAAAGAATATTAGTTATATGTCCATTGAAAAAAATATAAAACTGAAGCAAGGTATATGCTTTTTAATATAGAAAGTTATATGTTATTAATTTATTATGTTTTAAATTTTAATTTTATATATGTTTTTTTTAAGTTTTAATTTTTATTTTTAAATTACAATGTAATATATGATTACATATATTACATTGTAATTTAAAAATAAAAATTAAAACATTAAAAAAACATATATAAAATTAAAATTTAAAACATAATATATAAAACATAAAATTTAAATTTAAAACATAATATATAAAACATAAAATTTAAATTTAAAACATAATATATAAAACATAAAATTTAAATTTAAAACATATATAAAATTAAAATTTAATAACATTTATAAACATTAAAATAACATAATAAAAAAATATATTATTAATAACATATATAAAATTTAAAACATTTATAAAATTTAGATTTGAAACATATATAAAATATACATTTTAAACAGCATTAAAATAAATAAATAAATACTAAATATCGACCAACCTGATAACTGGCAGCTTATGTCGATGGCAATGGCAGCTGATGTCGAGATGGCAGCTAATGTCGAGCAACGGGAGCGCAGGTAGCAGGTAGCAGGCTGTTGTCGAGTGTCGACCAAACTCCAGCTCGACTCGGAAATCACGGCTCAACCCAGCACCCAGCTCACGGCTCAACTCGGAAATCACGGCTCAACTCGGAACTCACGAAATCAACTCGGAAATCAACTCGGAAATCAACTCGAACCCTCAACTCGGAACTCACGAACTCTCACGGCTCACTCTCAGTCACTTCGCGGCTTACTGTCAGTGGAGGAGGACCCCGAACGCCTTCTTAAAGGCTCAAAACCGACGCCAAACTTTCGCGCCATTCTTTTGGCGCCAATATGAAACCCCGCGGTGGTGAAATACGGCCCATTAACTGCCACGATGGATGGAAAACCGGACGCCGAGTATCCACGAGTTTGGACGAGTATCCACGAGTTTGCCGAGTTTCAACGAGTCTGCCCTAAACCCGCGAGTGCCGAGTTAGGGCTCCGAGTCTGTTGCGGTTATGCGGCTGGCAATTGACTCGGCCAGACTCGGCGAGACTCGCGAGTCTTGGCCGAGTGAAACTACACTGCGTGTGATATCATTGATTTTGAGCCTACCAATTTTGAGGAGGCCACAAAGAGACAGGTATGGAAGGATGCCATGGTGAAGGAGTATGCCTCCATCATGAAAACAGATGTGTTGGATATAGTCCCAAGGCCAGAGGGGAAGTCTGTATTGAGTTCAAAGTGGATCTATAAGATCAAGCATGCAACAGATGGCAATGTGGAGAAGTACAAGGCAAGGTTTGTGGCGCGGGGGTTTTCACAGATAGAGGGAGTCGATTATGAGGAGACCTTTGCACCAGTGGCCAAATATACTTCCATCAAATCAATGATTTCTATTGTAGCAGAGATGGGTTGAAGGCAGTGTTATAAAAACCAGCGCAGAACCGGCCAAACCGGCCGGTCCAACCGGTTCCAAGGGTTTTTTGGTCTAACTGTTTTGATTCTGCCGTTTTTTTCTGGTTCCGTACAGAACCAGCCGGTTTCCACCAGGAACCACCCGGTTCCGTATGGAACCGGCCAGTTTTCTCAAACCGGTCGGGTTCCGTACGGAATCGGCCGGTTCCATACCGGGTCTTTCTAGGGCAAAAAACCTACGTTCTGAAAAAAAAAATTAATTAAAAAACCAAAATAGTTGGGCACATTGGCCACATGCGCTAACCTAATTACCATACAATCACTATATACTAGTGTTACAAATATCGTGTCGGCGAATATATCGCCGAAGGTCCAAAAACAAAATATCGGATTTATCGGGGAAAATGTCGGCAAACATCAGCAATATATCGGCGAAATGAAAAAAATACAAAAATATTTTTTTTTACTCAGCCAATATTTATCCGATATTTCCCGATTTTTGTCGATATTTTGCCGATTTTTGCTGATATTTTGCCGATATTTGTCGATTTTTGCCGATATTTGCCGATGTTTGCCGATATTTTAAAAAACAATCACAATATTTTCAAATGGCGATATTTTTGACGATTTTTGTCGATATTATCGCCGAGCTGGGAACATCGCGATATATCGCGATGTTGGCGATATATCGCCGATGTTTGTAACATTGCTATATACTAACAGTTGACACAAGGACCCTCAATTGCAATCACGATTCACAATCATCTTTGGATTTTTATGGGATGAGCATACAAATTACGGAATCAGGGCAGCAAGGCGTTCGGGAGTCTGGAATCAAATATCAATTATGCGTCGTGGCATAGCCAAATTTTGGTTTTATACACTCTTACTTGGTATATACATGAGAAACTTTGCATATTTGTGTATAATGGTTTGAATTCACATGGATGCACATGAATATATATTTATTTTTTGACAATATGAATATTTTATGTATTTTTGTTCAACCGGTTTTTTGATCCAGGTTTTTTCTCGATTTTTGTTCGGTCCGGTCTGGGTCCGGGTCCTAGGGTCAGCTGGTTCGACCACCGGTCCAGGTCTGATAACATTTGTTGAAGGTTACATCAGATGGATGTGAAGACCGCATTTCTGAATGGGGTCATTGAGGAAGAGGTGTACATTGAGCATCCACAAAACTTTGAGACACCTAGGAGATGGTCTCATGTGTGTCACTTGAAGGGAGCGTTGTATGGACTCAAGCAAGCTCTAAGAGCTTGGTATTCCAGGATCAACAGTTACTTGCAGCAGATAGGCTTTGATAAGAGTGAGGTAGATCCAAACCTTTAATTCATTTTTGTTGGTGAGGATCCTCTCATTCTTGTTCTATACGAAGATGATATGTTCCTGATGGGATCAAAGAAGCTCATTGAGGGGTGCAAGAGAGATCTTGCTTCAGAGTTTGAGATGAAGGACGTCAGGTTGATGCATTACCTCTTGGGATTGGAGGTGTGGCAGAGGGCACGTCATATTTTCCTGGGGCAGGGAAAGTGTGTTGTGGACATCTTGAGGAGATTCGAGATGACAAATTACAAGCCTATGGCTGTGCCTATGATGACCAACTTGAAGAAGCTCGATGCTTCTGAGTCGATGGTTGTTAATCCTACGTTGTATCGACAGTTGATCGGGTCCTTGATGTATTTGGTCAACACCAGGCCGGCTATCTATTTTGCTGTCAACACTCTTAGTCAGTTCACGGTGGAACCAAAGAGAGTACATTGGGTTGCAGCAAAACATGTGCTCAAGTACCTACGGAGTACGGTAGAGTATGATTTGAGTTATAAGCAAGGAGGATGGAGTCAGATTAACAGGTTATATAGACTCAAATTGGGAAGGCAGTGCAATGGACAGAAAGAACACCTCAGGGTGCTCCTTCAGTTTCGGTTCGGCAGTAGTGTCGTGGTTCAGTCAGTAGCAGAAATCAACGGCATTGAGGGCAGCAGAGGCAGATATATGGCATCCAATCAGGCGAGTTGTCAATCCATTTGGCATCGCAAGTTACTCATGTGTTTATTTGGTCAAAGGTTGCAGCCGACCATCATTCACTGCGATAAACAGAGTTGCATCAAACTCTCTGAGAATCCAGTGTTTCATGACAAGTCGAAACACATATATATCAGGTATCACTTCATCTGAGATTATCTTCAAAGGGGAGTTATGAAGCTTTAGTACATATCTATAGACGAGCAGACTGCAGACATTCTTACGAAGGCTTTGGTGAAGGGGAAGTTTGTCTTCTTCAGAGAGAAGCTAGGAGTGGTGCAAAACACTTTCCTCATTAAGAGGGAGTGTTTATTTTTGGAGTAACTGAGGACAAGTGCTCTACATGGCTTCAATGTCGAAAGCATGCATGAGATGTCTAGACTCCAGCAAGTGACTTTTATTATTTTTTCGGTGAAAAAATCAATTAATTAATTTATTAATTAACTCAACTTTATTTTTCTAAAGTGAGTTTGGAAAAAGAGAATTAGGGTTTTGGAACACTAAAATTCACCAAAAGATTATAAAAGAGAGGCAAGGGGTAAAGGTTTGACACAACACATTCACTCATTCAGAGATTGACTAAGAGGAAGCATTTTTTCTTGAGCAGCCAAGGGCAGAAGAAGAGGGCACGAATTCCAGAGAGAGGGTGCACTTCAGTGGGCATGAGGACAGAGAAGAGGGGCGCAGTTTTTCAGTTGAGGACAGAAAAAGGGCATGAGTTCCAAGGCATCTGTGAGGGCTGACGTCAACAGAGTTTCAGCAGCAGAGAGGGTGCACGAATCCCAAGGCAGCCATACAGCAGCAGGCCATACAGCTGGGGTGCACGTGTGAGCTGAGGCATGCTTTCCTAGGCACAGTTTGCAGCTGTTTTTGCTGCGTAAAATCAGCCAAGAGATTTGGCACACATTCCAAGGCATCAGGTTCCTTTATCTGTGGAAATTTCTGCTGTAATAACTTCCTCTATTTATTTGCTGGCATGATTTTCAAGAAAGCTCCATTTTGTTGGTTTTTCCCAATTGGGTTTCCAGGGTAAAAGATATTGTGTTTATGGTGTGTCTGGTTTCTTGTTCCACTGCGTATTTTATCAATGTTATTGAGCTTATGTTTTGCTGTTCATAAAACCAGATTTAGGAATTCTATTCCATGCATGCATCTATGTTAATTTATCGGAAGTTGCAATCAGACAATAAACTCTAAGAAAATTAACGTTGCAGCATATAATTCTGTCAAAATGTGAAAGATGCAAAACATAATTGAGGATATCATGCATAACATTTATATAGTTATTATGCATCATAAATGTTCATCTGAAAGGCCACATTTTACAAGCTTAACTCTAAATATGTATCTAAATTAGACAAACAAAGGCCACATTTTACAAGCTTAACTCTAAATATGTATCTAATTAGACACCACTGAAATAGATCACATGAAAGTAGTCAATTGGGTCCAGCATAGGTGGTTATGAGGATAAGTTGTTATCATCCCCACCAAGGTCTAAATCTGGTTTGTGATATGTTTGCCCCTCGTCAGTTAATTGGGGTTGACAAGAGACCAGCAATCTCACTCTTGCTTAAATGCTTGAGAGTGGGACCAGATGTTTCCAATCATTTCATCAATCGGTGTAGCTTGGGTGGTTAAGAGGACAAATTGTTATCCTTCCCACCTAGGTTCAAATCCCACTGGTGACATATTTGCAACTTGTGGACCGATTGGGGCGGGCAAGATACCAGTAATCTCATTCTCACTTAAGTGCTTGAGGGTGGGACTAGATGTTCCCAAACATTTAGTCAATTGGGCCTAGCTCAAGTGGTTGAGAGAAAAATTTGTTACCCCCCCACCCAGGTTCAAATCCCACATGTGACATGTTTTCCCTTTGTGGATCGACTGGGTCTGGCAAGCTACCACCAATCTCATTCTCACTTAAGTGCTTCAGGGTGGGACAGGATATTGCTTGTAAGAAAGGAAGAAAATGAACGTGGAAGTAAATCAGCAGCTTTACACCAGTATCAAAGAGAGAAGTCTTGGCCATCAATTATTCAATATAGTTAAAAGAACAAACCAAGAACATTCCTACTGAATTCAGATAACAAAAATCCATTGCCCTGGAACCATTAGAGGACAGCAAAATACATAGAACAGTTTTATCAGTTTTCTTCTCAATTCTGTCAAGATGAATTTGTAGTACAACGATTGTGAGACACAACACACATAATTGCCTTACAATAAAGATTGAATGATAGAAACAAACAAACAACTGTAAGATAATACTAAGCATTCATGCAGAAGTTACAAGACCATTTCATAAGACCTTAATTAATCAATTATTAGCCATGCACCATCCCAATTCCACTTCACCTTTTCAATGGCCACAGTTTCACGTAAAGCATACAATGTTGTTACACCATATGAAATCAAGCCACCAGCACATGTAGGATCCACCTCAGATAGAGTACGCAGAGTTAAAGCAGCTTCCACACGAACCTGTATTTACGAATGACATGTTAGTAATAAGTATTCATATTCTCCCAAATTTGCTTCATCTCAATGCCATCAACACAGGCAAGAGTCAGAACCATTCAACTAACAGCATTCAACAAAAGCTGCATCAGGAAAAAACAAAAATCTTCACATTGATAACTACAAGTAATTACCCGCAGTGATTTAATATAACTACATGTTTGGTTCTCCCGCTTTGTACGGACATCATTGTAATCAGCAGTCCCTTTGACCTACTTTGTGGTCATTAGTTGGACATTAATATAATTATCTTATCATATCTTATCTTATCTTAGACTGCATTTGTGTAGATGAGAAATGAAAAAATTATTTGGAAATCGGGATCATTGATGTCGGTCAAGAAAGCCACAGCCCAAGCTTTGTGGAAAAGCATTAGGTCATAAGGAATTTAAACTGGCTATCTAGAAATTATATACTCCATCATGACAAGTAAATAAATGCAGAAACTTTCATAGTGATCCTAGGGAAAAATACAGAATAGCATGCAGTCATGAACTACAAGGCAAACATTTAAGTCATTATAAAGTCGGCTAGTGATATTTTCTGTAGACCTTGCTTCCAGATTTTATATCATATCAAATTGGCTACTTCCTTTCTGTGACCTGAATCTCGTGCAAAGTTTTGCTTGGCAGAACATGGATGTATGCAATGCAAACCACACTATGCACAAACAAGATGGATATGATTTTTTGAAGCAAGACAAGGAAAATCATAGCTCCTATCAATCCTCAACACAAGCCATATGAGAATGACACCAGTGCTACCGATGATGCCAATGCTGATAGAGGATACCTCTCCGAGGTAGACAACTTATATGGTCTGAAAGGATGAGGCTGTAGATACTGATGACAAAGGAATGTTACCTGTACAGACTCCTCCTAGTGGAGATTAGGATGTTGCTATTTTTCAAAATAAGAGATGCAGCTATACAAAGATAATATATGTGCACACAAAACTCATTTTTTAATTTTATCCTTTCATGGAGAGATATTGATACAAGTGATTTTCTCCTAATAAATAGGAGTAACTTACTAAGTAGCTATCTCTCCATATTCTCACTCAAGTAATCCTAATCTAAGGTGATTTATTATCACAACTCATGCATTCATCACACACAAGCACTGATAAAACTACTTCTATTCCAAAACTAACTTAGATTGATACAACTATGTTGTAGTATCCTAAGATTATTACCAACATTCCCCCCTTAATACAAACATAGTTCAAAGGGAAAGAAATGATACTGCAAGGGAATTGGGACATACTCCAATTTGAAGTTATCATGAATGGATGGGAACATATCACCAATCCAATAGGGGTAGCATGAACAAGGACCTACACTGAATTCAAACAAGTTACATCCATAGTGGGAATAGCCTCTGTTAGGAACCCATGTCTTTACTTTGTAAGTATATTGTTGTTGGACGCATATGCTTTGTAAGTCGTCCCGTAGTATTTGTTGATCAATAGTTTATGTTATTGTTGTTGGCGCATATGCTTTGTAAGTCGCCCGTAGTATTGTTGATCCATAGTTTGTAGTGGCCCATGGTTTTGACCCATAGTATTGGCACCTAGACTTAGTATATAAGCGTGTGTTGAGACCTATGAAGGTACCGTGAAGTTATTTGTATTGAGCTTGCTCATAGGAGGTTGCCCCCTTGAAGTGGCCTGTGATCAATATAAAAGTGATTATGAGTTCTGTCATTTCTGCTATTTCGCATATTTTTATTAAGTAATTGTTGCAGGTGCCTCACATCTGGTATCAGAGCACTTTCTTGGGCTCGCTGGGTGAAATTTCTGCCAAAAAAAATTTTCGCATCTGTTGCAGGTTCGGATTTGGGAATAATCCCTATCCGCTTAACTGTGGGAAGTACTTGGGCATAAGCCCTAAAACTCATTGTGAGGAGTACCACAAGAACCCCGAAGTAGCTGGCCCATTGAGAGGACCTGCCAGCGAAAAGGGCAACGACCCCTACCTGATTGACTAGTTCCCACCCGTGAGGTAAACCAAGAGTTGTCGTTTGTGGCAAAGCGGTTATCATTTTTACCTGAGCCATGGAGTGAGGGGTACTGCCCCAATACGCAAGCCGTCAGACAGCATTGGTGGCCGAGTGAAACCCTTGAACTGTTAAGAAGCCGCACATACCTGGGGTCCATATCTATTTTCAGCTGAACTGTTGTTGATCGTTGCTGCGCCGTTTTAGATCCAGTCGTTCAGATCCATTTTGCAAGCCGTTCCAGATTCAGTCATTTTCAATCCATTCGGCGCCATTTCAGATCCCTTCCGAGTCGTAGCTGCTCCAGTCTTAAAAAAAAAAAAAAAAAAAAAGAGTATAATATTCAATTCTTTCTCCATATCTCCCTTGTTTTCACTCTGTTTCCCTTGAAATTTTCGGGGAACCCCTGTCATCCCATTCTGCATATTTCATTCCTGAGGACCCTATCCCCAATTCCCCTTCCCAAAGCCCGAAATCCCACATTTGTCTATTTTTAGGGTTTGCCATAACTTCCTCAGATTTCACCCAATCACCTTCAAATTTTACCACAGAGTTCCTTTCTGAATTCTGCTTCTTTGTTCCCCTCTGCCAAATTTTCCCGTTCTTTCACTCCGCTTCTGAAATCCTCATTTTTGCTTCCCTATCTATTCGACAGTGTCCAAAACCTAGTCAAACCCCAATTACCCTTCAGATTTTTTCCCAAGTCCAAATTTTCCTTTACTGAAGCAGTTTTTGTTTTTGTTTTCCCACCCAGTCAACCGAGAAAAAAAAAAAACTCCTGGTTATGGTTGTCACCCGTGCAGGAGCAAAAACCATGGAGGACGCACTTGCAGCCATCCAAGCCAAACTCCAGGATCTGGATGAAAAATTTCTCGGCCTCCATCTTGAACATTCAGCTATGAACAACAAACGACAGTCCGAGTCTTCATCAGACAATGGGTTCTCTTCTTCCAGCAATTTCCGTGGTCCGAACCTTGATTTTCCTCGCTTCAATGGTACCGATCCAACTGGATAGATCTATAGTGCAGAACAGTATTTCAGTCTGCATAATACTTTTGATGTCAACAAAGTTCCGCTGGCATCCTTTCATTTGGAACAGGAAGCTCTTCAATGGTACCGTTGGTACATCAAGGCTCATCCAGATCCCAAATGGCCAGACTTTTGCCAGCTCCTTCTGCAACGATTTGGTCCTAGTGTTTTTTATGACTTCACAGGAGCCCTCACTAAACTTCGCCAAATTGGCACTGTGAGAGAGTATCAAACCGAATTTGAGAATCTAGCCAACCACACCGAAGGATTGTCTGATGAATTTTACCGGAGTTGTTTTATCAGTGGTCTAAAGGATGCCATCCGCTCTGAGGTCAAAATGTTATGTCCCAACACAATGATGGAAGCCCTAGGGTTGGCTAAGTTGGCAGAAGACAAGATTGCAGCCCAACAATGCTCCAAGCCCACTTTTGTTCCCTTCCGAAATATGGGTTCTCAACGACCACCTATACCGCAGGCTCCTCGACCAACTCCTATCAAGCGTTTGTCTGAAACAGAGATGCAAGCACGCAGAGAAAAGGGGCTTTGCTATACTTGTGATGAGAAATTCACTCGGGGACATAGATGTGTTCAACAAAAGCTCTATCTCTTGGATGTGGATTCTCCGTCTGCCTCTGAAATTGGTGACGAAGATCCAGAAACACTGGATGCTCCGGTCGACATTCAGGAACCGCCTATTGACCCTCCGTCTCAGGATGACCAGCCAGAGATATCTCTCCATGCTTTAGCTGGAATCACCACCCCCCAAACAATGCGGGTCAGGGGTTACTTCAAGAAGCTTCCTCTTACAATACTCATTGATTCTGGTAGCACTCATAATTTCATTGACCCTCGGATCGCCAAACAAGCTGATTGTTTTATCCATCCTTGCTCCAACTTTGAAGTCATGGTTGCTAATGGGGGCACCTTACCTTGCAAAGGGAAGTGTCGAAATGTGCGTATCTCTATGGGAGATTATACCTTGCGCTATGACATGTTTGCCTTGACCTTAGGCGGATGTGATGTGGTTTTGGGCGCTCAATGGCTATGCACACTTGGCCCTATCTTATGGGATTTTGCTGAACTTTGGATGCAGTTTTCCCTCAATGGCCAAAAACACACCTTGACAGGATTACAACCAGGTTCTCTCAGCATCATCAATTCACATCGCATGGAAAAACTCCTCAAGAAGAATTCACATGGTGTCATCCCTCAGCTCCATTCCATTCAAATGCAACCTTCAGCGGTCTCCACTACTCCTTTGGATCTACAACAAATTCTGGATCGATATACAGGTGTTTTTGCTGAACCAGTGGGATTGCCACCTTCCAGGCCAGAAGACCATCGTATTCAGCTCCTTCCTGGCAGCGTTCCTCCCAACATCAGGCCCTATCGCTACCCATTTCACCAAAAAACGGAGATTGAAATGCCCGTTCGGGACTTATTAAAGCAAGGTATTATTCGCCCAAGCACTAGTTCCTTCTCTTCTCCAGTTATTCTTGTCCGCAAAAAAGATGGGTCATGGCGCCTCTGCATTGACTTCCGAGCACTTAATCACCTCACCATCAAGGATAAGTTTCCAATTCCTGTTGTTGATGAGCTTCTTGATGAGCTTCATGGGGCTCACTTTTTCTCCAAGTTGGATCTTCGTTCTGCGTATCATCAAATTCGGGTTCATGAGGATGATATCCCTAAAACAGCTTTCCGCACACATGATGTCCATTATGAGTTTTTGGTCATGCCCTTTGGCCTCACTAATGCTCCTTCCACATTCCAAGCATTAATGAATAAAATATTTCGACCCTACTTGCGGAAATTCATTCTGGTATTCTTTGATGATATCCTCATCTACAGTAAAACATGGGATGAACATCTCCAGCATCTGGATCTTGTCATGCAACTTTTCTCTGACCATCATCTCCATGCCAAGCAGTCTAAATGTGTTTTTGGACAGAAGGAAGTTGAGTAGCTCGGGCACATTATCTCAGCACAAGGGGTTCGCGTGGATCCTGCCAAAATCGATGCCATGAACAATTGGCCGCATCCTCAGACACTCAAGAGCCTTCGTGGTTTTTTGGGGTTGACTGGCTACTACCGCAAGTTTGTCAAGGATTATGGGAAGATTGCAGCTCCATTAACTGCTCTATTGAAAAAGGATGCTTTTACATGGACACATGCTGCTCAGTGTGCATTTGACAAACTAAAACAAGCTATGTGTACTACACCTATTCTAGCTATGCCCGATTTTTCCAAGCCCTTCACTATTGAGAGTGATGCTTGCGGCAATGGACTTGGTGTTGTTCTCCTTCAAGATGAACACCCCATTGCGTTCACCAGCAAAGCCCTTTCAGGTAAGAATTTAGCTGCCTCTACCTATGAGAAGGAAATGATGGCTATTTTGCATGCAGTACAGAAGTGGCTATTTTGCATGCAGTACAGAAGTGGCGCCCATACCTATTAGGGAATCATTTCTGCATCAAGACTGATCACCAGAGTCTGAAATATTTCTTGGAACAGCGTGTCTCCTCCCCGGCACAACAGAAATGGGTTAGCAAACTCATGGGTTATGACTATGAGATCACTTACAAGAAGGGTAAAGACAATATTGTGGCAGATGCTCTTTCTCGCACATTTGATGCCCAAGGATCTCTTTCAGCTATTTCTATACCTGTTCCAAATTGGTTGCAATCTGTTCAACAGGGTTATGTCAATGACTCTTCCTTATCTCAAATCATCCAACGCTTGACCAACAACCCTTCTGCTGTACCACATTACTCTTGGGATGGTGCTTCTCTGAGATACAAGGGTCGTCTGGTGCTTCCCCAGAGCACAGATCTTCAACAGGCTGTCTTCTATGAACTCCATGCCTCACCATCGGCAGGGCACTCTGGGTTCCTCAAAACGTATGAACGGGCACGGCGTAACTTCTTTTGGCAGGGCATGAAAAGAACAATTCAACAGATGGTGGTCGAATGTGATACCTACCAGCGCAATAAGGGTGAAACAACACTCCTTCCAGGATTGCTCGAACCCTTGCCCATACCTACACGGATTTGGACAGATATTTCTATGGATTTCATTGAAGGGCTCCCTAAATCTGGCGGGAAGACAGTGATTCTCGTTGTGGTTGATCGCCTCTCCAAATATAGTCATTTTTGTGCTCTCAGCCATCCCTATACAGCCTCTTCAGTCGCTCAAATTTTCCTGGACCAGATCTTTCGTCTTCATGGCATCCCTTCTTCCATTGTCTCGGATCGTGATGCGACTTTCACTAGTCATTTTTGGACTGAACTATTTCTCCACACTGGCACCAAACTGAAGATGAGTTCAGGGTATCACCCACAAACAGATGGTCAGACTGAAATTATCAATAAATGCTTGGAAACTTATCTTCGTTGCTTCACCTCTGAACAACAACATCAGTGGGCAAAGTGGCTCCCTCTCGCTGAATGGTGGTACAATACCTCTTACCACACTGCCTCTAAAATGACCCCACATGAAGCAGTCTATGGTCAGGCACCTCCAGTTCTTCTTCCATACACCCCCACCAGTTCAGGAAGTTGACACAGTCCTTCGAAATCGTGATCAGATTCTTCGCATTTTGCGGGACAATCTTCACATGGCAAGAAATCGCATGAAGCAACAAGCTGATCAGCACCGTTCTGAGCGCACTTTTCAAGTTGGCGATATGGTTTTTCTTCGTCTCCAGCCGTACAAGCAGTCCTCCCTGAAACTCAAAGGGCGTCATAAGCTCGCTCCAAAGTTCTATGGGCCATATCGGATTCTTCAGAAGATTGGGTCCGTTGCTTATAAATTGGAACTCCCTCCTTCTTCCCGCATTCATCCAGTCTTTCATGTCTCTTCTCTGAAGAAAGTTCTTGGCACCAACATCAGTGGACAAACGATTTTACCCAAACTGGATAATGAAGGATCCATCCTTTTGGAGCCGGAGGCCATCCTCAATCGGCGCACTCGTCAGCTTCGCTCTCGCTCTATCACAGAGGTCTTAATTCAGTGGCACGGCATGCAACCAGAGAATGCTACATGGGAACCACTCCTTCAGATTCAACAACAATTTCCACATCTAAAGCTTTGAGGACAAAGCTTTTTTTAAGGGGGAGGGGATGTTAGGAACCCATGTCTTTACTTTGTTAGTATATTGTTGTTGGACGCATATGCTTTGTAAGTCGTCCCGTAGTATTTGTTGATCAATAGTTTATGTTATTGTTGTTGGCGCATATGCTTTGTAAGTCGCCCGTAGTATTGTTGATCCATAGTTTGTAGTGGCCCATGGTTTTGACCCATAGTATTGGCGCCTAGACTTAGTATATAAGTGTGTGTTGAGACCTATGAAGGTACCGTGAAGTTATTTGTATTGAGCTTGCTCATAGGAGGTTGCCCCCTCGAAGTGGCCTGTGATCAATATAAAAGTGATTATGAGTTCTGTCATTTCTGCTATTTCGCATATTTTTATTAAGTAATTGTTGCAGGTGCCTCACAGCCTCACTACACCTCAAGTTGAGGATAGGAACAGACAAGTTGTCCAAGTTCTTACAATCAACTGTGAATAGGGACATGCACACTATCCGAAAATATTTACACCATGTTTGGGGGTGCTTCATGAGATTTGGGGTACATGGTGTACATTCAGCCCCTGAATGGTTCGAGATCGGTTGTAGCATGAGAGATGGTCCATGATGGATATGCACACTTGAGATAGCTTGTTCAATGGATGCTTGCCGTCAATTAATTGTTGGTTTAGTGTTCTTCCCTAGGGAGTGGGAGATCTTTTGTTGGGATGGTGGATGCACTTCATGATGGCCACATGGAGGATTCACTTGGTGGGAGAATGCCCTAAAGGGGATGTCAAGTATTATGCATCATGGAGGAGTGCTTCAAGCCCTAGATGGCATGTGACAGCTTGGGTTCCTGTTCAAAGGATTGGAGATGGATCAAGGATACCTAGGGCTTATGCAAAGTTGTTGCAGGGGGGTAGTTTACCCATTGGAGTATTTTGCTTTGGAGGATAGATAGTGTCCATGGAGGTTCAGGATGGAGTGGTGTGGACTTGCCTTGCGTAGTTGCATCATTTTGGAGTCCTTATTGTGCACGACATCATCATTGGAGCATGCTCTAGACTGAGCATCTCACTTATGTGGCCTACTAGAGCTCATGCAGGCTGCTTGTAAGGGCTTGTGCCCACAGTATTGTTGGCCTCCCTTACCTCTCCTATAAAGAGATAAGATAAGATAATTTAATTAATGTCCAACAAATGACCATTGAGTAGCTCAAAAAGACTATAGGGGACAAAATGATGTCAATACAAAGTGGGAGCACTAAAATGACTCCGATGAAAAGCACAATATAGAAAGCAAAGTATGATTATAATATTAATCCCAGAAAACCAACTCCAAAGATAGAGAAAGGAAAGAGTATTTCCTTCATATGAATTGAGTGTCCATTCTTGTTCACTCTTGTTTAGAGATGTGACCTAGACGAGGAGTGCACTTGTCCTCTCTCTCTAGGTCTTCACTTGTACCTCTCTCTCTCTCGCTCTTGGGTGCTATGGTTTCTTGGTCTCTTTGGAGTTTCTTGGAGTTGCAAGGTTAAGGTTTTACCCTTGGAGATTGGAGACTAGGGTTTTGGGAGAAAACCCTACGGTGGACTTGTGAAGAAGAGAAGAGGACATCTTTCTTTGGAGCACATTATTCTTCTTGGTGGAGCTAGGGTTTGATGATTTACCCTAGCTAGAGCATTTTGCATGGTTGAACTTTATAGCCTTGATAAGAGGCTACAGTATGTACTTCAACATTGAGCTTATATATGAAGTTTCCAACCATACATACCTTGGGTGAATTTCAAACTGATTTCCAGCTACATGTGTTCTTCATGTTTCGTTATTTACATCTATTTATGATTTTGTTGATTCGACACAAGTAAAAGGGCAAATTTTAAGTGATTTGACATCTAGAGAAGAAGATAAATAGAGAAATTTTACTGTTATAATACTGCTGTTATTTCTGCTATAGAAGTACATTTTCAGATCTGAATATTGACTGATAAGTTCCCCAAGAAGGGATGAAAACTTATCTCATTGGTTGGTGTTGTTTATCTCTTAGCTTACAAGATCACTATTACACTTTCGAACTTTAAACCAGTAATCACATGAACTCACAATTACTAAAAAGATAAATGCAACACACACTGATAAACAACCATTAACAGAGAAAACCACAACACAAGAGATACCCTAGAAACCCCAACAAGGGAAAACCAACCAACGGTTTAATTTTTATAGCAAATTTGTTAATCAACACTTACAATGACAGGCCTCCAGATATGACTCACCGGATCTCAGACTCCTGACTCTCACCGTGCCCAAACCCCTCAGCAGAAAAGACAAACTCCGACAGAAGATATGACTCATTTATGTCACTCACAAGAGATATGACTCACTCTTGTCCACTCAAGAGACATGACTCACTCTTGACCAACTAACCACCACAAGAGATATGACTCACTCTTGACTTGGTGGATATACAACTCTCAATAGCTTCTTTTATAACATCACTTTAAGTCAATACCATGGGCAATACCATGGGACACCCAGTATGATGGGACACATAATACCATGGTCCCTCTAATACCATTGACACTAAACATTACAAAAGCAACTATTACAAGACTGTCTAGAAAGATAAACTCGGCCCCTTCTACATTGTTAGACACCCCCAACGCAGAAGTACCTACCGTGCGACCAAAACTAACACTCCCTCTTAGTGAGCAAGGTCCTTCTGGAAGATCCTCCTCCAGAATCATCCACTGCAGTTGCTCCCTCTGAACCTAAAGAACATTCCGATAGTGACATCTCATACCAAGTAGGGCTACCGAGTAAATCCTCATGCTCTTTCTCAATCACTAATGCAAAGGGAGAGAATTCATCCTCGAACATAGTTGTAAAGTCATCCATCTCGACTGTAGCAGCTACATACTTCCTCCCCTTGCCTTTCTTCCTGATAGGGCATTGTCTTGCATAATGTTTCAACTCATTACACTCAAATCATTTCACCTTAACGGTGTCCTTGTTGTCCTCAGGGATATCTTCATAAGAGCCTTTCTTTGACGTTCCCTTGCTCATGGATGCTAAGGCAGGGTTCTCTTCTTCGTCTTTTTTCTCCTGATCTCTACTCTAAGACCCCTCTCGAATCTCTTCCTGAGTAAAGTCATCCCACATCCTGCTCCAGTTCGGGATATTCTCTCTACCCACCACACACTTCATGAACACGTCCCACTCTTTAGTGAAGCCTCTCAAGGCTATACGCACCAACTCCAAGTCTGGAATGGTTTCGCCTACAGCTACCAATTCATCCTTCACTAGTGTAATGTAGGAGGCAACACTCTCTCCCTTGGTCATCCTAGTGCTATGGAGCTTATCCCTTAGGGCCATCTTTATGTTCTCATTTTTGCTTTCATACAAGCCTGTGAGTGTATTTCACATTTCCTTGGTTGTTTGTTTCACAGCCATATGTGGGATTAGGTGGTCCTTTACTCCATCTAGGAGTATCCTCTATGCCTTAGCCTCGCTCACCCTATGAGCTTCCTTCTCCTTAGGATCTAAAGGCACAGCAACTAGTGATTTGGCACTCACAAGATACCAAATCATGTTCTCCTTAAGGATAGCACCCATCCTCACCTTCCACGGAAGGTAGTTGGAGATCCCCTCCAACCTGTCCTCATACCTCGGACTGGAGGCCATCACTGCAATCTGTGTAGCACTTCTGCAACCACTACAGAACTTGAAAGTTTGCTTTCTGCAAAACTATCAGCTTTAGCAAAAAACAATGTTGTCCAAACGCAGCTGACAAAAAAAAATTATTGTCCCCTGCCCAACTGTTACCCGTTGCCCAAAAAAATTTGCAATTGCCTAGGAAACTCACTGTTTCCCAAGACCTCTGCCCTGCCCAAACTTTACCTCTGGTGGTTGTGGTCGTTCTCCTTGGTGGAATTCGGCTCACCAACTGGCAGTTGTAACATCCACCCTTATTCACGTCTACTAGCATCTACAGTGTTTTCTTCCTGCTAGCAGACAATCCTATTGACGGCTTCCTCACGTGGTTGCTACAGCGTTTGTTGTCTTCGAGCATCCATTGTTCGTCAACCCTGCGTGTGTGCACCTCTGCCAGCGCGACTTCCCTTCGATGGCTGCAATGACTTTGTGTCTTGTTGGTATGCATCCACTGACGTCCTCCCAACACACAACTCTGCGACTGTTGCCTTCTATCGCTGACTCAATCTGCAGGAATCCATGCAAGCTCTTCATGCCACAGTTGGGCCTGAACTCATGTACTATGCTTCTTTTGCATTGAGCCGCAACCAGCAGGCAACTTTGCGACTAAGCTCCCCAACAACTTCGCCTATAGATGCTAGCACTTGTGCACCCGAACTTCTGCCTCCACTGGCCCGTTGAGCCCAGGCTCGTGCTACACTATCGTCGTCGTACAGTCCTACTCATGGTTAGGTCCCTTTCAGCACTCCATGTCTGCGTGGTTGCAGTAGCTCGACGCCTACGTCTTGATCTGGTCTCGGTCCCCCTGTAGCCCGATCTGCCAACACTTCTCAGCCTACGAACACTTGGAGCTCAAGCGCACAGCCCAATCCAGTTGTTGGTCGTTTCCGCGGGCTGCTACCTTGTCTGAATCTGTCTAACGCACGACAACCTCCAAACCCAGGCAGTGATACTTTGGAAGCCAGCTCTTGGCTGGTATACACCTCCGCCTTCAGCTCACTGCTTCACGAGCCCCAACTTCTTGCTAGCAACTTCGCCCAATCCAATGACGACTGCACCGTGCACTTACCCCGACAGACCAACTTACTGATAGGCCGTACAATACGAAAACTCTTCTTTTTTTGATATTCTCGACCTTGTGCGAGGTTTTCCTCAAACCCACTCTGATACCATGTGAAAACTCTTATCTTTACTAAATCAATATTACACTTTCGATCTTTAAACCAGTAATTACTAATTACATTAACTCACAATTACTGAAAAGATAAATGCACCACACACGAATAAACAAACATTAACAGAGAAAACCACAACACAAGAGATACCCTAGAAACCCCAACTGAGGAAAACTAGCCAACAGTTTATCTTCTATTGCAGGTTCGTTAATCAACACTTACAATGACAGGCCTCTGGATATGACTCACCGGATCTTAGACTCCTGACTCTCACTGTGCCCAAACACCTCAGTTGAAAAGACAAACTCCGACAGAAGATATGACTCAATTCTGTCACACACAAGAGATATGCCTCACTCTTGACCAACAGACCACCACAAGAGATATGACTCACCCTTGACTTGGTGGTTATACAAGTCTCAATAACTTCTTTTATAACATCACTTTAAGTCAATGCCATGGGCAATACCATGGGGCACCCAGTACCATGCGACACATAATACCATTGACCCTAAAGATTACAAAAGATACTATTACAAGACTAACCCCTTCTACGTTGGTAGACACCCCCAATGCAGAAGTACCTGTCGAGCTACCAAAACTAACATTTCAGAATTGATTTTCATCTACATGTGTTCTTCATGTTTCGTTATTTACATCTATTTATGATTTTAGACATAAGTAAAAGGGCAAATTGTTAAGTGATTTGACATCTAAAGAAGAAGATAAATGGAGTAATTTTACTGTTATAATACTGCTGTTATTTCTGCTGTAAAAGTACATTTTCAGATCTGAATATTGACTTATAAGTTCCCCTAGAAGGGGACTGAAAACTTATCTCATTGGTTGGTGCCACTTCTCCTTAATTGCCAAGAAGTTTAGGGCTGTTTGAAAGTGAATTATTGTACTTCTTCCACTCCTGTTTTGTACTTTAATTTACAGCCATCCTAGGCAGAAAATTATGGGTTAAGATCCAAGGAAACTTCTAGAAAGAAGGCAAATTTTTTAATCGCATTGAACTGTCATTTTGGAGATCAATCAAACTATGTTGTACTAAGATTCAAGTAGGCACATACACGTCACTCGTCACTAGAAGTGTGACATGGGCCTCCACTTCTCTTTTGTTCTGCTCCTCTAGTTGGTTGGGCCTCACTGAGCAGATAGGTACAAATCAAAATTTGGAAATAGTGGGACTGGGTCCTCACTATGTCTTCAATGGGTGTTGTACAACTCGGGGACCAAAGTATCTAGCCACTACAATTAATCGCTGCCGCTTGATCATCTATGTAAGATTGATCACCACTGGTGCTAATAACCATTTAACTTTAATCAATATGGCACTGGGTTTTACTGAATCATTTGTAGCCAGAGTATATCATCACTACCACCGATGACTAACTACTCTTTAGCTGTGTCGTCGTTTGGTCATTTTGGTTTTGCCACTACAGCATACTGCCAATCTCTAAGTTAGTGGCGAACTTAAGATTGTGATTTGACCTATGCTTGTTAATTGCCTCCTCCTATGGTCTAGATCAGTCATTTGTAAGGCTAAAGCATGTCAATGCCAATCTCATTTACAAAAAATTCTACAAATCATTGAATTAAATTGCTTGAGATGCTCCTTCATTTGTAGATACTTGATTTCAAATGGTTGAGGAGGGTTTGATGCAAAAATCAAATCGAGGATAATAAGGGTCAATTTCCACTTACACTTGAATGATTATCTCTCCAGTACATTACCAATTTAAAATAACTTTAGCATTTATCTCACCCAATAACTCCTTGAGAAGCATGACAGTCAACAAGAAAGTAATGCTTAATTCCCGCAACAAACCTCCACAGCGGCAATGTCCCCATTTCTGAGGGTTCTTTACACATTAATTTGCACAGAATCCAAATATATCCCACATGCTTGCAACCAAATAGAACGTTGTGTCTTGCTTCTTCACGGTCAACCATGGATCTTTTCATTCTCGCAGATCATTGGTCTGAGATGTGCTCTTGCTGAGTTGTGTCACTCCAAACAGTGTTTGATACCTGAGCAGCGACGTTCCTTCTACGATCTTTTAAATAGGATGAACCACAGTAATATGAAGTTGAACCCGATCTCATTTTATGGCACTTGACAATCACACACACTTCTCAGATCTTGATATGGGCACAATTCCACCAAAAAGTGATCAACTTCAATTCAAACTGATAAATAGCACACAAAAACAATCATGGAAAACCAACAGTTCTTTCACAATATCATACAAATAGTTGCTCATGCTTGGTTTGATATCAACAACCAATGCAGCAAAGAAACAACCCCATCTCCAATTCTTGGAACAAAGAAAGGTGACATCCTCATAGAAGGTGAATCCATGGAGTCCTCACTCCATTGAGTCCCAGATCTACTTGTGGCTCTTGAGGATCTAGCCACTCCACCGACAACAAGTTCAGCTTTGGTAGCAGCTGCCTCTTCTCTCTTTTTATCCTTCTCATAAATAGAATCATGTGAAACCCGCATAATCTTTGGGGTTGATGGATTACAAATCTCAACATCATGCCCTAGGATTTTAGCCAGGTGATACTTCAACCGACTAACCTTTGTCATATGCTGTCTACACAATTTATAAGGCAATTTTTTATGGTTTTCCACATCTTTTGGTTCACCATATTGCCAAATGGGGTCCAAAGGCTTTGGCATGTTGGCAAGGAGATACTCAACTTCCAAAGTTCCAATGTGAACCATGGGGCCAAAATAACTGAAAAGAAAAAGAGCATCAAAAATGCTAGAAAAAACAGTTTGTTGGTATTAAAAAAACAGACCTCTAGATTGTTCAATGAGCCATGCAAAATGATAATAAGAGGCAAGCAACATGGACTTTGAAAACCCTGCAAAACTCTAGAAAAAGAAAGTAATTATAATGGTCGAATTTGAAGAAATAACTAGGATCTGAGAATATCAACACTGTTGGTAGATAGCAATTGATTTGTGCTTCAATAAAAAAAGATTGATTGTGATGAGAGCTATGAATTAGCACTCTTAAACCTGGTTCTTGATGATGGAAACCCCCCTCCCTCTCATTCCCCAGCAGCTGCAAAGAGATGACAAAAATAGACAAAAATTGACCTTTAAGCCACACTCGATTTTCTCTATTGTGACAATTTTTTCCCGATTTTTCCAATTTTTTTAAAACATCTTATGTTCCGATGTTTGGTAAAGGTCATGATTTTTTCCTGCCAAAATTTCAACTAGGGTTTGACAACATGATTTTTTGCAACGTTGCCGAAATTTCAACTATGCTTATATAATGTTTGAAGAGATGGGTCACAACAAAGGGTCGTGACCTCGGGGGCTTAATAAATAATAATTATAGATAATGTAATTATATATTACTTAGTTAAGTTTTATCATATCATATATCCTATATTATATTATTTTCGGTATATGACACGCCCTCCCCCTTATGAGATGCTTTCCCCTTAGAGCATTCATAGAGAGTGGTCTTCATGTCAAAATGTCTCATTCTCCCAAGATGTGTCTCCATTCAACAAACTCTTTACTTATGCTATACTCTTGATATTGCCCTAAGTAGACAAAACAAGACAAAAGGGTCTTCGAAGCTTCAAACAAAATTGTTACGGTTTCAAAGGAATCAATCCCTCCTATGTAATTCATTTTGGGATTGTCTATTGATAAAATAAGATAATTTTATTAATGTCCAACTAATGACCACAAAAGTAGTACTATGGGATTGTTGAGTACAATAATGTCATTACAAAGCAGGATTACCAAATGGTCTCCCATAAAAAGGAAAAGGCAGGAAAGGAAAGGAAAGTAGAACTGAGCATGAAGTCTATTCTAAGTCATGAAAAACATGAAAAACCCTCAACCATAAGAACGGGAGGCCGCATGAGGGTGGAGATGTACAAGAGTAAAAGATCCATACGCAAGAAAATCTAGAAGTAATGAGGTAGGTCTATCATGGAATAGACCCATCTCTCCTAACATCCGAGGCCGAATGAAGGAAACTCAAAACAGTGTGTTGTCAAAAGGAAGAAGTGGTGGAAGATCTAAGCCGCCCACTACGTTGTTGTCTAGAGGATGTAGCCATAGCTAGGGCCTAGAGGGTCTCGTCTGCCTCAAGGAGAGGGATCTGGTCTTGTCGAGCCGTTGAGATCCCGGAGGATGGGGAATGGTCCCATGGGTCTGCATTGATCTCGAGGTTATGGTTGTGCTGCTATCAGACTATCTCTTAGTGCCCCTTCCTAGGGGTAGCACAATGAAAAAGGAAGTGATCTATTGGGTTAAATCTCGTCAAACAAGAAGCTGGAGAATATAGGCTCGAAGCTTGAAGATCTCTTGCATGTATAATGCCAAGCATCTTTGGTCGATAATATAAGATAAGATAATATTATTAATGTCTAATGAATGACCACAAAAGTCGGTCAATGGCACTAGATGATACATCCAGTATGAGTACAAAGTGGTGTTGTTGTTCTCCATGGTTCCAGCATCAGGAAAACATTCTGCAGATCATTCTCTTGGATGGGTTCGCGACCCAAAGAGAATGGCCGCGTCGTACCCCTTGTTTGTGGCTGAGATGCTTAGCCTCATTCAATCATGTGGATTGGACTGTAGGGGGCTAGAGGTCACATTGAGTACTCCATGTGGGAGTGCTCCTTAGCCGGAGTGATTTATTCTTGTAGAGTGAGATGACTTGTCTATGTTACAAGGAGATCTTATCTCCTTATATAATAGACAAAGCCTAATCTAATGTCGAATTTGACAATTGGCTCTAAGAAGTGTCTGGGACTCTTAGAGTATGGTCAAATCAACATTAGAGCTCCACTAAAAAGAATTTGACCGCATGTGAGGAGATATCAACGAGGAGAACTTTTCTATGATGAAGAAATAACCAAGAAGTCAAGACAATCCATTGAAGAAGTCCCAGAGAAAGTGGAAGGCAAGTAAGAGCACAATTGCCCTAGTAAAAGGGGTAAATTGACCCTAGAAGACAAAATGATAGGTCGGCTTGGAAGATAAATAAAAGAAAATCAAAGAATAAAATAAAAGTACAAGCCGACCTAATTGCAGAAATTTCTAGTCAACTGAAGAATATAAATAGAAGTGTTCTCACACTTCATTTGACACAATCACACATCATATCTTCTTCTCTCAAGTGGTGCGCACTTCTCAAGGACGACTAGCAAAAGCCACATGATGTAATTTTGGGGTTTTCTCTTATTCTCTTGGAAGATATCTACCCTCTCTAGGGTTTCTTGTGGAAGAAGGGCACACCTCTTGTGCTAGGGATTAATCTTCATGACATTATTCTTGTATTGGATTAATTTCTTCTGAGAAAAGTTTGTTGGGTTTTCTCCCTGTTTGGGTTTCCCAGGATAAATCTTTGTGTCTCTTGTGCATGGTTATCTCTCATAGATCCTTTGTTTTATTTCCGCTTCAAATGAATGATGTTATAATTGTGGGATGAAATGAACAATGAATTAAAAGTTGAATGAAATGAAAATTATATTGCTATGTTAAAATATAACGAGTGGCAGTGCAAACGCAGCTCCTAGAAAGTGTTGAAACTAAGATAAAAATAAAAGAAAAGAAAGAAAGATACAAGCAGTAGTACAGCCTCATAAACCTGTACAAAACCATATAAAAGGTACGAGATATCTGAAGAAGCTGGTGAGAGTCTAAGTCCCCCTAAAAAGGTAGGGGAACCTCCCTCTAATCTCATAGTGGATTGGGTAGCAAAAGATGAAGTGCTCCTCTATCTCGGCCTTCTAAAGATGCTACAGCTAGTAGATTCTATCAGAATAGTCGATCTGATGGGTCTGTCTCTACCTGAGGTCTATGAGAACCCACTTTGAACTACCCGAGAGGAATGTGAAGAGCGTGTAACCAATGGTGAAGAGTATACTATGGACAAATAATGAGTCTGTCTCTCATCTCCAAGAAGTGCTCAACGTAGAAGGCCATCTTAGGGTGTAACCCGCTGCGAGGGTTAACCCAAGTGATCTAGATAAACTGCCTGTAAATGTCATCACTAATGATCCTATTCAATTCCTATCTAAAATGTAGGAGGTGGGCAAGTGCATCCAAAGAATATCTAAAAGGAGGGAGTTGATCCATCTGAATGCCCACGGACTCCAAGAGAATTGAAATCCCCGCAAACTAGCCTCGAGCACAACCTAGCGGGCTAGACAAGGCAATAGTCTCTGAAGAATAATAAGCCAAGTATGGGTAACAATATGTTGTTGAGTTGACAAAGCTCTAGAGGCGATGCAGAAAAAAAAATAGACTAGACACCATCTCAAGTCGAAGGGGCTGGGAACCGAACTCTACTAGGATGATGTGTTGAGGAATTGTTTATTTGCAGCTAATGATGCGTCTGAGGAGAAGAGTCTAGAATCTTTCAACTGAGGCCCAATCAGACTCCAACAAACAAGGCCCCTTAATCTATGAGCCATAGAGAAGAATGGACCGGATAAGGGAGTCCATGAGGACCATCTTAGACGAGATGTCCTAAAAGTGGTGTTAGAAGCAATGTCTCTCGAGGAGGGCTAAGGATCATAGTAATCAGAACCAAACCAGTGATCGAACCAATAGAACTCGGGAACCGAAACTGAACAAAAATCGGGAAAAAAAATTACAAAATTGATTGACCAAATTATACATAAAATATTCAAATTTTGAAAATATATAAATATAAATATAAATAAATACACACACACACATATATATTTATATATGTGTGTGTGCATCCTTGAGAATTCAAACCATTATACACAAATAAGCAAAGTTTCTCATGTATATAGCAACAAAGCATACAGACAAAATAGCATCGAGTGCAATCCATATTTGAACCAAAGTGCATCAATAAAAAGGCTATAAATGGCCTCTACAGTCAAAATATAAGCATATAACTATAGTCTAAACTCTAGAGTCTACAATCTAATCATATAAAAGAATGATCTGAATTTGCATGCTCAGAGTCAAAGTCATCATCTATGTCCTCAACAAAAGTAGACCGAAAAATAGGGATCTCAAGCCTCGCTTGATTCCCCTAGGCCTGAAGGCACCTATCCAGCACCAATGTTCGCATCCTCTAGCAATGGAAGTGGGTCCAAGTCCATCTAAGATAGATCTCCATTCTCAAATGCTATTGGTTGACTCTCCACAACCCAATCTAATGATGGATCAATATCATCCAAGACTATGGTGCTTGATTCAAGGGTCTTGTTCATCAACTAGTTGTGCCTCAATCTAAGGTTGTATTGAACATAGACCATATCATTCAACCGTTTTTGTTCCAAACGGTTTCTCTTCTTCGTGTGTATACACTCAAACACTCCAATTTCGTTCACACCCAGAAGCACTACATGTCTAGCTCAATATTCGAATTGCAAACTTTTACAAATCAAGACACTGGCTACCAAACTGCCCCCGCCAATAGGTTGCAATATGAGATAAAGATATAGAAGCTTCAGCAAATGAGTTTAAAACTTTGACCCAAATTTTGCTATAAATAATATAATTTATAACTTTGAAATTAATTACCTAGTGGATCCTTTGTTATACTTCGTATAGCCATAGACATGCCAAAGTTAACAATACTCTCATTGAAATGAAGGAGCTTACTATGTATCTCATCTCGTGTCATGGGATCAAGGAGCATGCGCTCAATGCATTTGTATAACCTTCCTTCACCTCCCCATCTTTTAATTATTTTTTAGAAAAAAATAAAAATTAAAACAAATAGCGCCCTTCGTACACGGCTATACAGAAACGATCGGTTCTATACAAAACTAATTGTTCTAGTACCAAACTGGCCAATTCTGTACGAAACCGGCCTTTTTCGGTTTGAGACACCAATTTCAACCAAAAACCCGTGGGAACCGGTCAGACCGACTGGTTTTTCCAGAACAGGTCTGGTTTCGATAACACTGCTAAGGATCCATAGTCCTCATTGAACTAAGGATGAAGGGTATGTCGCAAACTAAAGAAGCATCCTGAGAATTGCAATCCCAAGTATGTGTAGAAGCTGGTGATCTCGAGAAGAAATGAAGGTTTGATAAAGTCTTTTGTCCCGTTGAAGATCATGACCTTAGTTTTACCCAAGTTGCCTATCAACTATCGAAGATCGTAGAAAAGAGCTAGAGCATCCAACTGTCTCTGCAACTCTTCTGGAGATGAGGCCAAGAGGACCTCATCGTCAACAAAAACGAGGATAGATAGCAAAGCCTGGTGGAGGTGGCATCCATGGTCGTCTTGGATATGCTCGTGAAGGAAGGCCTTCAACTCATCAACATCGATCCTAAACAAGGTGGGGGATAGGGATCATCCCTGGTTAACCCCAATGGTACTCTAGATGAAATCTGATACCTCGTCAGCCGTTCAAAGATGACCAAGGACAGACTCATATAGGCGCATCATTGCAATCAATAAGTTCTTGGAGATGCCAATGTCTCTGAGCCTTTACAATAGGGCCTCTCAAGAGACAGAATAAATAGCTTTTTGAAAATCTACAAAGTAGCAGTAGACTTTCGAAGAGCGATGTCGTACCTCCTCGATGATTGCCCAGATGGTAAAGATGTGGTCAATGGTCTGATGAGCAGGTAGAAAACTTGCCTTCCCTCTAGCTTTGAGATGTCTCATCTCAAGCTCTCCAAAAATCTTTATATGAAGGATTGTAGCATAGAGATTCAAGAATGTGTGGCCCACCCTGATCGTCTGATAGTTGTTGGGATATGTCTGATAGTTGTTGGGATCTGAGTTGGTACCCTATGTGTGTATCAGATGAATGGTGTGATGTGACCAAGTCGATGGAAAACCTGTACATACCACATGGTTGAAGAGATTAACGAAGTAATTCTCTAGAGCGGGAAGACCGTGCTTGAAGAACTCTGACTGGAAACCCTCCTCATCCACTACTTTACTAGTGTTCATTATCCAAATAGCCTCTTTAATATCTCGGTGTGAGAATAAGTAGCATGAAAGGAGGCGGAGAGGTAACCTAAATCTAGGGCTGCCCAAGGACATCATAGAAAGTGGAGGTATGAGAGTACATGGATTTGAGCTTACGATCAATTGGGAGGGGATTGTGGTGCGGAAGATAGTGCACTAAAAGATTTTGGAAGATTGGATGAGGAAAGCACAGAAGCCCCATCTCCTCTAAGAGATGAAGAGGTGTTTCTTGCGATGGAGGCAACAATAGGAAGCTTTAAGGTTGGGGTAAGAGGTGCGAGCGTGGGTGAATGCATGTCGAAATTGGCAGTGAAGAGCCTTGCATTCCTCATCATACCATGGGTTCATGCAGCATGAGACAAGTTTTAGGGTGGCCGAAATGGACCAAATGGAGTCAAGGTATGACTTTAGGGCTCCGTTGCAGGAAACTCCATCCGGAAGGTCGTACTGGTACGAGAAACTCACTGAAACGCGGGTACTAGTACAAAACGCAGCCGAAACGCCATCGACCGTACCGTACGGCATTTCACAATTTGGAAACATCGACGGCATTTCGACTACTTTTCGTACCCGTACGTTGCGTCTCCAAATTTTTTTTGGTTACGTGGGTCCAAAAAAAAAGCTATTTTTTTAAAGTAATTTTTAATCACCTAAATAGTATGTAGAAGCATCTAAACCTAAATTTCTCACTTTATAAGCAAGTTGCTGCTAATAAACTATTCACCACGGTCCACATCGTTTTGAGAAGAGCGTCATTCCAAAATGAAAAGAGAGATTAGCTCTTCTTCAAATCCATGCTCTAGTGCTATAGAACAACAATCTTGTTCTATTTTGTAGGATGATGATGAGGATTATATGTAATTATGTCTTTACTGTATGTTCTATCATTTCCAGCACATATAGCCTTATGCATAAAGGCTAATTTTGGATGTAAAGCCTCATCTATAAAGGCTGAGTTAATAAAGATGTGCTTTTCCTTCTAAATTATTGTTTATGCGTCTCATTCCTATTTTTTTACAAAACAATGAGGTAGTTTAAAATTTTATATATATATATAGACGGCATTTCCCCCAGCTTACCCATTTTGGAAGGGTCACGTTTCTAGGCATCCCCGTTTCGGAAACTCGAAAACTTTTCCATGCTTCGTGCAACTTAGCTTTAGGGTTGTTTTCGAGATGTTAGATAAGAGGCAAGCGTACAAGTTGAATGAAGGTTGGAAAAGAATGTGTCCAAATCCTAATCGTCAAAAAGGATAGTAGTATGAGGTGGTCCCGAGAAGGATGGTGCAGTTGGAGGGGGGGTGTCAACCTGGAGAGAGGTGAGAAGAGCACAGTCGACATGGGGTATGGGGGAAACAGAGAGGTGACGAACAAAGGGGAGTAAGGTCTAGCTACATATGACATAATCAATCACTCTCGCCCCTCCGCCATGAGGTTAACAAGTGAAGAAGCAGAAGTCTGGTAAACAAGGGACCTCATTCAAGATCAGTAGCTCCTAAGATTCCCTCAACTTCAAAATGTACTGACCATAAGCTATAGTAGGTCCCAAAGCATCGTGGAACATCCGGTGAAGCCCCACCAACTCTGGATCTATCCCTTGGGTGCAAAACACATCTTACCAATCATGGAGAGGAATCTAAAGAGCTTCGGTATAGGCATTAAACTCACCTAGGAGGATGAGCTCCCCAACCAATGAGTAGTGGGTAATGTCGATAGACAAGTCTATAAAGGGGTCTTCGTCAGGACCATTACGGATAGCGAACATTGAAGAGGTTGGAGAAGAGTAACAAAGAACAATGTAAATGTCCCTGGGAAGGGGAGCTCTGCCTCTAAACACAAACCCACATAAACCTACCAAACTCATCTGCAGCAACCAAAGAAACCATGCTCTGAAGGGACTCCCTAGTCAAACAAGCGACTCCACCTGAGCCTCTCACACTTCCCAAGCTCCTCAGCTCCTATCTACAAGCTAAAAACCAATGGTAACCTACAAGGTCCTAGAGAGGCCAAACAAGGCTCGCATGAGTCTTAGTAACAAAGAGGATGTTCAACGACCCAAGAGCGTCATACATGAGATCCATTGTCCTTCCAACAACAGATCAAGAAGCTCGTGCCCTGTTGCCTCCCCAAATGGGCCCGTTATTTCGAAGCCCCGGATTGGGGTGCCCAACCAAGAGGAGAGGAGTCCCAGATGACTACTCTGAGGTTCTTGATGACTAGCCGTTTCCCTGCCTACCATGCCTCCATAACCAACTCTACGAAGCATTTGAGCTCCGTAACCTATGGTCTAGTGAGATCTTCATCTAGGAAGATCCTGCCGGGAAGAAAGAATAGCTTTCGCCTAGCTATGAGGGCTCAAAACCGATTAGTAGCAATCCTAACCTGAAGGAAGAGATTGGAGTCTTTGCCAAGCCAAGTTCTATCAAGGGCCACATCAGGAAGGCCAAGGTTATCCCGAAGGAACATGGTCCCAACCTCCACAAGGATCAGAGATGGATGGGGCAAGGGGAGACCCCTCACCTTAAGGTTCAGTTCCCTTTCCGGTTTCGTACGCTCCTCCACAAGTTTAGCTTGTACAACTTCTTCAACTACTATAAGAGGGGGGGCAACTACCCTTCCCACTGACCATCCGTGCCCATGATCTGATGTATGTTTCGGTTTCGTGTTTAAAGGTGGCCTGCTGGGATCGAATCTCTTCCTGTTTACTTTTAAGGTCGAGATATTTGGCATGTAAGACATCATTTGGGGGCTGGAGCATGTCTTGCACTTTGTTTTCATGTAACAACTTATTAAGGGATAAATTCTCCCCTTCCACATTAGAAACTCTAGCAGAGAGAATGTGCATCTTTGAATGGAGTTTGTTGTTTTTGGTTTCAAGGAATTCCATTCGTTGTAGCAGATTTTTAATCTAGGACATCCAGTACAAGAAATCTGACTCCATAGCTATATCAGTGGGGTTGTAAGGTGATCCCTGGTTACTATTGTAAATCAACCTTTTTAATTACAAATCCAATCACACATTTGATTATAACTCCATGTTTCGGACTTCCAATTCTTTGAAATGTAAGGATAGTGTCATCTTTGTTCAGGCTAATGTTGACACTAGTAAGTTGATCGGTCAGTGCAATGACTCTTGTGATGAGAAGGTGTCCTTGTAACTTGCTTCTTGATACCAATTCTAGCATACTCCTTATTCACTTTAATGTGTGTATTTAAACGTTCATCATATACTTGTGTTGTTTTGTGGTGGTGACAATATACTATCAAGACACAATCGGAGAAATAGGAATCAAAAGAGAAAAGGATGCAACCTAATGTTAATGAGAGAGAGGTGAGAACAAGATTTATATACCTACTGTTACAAACTGAGACCGCAAGGAAGATAGCCACATTGATCATGCACACACCAGATGTGGCAGAGGCCTCCGTGCAGAAGGCAAGGGAACATCTGTGTCAAGACAATCCGCTTAATCTGCACTTAACGGTGACCATTGTAGCTAAGTGTACAGAGATGGGAAAGCATATTATGGAAGAGTTTGCAGTAAAATATATCTTCATGAGAAACAATGACATAAATTACATTCTGGACCAAGATAATCATGCAACAGAGGTGACTAAGAGCATGAACAGCTACACAATGAGTGATAGTGTGGTACATGAAGGTTCAGAAATCAATCTCCTCTGGAAAAATCAGTGGATCAAAATGGAAGACCAGTATTTCGTCCCTCCAAGTTCTGATTGTGAATGGCTAACTAGAGTTCAAGCAATTCTTCACTTGGAAGGCAATCCATAGCAATAGGCAAGACAGTCAATTGGGAAATAGCCAAATCAAGCATAACGGCTGAAAACTCTCGGGGGGTGGCCAAGTCTCTGTGACAGTTCCGATACACATCCATACAGGTATCCAGTAAAATGGATTCTTGAGGAGCTTGAATGCTTTGAAGACAGAGAATTCAGATAGTGGGATTTTCCATTGGCAAATGGAAGACTATGAGATGTTTTCACGAACTTGATTTTAATTGATTGTGGATACAGGTGTTCATGAAGGAACATCATCCTCCACCTGTATCAGAGTCAAGCAAGTAGTTTGAATATTCAAACATCGTTTGCCATTTTGAAATGAATAAAAGTCTAAAGGAAAAAAAAAATTATAATGTATTTATGGGACACTATCCAAATCATCTTCTATCCAGATCATTTAGCACTTTTGATTGTTGTCAAATCCCAAGGGGCAAACAAATAACTCACATCACAAGAGAGGAAGAGGATAATCCCACAACAAAAACAAAATGCCAGTTTAAAGTGTAAATGGAACTCCTGATCAATTAAACGGCTTTGCCCATAAATTAAACCGAGAATGCATTTATATCATAAAACACCAAACATGTGAGATGGCATGGAATAATCAAAAGGACCTTGAATCACAGGAGGGAACCTTCTTTCAATAGAGAATATCACATTGCATAATTCTCCTCAACCTTACTTACAGGGATTGATGAGTTTGACAGGATTGCAACCAGTGAGTTATCAAGAACCTCCTTTGAATCTAATGGCACCTGTTAAAGTCTCAAAAAGTAAAACACAAAAGAAGTTACATAACTTGCAGATAAAATAAATAAGATAATTTTATTAATGTCCAACAAATAAACACATAGTAGTTCAATGAGACTCAGAAGTACAATCCAGTGCAAGCACTTTGTGGTAGTGCAAAAGCAACTCTTATCACTAATCTACAAGAAAGCATCATAGCTAAAGAATTAAGCAATCTTAACCAAAATTAATACAGATACAATGCCAATGACAAAAAAAGGGAAAGAAGCAGCATATGCAAGACAGAATGCAGTGATGAATACAGACAACATTTTGTTCAAACCATATATTCTCAGTATTTTTCACTCAAATCTGCAATCACTATCTCATTTTCTCTGTAATATTAAAAGATATCAATACTAAAATAGAACTACTGATGACAAAGCCGTGCCTAAAGGTTCTTCCTTGTCAACAAACACAAAGGTTTTATTTTCTGGTCAGCTTTAAGAGGATTTTTCACTTTACATACCACCATGGCCTTCCACCTTAAGCATATATACACATCAATTAATGTACAAATAATAAAACTTGATGATTGTTGATTTTAAAATCATTGAAAAAACAGAGAATTTTGAGATGACAAACCTCTCCCAGAGTAGTCAACAAATGAGATAAAGTCCGAAGTGTAACTACAAGCATAGATGGACTTGTATCTGGTAAGCAAAGCTGCATGTTATTGACAAAAATAGTGTTGGAGTTAATACAATCCATAAGACCTTTGTTAATCAATGTCTTGCTAAAAGTGTGAAGAACAGCCACATACAACAAAGCCATAATCTAAAAAACTGGTTTTCCCTCAGGTTTCCATTAAAAGATATGTCCCAAGAGATTCCTTAGAATATTAGAAAATGTGATTACTCTAATAAAATGCAACTAAGATTTAAATAAAATTCAATAATGAGTTTCACAAAGGCTTTCTAGCAAAAACACAAAGCTAACCTGTTTTGCCAAAAGGATCATAAACTCCTTCTGAGTGGGTTCACTCATTTGCTCTACAATACCAACTCGAAGAATATACAAAACACATGCCTGAAGAAAGCAAAAACATAAGAGAACAGAAAAAATTTCTTGCATGTCTAGCACATTTCATCTAACTTTGAGCTACATTTGAGAAGAGACATGCTAAAAGAAAATTTTCAAGTATAGATTTCATGCACAACTGCTATAAAGCACACAGAGAGGAAATAAAAATTGAACAAGAATACAACTCATGTATTGATTGGGCCTTGGCATTCATTCCAGCAGAATGAAAAGCAATATGTGCCATTTGATGCATTGATAAAAACAAAAGATTACTGCTTTGGTGCACTTTCTCCCTATATTAAAAGGTAAAGACTGATTTATATAGTCGCCTAAATAATCAAATAACCTACCAGTAATGCATTTGCAGGCATCCAAGAATTCAAAGCTAACCTACAGTGTAATCATCAAATTCTTGTATTGATAAATTAAGCTCCAAGCATGAGATCATACCCTCTGAAGAAAACCTTTACCCCACACAGCATAAGATAGAGATTATAGCAGCACCAACCTGTGCATGTGCATCTATTGCTGAATTTCCATGAAGCATATCAATGGCCTGTAATGCAAAATTTTGTAACTCTGTATCGCTGTGGAGATATGTCAAATGCATTCCCTGCACAATACATTTCAAGACAGAAATCAGCTTGCATATAGAAACCAAATCCTATCTCCATTCTTTGAATCCAAAATATGCATCTTATTTCTTGGAAGCCATCTCAACCACCCAGCAATTATTTGAAAGAAAGATCATACTATGGTGAAATGTTGCATTGGATTCCAGTATAAGAGATCTCAAAAGGAAATACAGGACACTTTACGCAGTGACTTAACATAGCTAAGCATAAGAGCAATTAAGAATAGACACATCAAAGAAGCAATACGTTATGAGATTCTTTATCACAGTCCCCATAGAGCAGTACAGGTTGCAAAATGAAGATTTTTCTGATATTTTCAACTTGCTGGTTTTATGTCAAGTTTTTCACTGTTTCATCCCCAACCCAGTTTTTGCATTGGCTGGAAATTACTTATAAAATTTCAGACATTTAACACACTGAAAATCACATTTACAGGCAGAAAAATTAAATACACATGCACGCCACAAAATATTTCAGACTCAGAAATTTAGCCAATGGCCCTGGAAAAACCCACACAGGGAAAACCAGTTAGATAGAGAGAGATTTTATTATTTCTTCTGAGAAAAATTCAGAGCAGTAATTTTCAGTCAAAATACAACTTATCACAACAGGAAAATACACCCAGCTGACTGTCTCGATTTCTGTGCAAATGCTGTCTCGATTTTTGTGCAAACTCCTTCTTGAAATTTGTGCCAAAAATATCAGCTCAGATCTGCCCTCAAAAACTGTGCCCAATCTGTCTCGAAATCTGTGCCCAAACTGATGTACGGTACAGCAATTAATGCTGAAGTACAGTCCTTGAAACTCATGCCCAGAACCTCGGGAAATGTGCCCAGAACTGCCTTGAACTGCATGCTGTACGGACTGTATTTAATGCAGTGGTACGGCCTCAAAATTCATGCCAGAAATAAATGTTGCTGCCTCGGGAAATGTGCCAAGAAGTTTCCTCGAAATATGTGCAAGGAATCTACCTCGAAACTTGTGCCCAGAATCACGTTGTATGGATTGCTGAGCTCACCTCAAAATCCGTGCCTCTCATAAATGCTGAACTAGTGCCTTGATTTCTGTGCCCACTGAAAACTCTCCAGAAATGGCTGCCTCGAAATGTGTGCCCACTTCAGCTCTCTCTCTTCTCCTCACTCTCTTCACAAGAATGGAAACTTTTTGCCTCCCTTGCTCTTTTTTGTCTAAACCCTAGGGTTCTCCAAATCCAATGGATGAGATTAGGTTAGATCGATGGATAAGATTAAATGCTCTCATTTAGATCTCATAAATATTAATTTCACTCACCCGCTTAAATTTTCCAAAAAGTGACTTTATGTTCTAAAGTCAAATTAAATGCTCATCTCAAGTCATTTAATGCAAGGGTCACTTTTTCCCCTTTTAAGTGACTTAGGCAAAAGTTACTAGGGAAAATACTTCCTAGGTACAAAAATCAACACTCCCTCTTACCGAGGAAGGTATTCTGCACCACTCCCAACTTGTCTCTGAAGAAGACAAACTTGCCCCTCCCCAAAGATTTCGTCAGGATATCTGCTACCTGCTCATCAGTGGAAATATACTGCAACTCCACAGCTCCTCTCTGAACGTAATCACGGATGAAATGGTACCTGATCTCAATGTGCTTGGACCTGTCATGGAAAACTGGATTCTCAGAGAACTGGATGCAACTTTGATTGTCACAGTAAATCACCATAGGTCTAAGCTCCTGATCAAACAAATCTACCAATAACTTACGAAGCCACAGTGCCTCGCAAGTAGCCTGACTGGTTGCCATATACTCAACCTCAGCAGAACTCAACGCAACGGACTTCTGTTTCCGACTGAACCACGACACTGCTGCCGAGCCCAAACTGAAACAACAACCGGAAGTGCTCTTCTGATCCCTCACACTGCATGCCCAGTCTGAATCTGTGAAACCAACCAAGTTGACTCCACCCTAACCCCTGTAGTCCAAACCATAGTCCACTATACCTGCAAGGTATCTCACCACATGTTTTGCGGCAATCCAATGTACATTCCTAGGCTCCACCATGAACTGGCTAAGAGTGTTCACCGCAAAACACAAATCTGGCCTGGTATTGACCAGATACATCAACAACCCAATGAGCTCATGGTAAAGTGTAGGATCCACCAACTTACCCTCAGAAGCATGAAGTTGCTTCCAGTTGGTGATCATAGGTGCGCACATTGACCTGCAATCCTCCATCTGAAATCTCCTCAGAATATCAACTGAATACTTACCCTGTCCCAGGAAAATATGACCAAGCTCCTGCCAAACCTCTATCCCCAGATAATAATGCATCAACCCAATGTCAGTCATCTCATACTCTGTAGCAAGGTCTCTCTTGCAATGTGCAATGAGATGCTCCTCTCCAGTGATAAACAAGTCATCAACATATAACAAAAGAATGAGAGGATCTCCACCAACCACAATGTAGTAAAGGTTGGGATCAGCCTCACTCTTCTGAAAACCCATCGATGTCAAATACGCATCAATCCTGGAGTACCAAGCTCTAGGAGCTTGGTTCAGTCCATACAAGGCTTTCCTCAGCCTGCACACATGAGAATCTCTCCCATGAATCTCAAATCCCTGTGGTTGCTCTAAGTAAACCTCCTCCTGCAGAAGACCATTGAGAAATGCGGTCTTCACATCCATCTGGTGGATCTTCCAACCCATCTTTGCTACTATAGACATCACTGCTCTGATGGAAGAATAACAAGCAACCGACGCAAAAGTCTCATCATAATCAACTCCCTCAACCTGTGAAAACCCCCGTGTCACAAATCGAGCCTTGTACTTCTCCACACTGTCATCCACAACATGAGTCACCTTGTAGATCCACTTGGAAATCACAACAGACTTCCCCTCTGGTCTCGGTACTATCTCCCATGCATCATTCTTCATGATGGAATGGTACTCTTCCATCATGGCATCTCTCCAAACCTGATGCTGAGAGGCCTCCTCAAATGTGGAAGGCTCTGAATCACGAAGACTCACAACAAGAGCCATACCCAATCTATCCGATATCACTACTGTCCTGACCTCCTCCCAGGGCCTACCAAATGCCTCTTCCTCCTCCAAGGTATCACGAAGCCATTTAGGCTTCCTCTTCCTCGAAGGCTCCTCCCATACTGGTCTATCGTCATCTGAAGAACTCCCAGAAGCAGATGGCCCAGCAACCTGTGGACCAGTAGTCCGTGAACCAGTCACTGAAGAACCTGTAACCTGAGAACTAGAACCTGTCCCTAGAGTACCTGCTGACTGAACCATTGAACCTGAAGAACCTGTACCTGTCACCTGTGACCCAATCACTCCGAAAACCTGTGGACTTGAGATCTGTACTGAAGAAGCCTGAGTCACCTGAGTTGTAGAAGCCGGTGGCTCCCTATGCTCCAACTCTCTGGACTTCCTGAAGGCTCTCTCCTCATCAAACTTCACATCCTGCCTCACAACAACCTTCTTCTGGCCAGGAAGGTAAATCCGATAAGCCTTCGAAGACGCATCATATCCCACAAAGATGCCTCTCTGTGCAGTGGGATCAAGCTTTGTCCTCTTCTCAAAAGGGATATGAGAGTAAGTCAAGCTGCCAAATATGCGAAAATGGCCAACCTCAGGCTTCTTTCCTGTGAACATCTCCTCAGGAGTCTTCCTCCCCAAGGCACGATGGGGACTCCTGTTCTACAGATAAACTGCAGTACTGTATGCCTCTTCCCAAAGAGAGAACGGTAAACTCTGATCATGAAGCATGGCCTTCGCTGCTCCCACAATCAACCTGTTCTTCCTCTCTACAACTCCATTCTGCTCAGGAGTGTATGGAACTATCAGCTGTCTCTGAATGCCCTCCTGAATGCAAAACCCATCGAACTCCTTGGAGGTATACTCACCCCCATTGTCCGATCTCAACACCCGAATCCGCCTCCCTGCCTGATTCTCCACAAGGGCTTTGAACCCTTGGAAGACTCTCAATACTAAGGGTGACTTCTTGCTCCTCAAGAAGTAGATCCAGGTCTTCCTGGAGTAGTCATCGATGAAAGAGATATAGTACTCAAATCCAGTCAAAGAAACTGATGATATAGGACCACACATATCAGTATGGATCAAATCAAGTACTCCTGCTGCTCTCCTGTCACTGCTTGGAAAAGCAGCCTTAGTGTACTTTCCCAAAGCACACCCCCTGCAAACATCACTCTGCTATGTGCTGAACTTTGGTAACCCTGTAACCATGCTCCTCAACAATCTCAAAGTTGGGTGATGCAAGTGGGCCATCCTCCGATGCCATAGCTCACAAAGCTCACTGTTGCTGCTGTGTGCCAGAGTGTGCTACGGCTGAAACAAGAGCTTGTATAGTTTTCCACATCTAACCCCAATGTCCATGGAGGTAGATAATCCTGTAGTCTTGGGGAATACCTACACTCGCCCATCCAAGAAACAAACCCCAAGACCCTTGTCCTCAATGGTGGAAACTGATACAAGGTTCTTCTTCAACCCAGGGGAAAATAACACATCCCTCAGAGTCATAGGACGCATAGACTCCCTCTGAAATGTAATGGTCCCCCGACCAACTGCTCTGACAATGGTATCATCGCCTAGTACAACCTCCACATCTGTACCTGTCTATGAAAGCTCGGAGAACATCTCTCAAGCACCTGTCATGTGGTTGGACGCTCCGTTGTCAATATACCAAGTGCCAGTGGTGGATGCACTCATCTGATGGCCTGTCAACAAGGAATACTCCATCTCCATATCCACATCATTGCTGGTAACTATAGAGGCTCTCTCTCTCTCAATCTGCCCAGCACACAGAGAAAACTCTCTCTGAAATCTATCTCCGAAGTCATCAACCACGGCTGAAGCTGCAGTCTGTTGTCTCTTCCTCTTCTTGCTTGGACACTGTGAAGCATAGTGCCCAAATGTCTGACAACCATAACACTTGATTTTACTCAAGTCCTTCTTCTGCCCACCCTGTTGTTGCTGCTGCTGCTTGGCCCCACCCTGCTTGGGGCCCTTCTTCTTCTTCTTCTTGCCCTTTGCTGTCAAAGCCACATTCTCCTCATCTTCCCTACCTTGTGAAGAACTGCCCTGTACAACACCTCTCCTGGTCTCCTCCTGCACAAAATCATCCCACAGTCTCTCCCATGAAGGTAAGTTCTCTCTGACCACTATAGCCTGCACAAATGCACCCCACGGCTTGGAAGCCCCATTCAATGTTGTCCGTACAAGCTCAATAGCAGTGACCACCTCCCCAACTGCTGCTAGCTCATCTCTAACTGCAAATATCCTGGTAAGGTAAGATGTCACTCCCTCTCCACCATTCATCTTTATACTTTTCAGTGTCTCCTTAAGAACCATCTTCCGGTTCTCATTGGTGCTCTCATATAAACTGGTTAAGGCACTCCACATCAAGTGTGCCCTAACTTTACCTGAAATGTGAGGAATGATATGATCTTTAACTGCATCAAGAATTATTCTTCTAGCTTTACAGTCCTTCTTGTTGAAAGCTGATAATGTTGTTGCATCTGTAGCAGCGGGAATCTGAACAGGGTTTGCTGCAGTGTTTCTTACCACCTCCTCCCACAATTCATTCTCCTCTAGAATCAGCAAAATCCTATCCTTCCATGGCACAAAGTTTCATGTCCCATCTAGCCTATCCTCCAACCTAAGTCTTGTAGCCATCTCACTGTCAACCCAACAAGGTGTTGTTCACTAACAGAAGAAAATACTGAATTCTGGAAATTTATGACTGTCTGCAAATTTTAATGTTTTCTGCCCCCAAGCTCTGATACCATGTAGATTTTTCTGAGATTTTCAACTTGCTGGTTTTATGTCAAGTTTTTCACTATTTCATCCCCAACCCAGTTTTTGCATTGGCTGGAAATTACTTATAAAATTTCAGACATTTAAAACACACTGAAAATCACATTTACAAGTAGAAAAATTAAATACACATGCACGCCACAAAATATTTCAGACTCAGAAATTTAGCCAATGGCCCTGAAAAAACCCCCAAGGGGAAAACCAGTCAGAGAGAGATTTTATTATTTCTTCTGAGAAAAATTCAGAGCAGTAATTTTCAGTCAAAATACAACTTATCTCAACAGGAAAATACACCGAGTTGACTGCCTCAATTTCTGTGCAAATGTTGTCTCGATTTTTGTACAAACTCCTCGAAATTTGTGCCAAAAATATCAGCTCATTTTTTCCCTCGAAAACTGTGCCCAACATGTCTCGAAATCTGTGCCCAAACTGTTGTACGGTACAGTAATTAATGCTGAAGTACAGTCCTCGAAACTCGTGCCCGGAACCTCAGGAAATGTGCCCAGGACTGCCTCGAACTACGTGTTGTACGGAATGTGTATTTAATGCAATGGCACGGCCTCGAAATTCATGCCAGAAATAAATGTTGTTGCCTCGGGAAATGTGCCAAGAAGTTTCCTCGAAATATGTGCAAGGAATCTACCTCGAAACTTGTGCCTAGAATCATGATGTATGGATTGTTGAGCTCACCTCGAAATCTGTGCCTCTCATAAATGCTAAACTAGTGCCTCGATTTCTATGCCCACTGAAAACTCTCCAAAAATTGTTGCCTCAAAATGTGTGCCCACTTCAGCTCTCTCTCTTCTCCTCACTCTCTTCACAAGAATGGAAACTTTTTGCCTCCCTTGCCCTTTTTGTCTAAACCCTAGGGTTCTCCAAATCCAACGGTTGAGATTAGGTTAGATCGATGGATGAGATTAAATGCTCTCATTTAAATCTCATAAATATTAATTTCACTCACCCACTTAAATTTTCCAAAAAGTGACTTTATGTTCTAAAGTCAAATTAAGTGCCCATCTCAAGTCATTTAATGCAAGGGTCATTTTTCCCCCTTTAAGTGACTTAGGCAAAAGTCACTAGGGAAAATACTTCCTAGGTACAAAAATCAACACAAAAACGGTTCAAAAATGCCTAATTCTGAAAGAGGACCAAGTTAAGGTAAATACAATGCCACAAAAGACCTACAAGGCAATCAGAAATGTCATATGTACATTCTAGACAAAATTTTGATCATCAAAGAGTAAAAGGCGGGATGGAAAGTATGAAACTCAGAAATGCAAAGTCCAAAAATCAGCATTCATCAACATTGGTCAACATGGATCAATACTGGTCAAAGGACCCTAATAAAAGTGGAAGCTTGATGACCAATGACTTGGTTATACAACTATCCCTATTCCTTGCTGTGGCTTTGTGAGATGTCTATGCCTGTAATGGGCAGTGTTTGTGATCTGCAAATGGATCTGAACCAATGAATGGATGTAAGACTCAGTACCTATAAACAATGTTCCACCAAGTTTCCGAGACTCGGGGACGCTGGAGCGGGGAAACACAAGAGTGGCCTATTTAGAAGTACCCCAACCCGAAAATTTTAGGGAAAGTTGAGGGGAATGTCAAGATCTTCAACAAGGGGAAACCCTCTAGAAATACTAAAAATATTCATTAGAAATTAGAATACATGAAATTGGAACATAAATTTTAAATCATTGAAATTTTAAATTTTTATAATCTAATACGTAACAATGTAACATCATAAATCATCTATAGACTATGACCACCACCATTGTATTTCGCATTCTATTTAGAATATTGAAAATTTAGAAGATATAGATCATTCAAGTCTCAAGATAAGTTATAAGTTATAACTTGATAAGTTGATAACTATTACTAATACAACTACAAGTTTACAACATATATCAAGTGAAATAAATTTAAAAATAAAATATAACCATACATAAATCAAAATGATAAAACGAAATACATGTTACAACAATACAAAAGAGTGAAATAAAAACTCAAAACTGTGAACTCTCAACCTTATACATCAAGATTCAAATTTTTAAATGTCTTAGGACTTAAAAGTTAAAGTGTCAAATCTAACAAGATTCAAAACAAAAACAAGCTAAAAGTAGACAGAAGTAGAACATTATGTCTTATAAGCTAAAAGTGTATTCTGTCTTATAAGTGTGTCATTCTGAAGGTTAATTTGTACACTAGTGAACTAAACCAATTGAATTCATCCATTTCATAACATTTTGCCTAGCCATTTTTTATTTCACTAGCCAATTCACCCATCCCGTTCACTTCCCCCTTTGTAAATGATCAATCATCAGTAACAACCTAAGGTCTCAGAACTATTCCCATGTATGAATGCATCAATAAAGCTAATAGAGTTTAGTACTCTAAGGTTGATGCTGCTAAATGGAAATGGAAAATATGGGAGATACTCCCCTTGCAAAAAGTCAGGTTTCCTTGTCCTGTGTTATCAAAGCCAAACCTAAAGTATAGGGGACTAAGCCAATGAATGCAAATAGATGAAATATCAAAGAAACAAAAAGAAAAGGGATCGCAAAAAAGAAGCACAAAGATGGATGACACATAACAACACTTCCTTTGAAGGCACACATGCAGAAGAAACATCTAAAACCCTAACTCTTGAAAGTTAAGGGTACACCTGTCACAGTCAGTTGCTATGATGGTTAGTTTGCAAAGGCCCCTTTCTTTCCTTAAGTTCACATCCACTTTAGTTACCCTCACTTACTTTAGGAATCTATGCAATGCAACTTAACTTAGGGCTTTGGCATGTAATAAGGACTTTGAAAGAGTCACATCAATGTTAGACTGGATGAGTAAAGGTTAATTAAGTCATTGAGATGTTAGAAAGGTTTAATTGTAACTTAATTTCATGTGTAATTTTCATATTTGAGAATTTCCTAATTTATATGTTGGTTTATCGTTACTACTAGAACATTTATTTATCTACACATGCTATGACACTTGTTATGGTATATTGCGATGGCTACTAGGTGGATTATGTTGAGCGCTACACTTGATATTTCATAGCATTTGGATGAGTTTGTTCCCCCTTCTTTATGATGAAGACCTTCATATTTAGCATGTGGGAGATGATTGAGCTAGTTTGGACCATCCTACATCACATTCGAACCTTACTTCATCACATTTGGACCATTTGGACTCTTGGAGCATATTCTAGAGTCTTAAACCGTTGGAGCTCAATATTGAACCGTTGGACCACACATGTGATGATTGTGGGGCTTTTCCATGCATTTGGGATGGCGTGCTCCAATTGGTTGACTTTCTTTGGGTCCTCTCTTCCACATGGCACCTTATTTTGCTTGAGAGCTCCTCTTTTTTAGATGGTTTGTTGCTTATTCGACCATTCAAGAGGGTGGACATCACATTTGAGGATACTTGGAGCCACACGTGTGGCTAATTTATTGGAGTGCTTGGCTTTGTTGAGCCCCATTCATGCGTTTGGCTATGTTGCCGCCTCTTACGCACCTGGGGTTAACATAGCAGAAATATTCAAGCTGCTCGGTGCGTCCTTGGGGGCAAGTCTTGAGTCAAGTACTATCACTTGATCTTGACTCCTCCGTTTAGGCCTAAATCCTAACGAATCCAAGGAGGGTAGACCCTATTAATGTTACTAAGGCTTTAGGTACTTAATTCTTTTGGATGAAAATTGTTATTTAGGAGTTTTTTTTGGAATTAAAACATTGATCAAGGCGATTGCAAGATGAAATCAACTATATAGCATATATGAATATAATAATCACAACAAAATATAGCTTAATTGAATGAAGCAAATAACAAATATCAAGGACCAGTGCCGTGGAGTCAAAGTAAGTGTTGTAAAAGCAAAGGTTTGCAATTGTGTTCTTGGTCAATTTTAGGAATTATTGAAGGATGAGTTAATTAAAGGGAAAATGGGAGCTCCAGATATACCGTGAGGTACAAGGATTAATGTCTGGAAATTAGGCAAAGGTGGCTCCTCACAAAGACGTGTGGGCTGGAGCGGAGTCTCGAGGGCGTGTTCAACACTACACCAACAGGAATGTAGTCTAACGGTGCCTGAGGTCACTCTCCAGTGGTTCTTGCTTCTTTTGAGAAATTTCCCCACGCGTTACTTAATGTTCGAGTGTCGGATTTTCACTATGTTGAGGGTTCTTGATTTTATCAATGTGAGTTCTTAGTTAGATGTTTAAGAATTTATAAGTTGCTGCACTCTTTTCTGATTTCCCCAGGACCAAGCCAATGCCTGCAAAGGGAAAGAGCATACTTTGAGAGACAACAAAATGTTCATTCAAATTTGAGTGCTTGAAATAAAGAATGCTAAACAAAAATAACTTAGAAAAGAAACAGATATATTCACCAAATCTGTGTCACTTTCTGATCAACCACCACTAATCGGCAATGCCTTTATGTAGAGGTGAGAGCATACTTCGTGGCAACGAGATTGGCTTTATTTAATTATTTGCAAAAATGAAAAAAGAAAAAAAAATTAAACTACTCAATCAAAGTATACAACCTGCACAAAGTGTTAGAAAAAATCACGCCACGAAAAGGAAAAACGTGAATCCACCAGGGGGGATGGAATACGGACGTTGTGTAGCCCACTTGCTTCTTATTACGATTTGTTACAAAAAAGCTTTTAGTTTTAAGAATGCCTTTGATTCTTATAAATCTGAATCAAGAAGGCTTACAAATAGTTAAAAAGAGAAACTTAGAAGAAAGAGGGGATCTCTGGGCTCTGGATGGCTAAAATCTTCGAAAGTTGGCCAAAGTTTCCTTATCTTTTTTCTTTAATTCTACAAAATCAGCAAGCTAAAATAGCAGAAATGTTAGTAGATTAGTTAAATAATACATAAAAAAATACAACTACTTAATACTTCTTGAAGACTAAAAATTTTATGAAGCACAAGTATTAAGTTTTAATACTAGATTCAAGCTTAAAATATGAATATAAATGCTTCTTTTGATCTAACAAAAATATGCAACAAGAGATGTATGCTAAACTTTAAAAATGATCTACTTGTTGAAGAGTAAGGGAACCAAGAATTTTTATTTTTATTTTAATAGCGTAGAAGAAACGAGAACCCAACTTCGGTTTTGAAAGAGTAGAGAACCAAAGATGCTTGCAGCTCAACAACGATTAGACCAAGACAACCAACACCGAAGGTGGATGAGGACGCAACTGATCTCAACCTCCTCCCTCGAATTCTTATCCTGCACTATCACAAACACTTGCAAAAAGAGATTAAATCTAGAATACGTAATTAACAGAGATTAGAAGGGCATTAGTATAATTGAATACACTTGCTCATTCACTATCTCTAATTAATCAAGCATTTATAAGAAAATCAAATACAATGAATGCTTATACTGTGGGCACAAGGGCCGTCTAAGCTAGATAAATCTACAATTATTGCAAAATAATAAGTGATTGGCTAGATATCACCTCAAAACATCAACCAAACACACATCAAATGTGACAGCTGCATAGCATATGGCCTCCAAAGCCTTTAAATTTTATTTCAAAGAGAATCATAAACAAATTACAAGAGCAGAGGTTCAATGCTTCCTTTCAAATGAGTGAAGCAACCTTGCTTAAATAGAAAAAAGAGAGGACAAGGTCAGTTGGTACAAAATAAGGTCTTGGAACATAAATTCATCCCCTAGAGAAATTAGATATGGAGGCGATCCAATGTTGGGACATAAACCACTTTCTAATGTTTTCAAAGAGTAAAGTTTGGAGGCGATCCTCCCGCGGTGGGCTCCCCGTCTTCTCTGCCTGCACTTCCCATCAGATGGCACGTCGTAGGCCATGTGCCTTCACACCTGGCTTCAAGACTCTCATGCTCCAGCATTTATTGCTGCAGGGCGGTTTAATGGAATGGCTTCGAGGTATGGAGCAGTTCAATCACATTTCGCTCGGCCCAGAGCTACAGCGTCTCTTCGTTTCAGAGTCAGAACCTCGGCAGCTTGAAGAAGACCCTCGCGAGCTCAGAATTATGGAAGGAATTCGGCAAGCCATTGCCACCCTCAGTCAGGTAACCTCGGAAGTCAAGGTCTATTTAAGTAGGACGTATTCTGCGGTCTGTTCCATTGCAGACCAGAACAAAGAGCAAAACTTGGAATTTAAATATGTCCACTCCCGTCTCTCCTGTGTGGAGTCCCGTCTAGACGACATTGAGAGGAATACCATTGAACTGTTGGGGAAGATGGATAGCATCAGAGAAGACCTCTCAGTCTTCATAAGCAAAACTCAATACAGCCAGGTCCAGGAAGCGCCGTCGGTCAACCAGGGAATGATGGAAGCTGCATCCTTTCTGCAACAGAACAACAGATAGTTTCTCTACTTAAGAAATTTTGGAAGTTGCCCCTACAGGTTTCATATGAACTTCATATTCTGAATTTTTTTTGTTTACTGCTATATAATCAGTTTGTAAAGGTATATACTAGTAAAATGACTAGAAATTTCAGGGAAATTAGGAGGAAAGACTCTGAAAGCCAAATTCCTTGTAAAATCTGCAGTTTATCTCTTTTTGAAGCAGAACCATGGCTCAAATTTTGTAATGAATGGCTGTGCACAGCCTTTTATATATATATATAAAATCCACTGTTTCTGTTAAAAAAAAAATAGAAAAAAGAGAGAGTCGGAGGGGGGGGGCGCACTTGCCAAGAGAGAAGCGCACTTGATGAGATGTATACAACTTGGAATGAGTTGTAATGGATTGAAAAGGCTGAAAATTAACTTCCTTCCAATTCCTAACTCCACTTCTTTACTTTATCTTACAACTGCTATCTTTTTCTTGAGAGTGGTGCCCTCTCTATGAGGAAATGCGCCCCACTTGGATAAGAAAAATCATCTTGATGTTAAGGGTTTCTTTGCTGCTCACTTATGAAGGCCTCCCACCTGTTGAACTTTCCAGACTTTATCTGAAAGTAACGTTGAGGGTTTTTATGCTCCTAAACTGAGCCTTCCAACTACCCGTGAGCTCTACTAAGGCAGGCCACAATCTGCTACTGATTTGCTTGGCTAATTCATGCCCTGGATGAGGTCTGATCTGTTTTATTGAGGTCTGATCTACTTGTTGTGACTTGCCTGCAATCTGATCTACTTGTTGAAAGCACCGATTTGATTACTGCTGTCTTGTTGAAGGTTATTCTGGCACCCGTGAGTCCATCCTGCCTGCTGCAGGTTTGTTAGAGAGTGACTCGTGACCTGATTGTTGAAATTCCAGGTTATATACGTTTTATCACATATATAAAAACTTGATACAAGGATATGTAAACAATTGCAATACTTAATTGACTTTAAGCTGAATTTAAAACAGAAGTAACATAATTTTCATCTCTTTCAACTTAATGCTCCATTTGGTCACTGCATTAGAGTTGGTCCTCGAGAATCATCAAATGCACAATATATAAAATAAATTTCAAGTAACATGAATAGTAAACTAAATTTCAAATGTCATGTACATGAGAAGTAGCATTAATGAATTATAACCATTATTTGGATCAGCCTTATACTCAGATAGTTTTGATCTTGTCACTGAAAGGACAAGTCAAACTAGATAAACCATATACGTACCTTAAGAGAGAGAAGGTTCAGGTAGAATAAAACAGACCTCAAAATGACAGTAGAAAGAAAGACACACAGGTGCTGCAGACTACAAAGGTCAAGCACGTAAGCAAACACTTACTCAAAGTTCAAATATAAAGATGACTGCTGAATGCTACAGGCAGAATAGAGAAACTGTGAGTCAATCAAATGCTACAACAAAATTAGAGACAATCATATGCCACAGCAAAAATAGAGAAGCTGTGAGACAGTCACAAGCTACAGCTGGAATCAAATGCTACAGCAAAAATAGAAAAACCGTGAGAGAAACCCGTGAAGGATAAAGCTGTGAAGACAGTTATGAAATCCAAGTAGGAGCAGACTTCACATGCTACAGCCGGAATAGAAATGCCGTAAAGAATAAAATCGTGAAGGCAGATCCGTGGGGATAAAACTGTGAAGGCAAACCGAAATAACAAATGCTGAATGCTGAGATAATCCGTGACACAAATCAAAACAACAAATGCTGAGATAGACCGTGAGACAGTCTGATCGTGAAGGCAGATCCTCTAAATTCGAGAAAGCAGATCCGCTAGAATAAAGCCGTGAAGGCAAACCCGATAGGGCAGAGCCGTGAAGATGGAAACCGGTGAGGGCAGAGCCGTGAAGGAAACCCGATAAGGCAGAGCCGTGAAGATAGCAGGCCGTAAAGACAGCCGTGGAGAGATAGCACGTGAGCCGTGGAGAGATAGCACGTGGAGATCAGCGTGAGGATAAATTCGTGACAGGGAATCAAAGGAGATCAGCGTGAGCATAAACCCGAGAAAGAAACCCGTGAGAAGAGACAGTCGTAAACAACCAATTAGGAGCAGACCCGAAAGTATTACCCGAGAGAAAAACAAAACGATGAGTGGAATGAGAGCTCACCGTATGATATATGAACATAAGCAATGTAAGGTTTATATAGAATGAAAATTAACAACCTTACGTTAAAATAGGAATAAAATAAAATTAAATAAAATAATAAGAAAAGAAAGGTCAAGGGATAAAGTACCAAAGGTCCAAAGTAAAAAGGATAAAACTTAAATAGTCCAATAAATAATAATAAAATAATAAAACTTTATTTAATAATATCACAAAGTCTTTATTAATAAAATCATAAAGATTTTATTAATAAGACTAAAAATAAATAAATAATGAAATTATCATAAAGTGAAAAATCAAAGGTCCAACATAAAGTAAATAGTCCAAAAACATAAGTGGGACAAGGCCCTATAACAATACATGGTCCCATGGTCTTTAATAAACCCTTAGGTAAAAATACTCCATAAAGTAGGAGTCATCAGGGTTAAGTGTGCACATGAGTGAGAGTGCTAGGACCAAGTAAGAAAATGACCATGAGTCAACAACCACAAGACCAAGGTGGGCATGCAATCAAATAGGACCATCAATACCAAAAACTTTTCTCTCTCTTAAGATACATAGTTTATATATTTTTGTCATCACTGTATAAGGGAGAAGATCCAAATGGATGGTGCAATCCTTTTGTCCTTAACGCTGCTCCTAAGGGTTAGGTACTAGAGACATCGCCAAGGGGTGGCCAGTCCCTTGAGAAGCAACCTAGCAATAACCGATTAGGAGAGGGGACAACAATATCTTCCATTCTCAATGAATGGCTTTCAGCTCAAGGCTGAACCTCAGTCCTAGACTGGGACATGTTGATCAACCATTTGGTCCATGACCAGGATCTCCATTCTCCCAGAGAATGGCCCTCGGCCTCAAGCTGAGCATTCAGTCCTAGGCTGAATGTTGATCAACCATCTGCAGGACCTAGGAAGTCTCTGTCTCAACCTGCAGGATCTGCTTGGTCATCATGACCAAGAAACCGTCTGGTTCTAGACCAGAATACCCTAGAGACAAATAGGGGCCCTAGCCACATGCTAGGGACTTTGCCATGGCATCAATCTGCTTGGTCCTAGACCAAGAACCCCAGGAGACAGCTGGGGGCCCTAGGGTACCTTCTAGGGTCTTACTCATACTCTGCCTGGTTAACTTGACCAGGAACCCTAGTCAAATGACTAGGGTACCATTCTCTCTGAGAATGGGTCTCGCAGCTGCACTAAAAATCAACACTGATTGGTGTGACTATAGTCTGCTGCTATCTTGTTTGTGAGGGCCATGAGCCCTGTAGAGTCTGTTCTACCCTTTTGTGTGCATGCTTGTGAAGCTTGTGAGTCCAAGTAGCTAGATCTTTTGTGTTATGATCTTATTCATGACAGATCTTTTGTGATCAGACATTGTCTATGCTGAGACCTAATTAGGGTCTGATATATGTGCTGAGATTTTTATCTGTGGACTAATTGTTTGATCTGATCTACTTGCTTGTAGTCAATCTTTTATGATGAGATTTACTTAGACTTGTTCTTTTGTGCTGAGTCTTGTTTGACTGCCACTGTGTTTTGAATGTCATTGACCATCACCACTGCAACCTGTCATCTCTCTCTCTCTGGTTTGTAATACCCTCTTGTAGGGTCAGCTAGTTCCAAGAGTTGACTGGTCTCTCTGAGACAGTCTTTTCTGAAAGTAACTCTTATGAGTATTCTTACAGGAAGGGTTTCACACCCAGGTAAGTATCTTCAGCTATATCTCTTCTATTGTTGTATGATCAACTTGTTTATTTTATTACATGTTACTGAAGATTACTTTAGCACAGTGATCTAACTAGTAGTGTTAAAATTACTTTAACACAGTGACCTATCTGATAGTGGTGTGAAGTTGAAAGAGAAGAAAATTATGTTATGTTAGAGATTACTACTGCACTATTTCATATTCAATGTTTGTAATTGTTTATTAAATGTATTTTTTGCATTAAAGTATATTGACTTGTTATTCTTCTGCATATAACCCTAACTTGATGAAGTTTAACACCCTGACCTTGAGAGGTGGTCTAAAAGAAGGAAGTTATCACTGAGGTGACAGCGGTACTTTCTTCTGAAATTGCCTTGATAGCACCTGTGGATAAGGATTTTTCCAACTGCGTGCTAAATCAAGCTGTAACACCTTCATAAATGCTTTAGGAAGTATAGTTCATCCCTCACAACCTAAGTTGCATGAAACGGGAAAACGGGGACGAGTTTTCAAAACAATGACACGTTGGAAACATGACCCCCAAAAAATTTGGAAACATGATCCCCTCACAGATCTGCTGATGTAATTTAGTTTACTGCTATTATATTGGTACTTTTGGTTCAGGATCTTTGTCAACAGTTAGAATACAGCCACTATGGTACCGTTGAACTGTGCCCTTTTTCTGCTGATATGAAATTGTGTTGACTGCTGGTATGTCTTAGTGTATTCTTGGTTCATGAATTTCATCAAACGGTTCACAACAATTCCCAAAGTTAGTGTATATGTGTTGACTGCTGGGTTAACTGTGCCCTCCAAAAGTGAACACGTCCTCCCAATAAGCAGTATGCGCCCCCCCCCCCCACCGTCCCAATTTGAGTTTAGTGTTGTTATATTGGTACTTTTGGTTCAGGATCTTTGTCAACAGTTAGAATACAGCCACTATGGTACCGTTGAACTGTCTCCCTTTCCGCCGATATGAATTTGGGTTGAATGCTGGTATGTCTTAGTGTATTCTTGGTCACAACAATTCCCAAAGTTTGCCACACAACTGAACTCTTGTAATCCCTATACCAAAAAGCATACTCTGTTTTTATAGCATTTAATACTAGAAACAACCCCCAACAAAATAGGAAAGTGACAGTGCTTTCCAAACAGCTGAAACAGAGATATAATATAGTGCTTTCCTAACTATGACTGTAACAGCAGTCTTAAAGGCACAATAAACCATGGCATATTTGTGTCTAGTTCTGAGGAACATCCCACAATATAGTGTGAAGGTACAGCCACTATTTAAAAGTTATTACAGCAGTGCAATGTGGTAGGAGAAATAAGATTTTAAGGTACCTTTGCAGGCCTGTAGGTTGCTGTAGGTAGCAGCTGCATATAGACAATGAAATCCCCCTTTATGGTGTCTTGAAATGACTCCCAAACGTTTCAGCTAGCATAAACACTGAAGGACCTCATTCACAGCGTGAATCTGACCCACACACAGTTAAGTATTGCATCCACAAAGAACAATAAGATGAAGGTAGAGAGCTGCGTCCTCCTGGGGTTAAGTGTGCCCTCCAAAAGTGAACATGTCCTCTCAATAAGCAGTTTGCCCCTCCCCCCCTCTTTTTACCAGCAGAATGGTCACTCAATAGTCAAATTGCCCCTCCCAAGAGCAGTTTTCCCTCTATACAACAATGTATGGCAGCAGTGATGAGAAACAATGAAGAGAATGTGCTAGCGCCCCCACAGACAAGTGCGTTCCCTTTCCAATGCACTGAAAACTTCGTGAATCTGCAATAAAAGCATGATCTCCTTCTTCGGCAATAAAGCACAGTGAAAAGATCTAAGTGATCTTTCATTTCACAATCAGCTAGGGTGGTTAATTTCACCACCGAAACCAATTTCTCTCTTAGGGTTTCCGTACCAAGAGCCAAAAGCCACAATAGCTCTCCAAATCCTTTTTTCGGAAATGAAATGTCATGAATGATAAAAGAGTGAGCCCCTAGCTCTTCTTTGTACCCTTTTTACCTATTTCCCTTCCATTAAAGAATATAAAAGTGACTTTTTAATTTTTCTTTAATGTTTCCTCCAAAGTTGCTTTATTAACTTACTAAACCCTTTTAGCTCCAAAAAGTGATTTATTTCATTTTAAAACATTTTCGGGCACTAGAAGTCACTTTTCATCATCCCAACATTTAACACTACAACACTAAGGTGTGCCCTTAAATAATTCCATTAAAATAACACCCTTGGTGAAATTAATTACATTATGCTCAATATTACTCTCAAATTACGGGAATGATCGAAATCGCAATTTGACTGCATAGGAGTGATCTCGGTGATGAAAGATGATAAACGAACCTGGTTAGATATCATATAACTCCTCTAAACCCTCTGAGATCATTGGTAACATCAAATTAGCCCTCTGAACAAGCTGACACAAACCCCGAAAGTCATCTCCAATTGCAGAGTAAGAGAACCTGAAAATGGATACATTACAATATATGTATGTATGTATATATATGTTTAGCAAGGACATTTAAAAAAATGAATGCGATACATAAATCATAAATCATACAAGTTGGCAAATCATTGCCTAAATTGGGATCCTATTCATCAATAGCACCCTATGTCTCTCTCCTCTAGGCTGTAGCCCTTGCCTCTACTTTGAATCTCAAAGCTGATCCTCCAAGAACATTAGTCAACAACTCCACCCTACAATTTTGATGAAACATCCTAATCTAATCGTTAAAATAAGGTAGAAAAAGCTTCTCGTGCTTAATAATAATAAGTGATTTTGCTTGAGTGAAGAGTACATTTTTTATTAAAGTCATGATAGAGGAGTTCAACACTCAACACCACCAACATCAAGGTACATAGAGGGGTTGATGTGCTTGATAAATGTCGATCCCATACCCTCATACATGATAGAATTTGGTGGAAACTTTGCAATCCTGAAATCCTGAAAACTATTAAGTCTGTTGAATTCTGAATGAGTCTAAAATTCTACTTTTTGCATATGAAGTCCGATGAGGTTGGAACTACTCTCAATTTTCAAACATCCTGAAACAATTAATGGTAATGTTAAACTTAAAAGTTTAAGTAAAAAGATAGAAAATGAAAGATAAAGAGAATGTCACTTTTACTTTAAATATTACCAATTGCTACTAAACAAAACAGATATTCTTTTATGGGAAGGGCAATTTTTTTTGGAAACGTGGCTGTACAGAGCTCATCCGTACCAGAAACACGTTTCACTTTCCGTCCGGACGAAACGCATTTTCATCTAGGGAAAAGCACCCATCCATACGGAGATGTGTTCCTACACCGTGCAGCACATGTTTCCGTGTTTAGAGTGTGAAACGCGTTGGGGACATGGGGAGTGGGCATTTCCTGTAACTTAGCTAACAGCTATAGTTATGCCACTTCATCCAAACCATCTTCGAAAAAAAAGCGAAGCTGAAAGGCTTCAAGCCAAGCACATAGCAAAATGTACAGGAGGCCAATAGATAAAGTTAAAAATACAGGTATGCAGATAGATTGCCTATATAAAGTAGTCATACGTTTGCAGAGCACACAGAGAGACTTTATCTAAAGCTATGTTCACATACGTATGAAAACAAGCATTTCAAGAAACAATATATATTTCATGAAAGACAATCCAACAAGATGAGAAGGAAAACATGTACACTAAATACCTGCAGAAATGAGACCCAAGCCATAGTTAGACCAACACGCAAATCTTTACACCGTGGCCCAGTTGCTGCATCAGAATGAAACGCATTACCACATGTATAGCTTTGTAAACTTTCCATCAACCATTTTTAAGACTGCTATCAAACACCGAATAATTTTATACATAGATAATAATCAAAATATCAAAATTCCAGAGTATAAAACCTGTGAGCCATTATGGTAATCAAAAAATACATTTCATAGACCATTAACCTCAATAATTACTGTCAGACCAACCAGGAAATAGTTGCAAAGATATATTTCAGACGAAATATAACAGGTACAAAACATAGCACAAGAGGTCGAATGAAGAACAGATATAGAATAGGTTAGAAGGGAAGAAAAGAAATACATAGGTAAGATACAGTTGAAGTAAACCCATTGTCCATGATCTAAGATGCCCTCATTAAATTCAACAGAGTCTGCTCATTCTTGTGTTGATATTCTATAGGGGAGCATTTTTGTAGCTGTCTCCAACTTTGTGGTAAGAGAATAAAGTTTGCCATCCTCCAACAACACAATGCCACAAATCCATCAACCAGATAAAAAGAAACTGACTTAGAACAACAACAATACATGAAAGATCATTGGATTATATAATAAGTTATACACAGTGAAACTAAGTACATGATATTGCTTTAATCTCAAAGCACATAGTAGAAAACTGCTCCCCCGCGCTTTCCAAGTCCAACAAATTGAAAAATCAATGTAGCCCAAGTACAGTAATAGGAATTACACTGTCAAATCAAAAATTAATGGAAACCTGCTCAAGGCATTAGACTAAGGATACGTGTTTAGCACTACAGTCTCTTACACTTAATCTTAAGAGCATAGCTTTCAAGAACATGGCTTATACAATGGAAAAATATCACACCCCAGAGAGGTTACCATTTTCCAATGCAAGGGTCTCAGATTATTGTGTGCTATCCATATAGCATGATTTTTGTGCTTGAAAAAATATTGACCTAGGTTTCTGATGGTAGTAGTTACAAGTAAATGGCATCTTACGCAATAGTAGATATTAGAAATCCAAAAAAAGGTCGGCTTACCTTTCATGAAAGGCAAAATTAAATGCTTTTGCAAGCCTCCTTCCAATGTTCTTGCTGGAACAGGCTGTCCTTTACCTCTTGTTTGCACCTACAATCATTGTCATAAGATTAAACTGATTGATGAAATATGAGTAAGTATTCATAACACCAAGGTACATTATAATACACACCTGTGATTCAGGATTCAGACCAAGGGCTAGTAAAGCTCCCAGTGCCTCTGCAAATGCATCTCTTACAGATGGAATAGGATCCTCCAATGCCTATCAAATTAAATGGACAATGAATAATGTTACTTGTTTTCTGTCTAAGCAATATTAATAATTTACACAAAATATATATTCAGAACTTATACACAGCACCTGTGAAGTAAGGAAATTAACTTTATAAGTACAAAGAAGATCGATGCCATTAAATACTGGAAGATGGAGAAAAAATACTGAGGCAACATTCTTGCAAGGCTAGATTTCTCCATATATTTGATGTAGCGAAAATTTAATTCAAATTAGTGGCCTCAATGGGATCTTTGCTCATCACCACCTTTCCAGGCAAACCATCCAATCCTATAGTGGAAATATACGAGCCACGACAGGCTCATTTGAATGTTACGAACAAATGTTACACAAGTGAAGTGAGAAGCACATAAGCAAGTCAAAAAAAGTCATCCCCAAAGTGTACCATGATTTAATTTCATTTAATTTATATATTAATGTCTAAGTTGCTAAGTTGCCAGGGAATGTGGGTACGGGGATAGGGATGCCACTTTTTGAAACAGGGTACTTAGGTTCATCAGGGTACTATAGACACACACACATATATATAGAAGTAGTTGTAACAAAAAAATTAAAAATATAATTAAAAACTTAAAAGCATCAATTCCATTCTCTTACTGTTGATAATCTCCAACCAGTTCCATTCTCATTCTGTTGATAATCTCTCACTGTTCATACATTCTCTTACAGTGCTTTCCTAACGCTACCTGTGGACACTGCCACCAAGGAATGAAAGAAACAAAAGGAATGAAGTGTGGGTCGTTAACAAAAAAATTAAAAATATAATTAAAAACTTAAAAACATCAATTCCATTCTCTTACTGTTGATAATCTCTAACCAGTTCCATTCTCATTCTGTTGATAATCTCTCACTGTTCATACATTCTCTTACAGTGCTTTCCTAACGCTACCTGTGGACACTGCCACCAAGGAATGAAAGAAACAAAAGGAATGAAGTGTGGGTCGTAATTTTAGGGTTGGGAAAGGGGGGTCATTCGTTAATCTGGTAGGGAGACCCATGACAGAACCACGGCGAACCTAAAATCGCAGTACGGCAAACCTAATCAACAGAAAGAAGCTTGTTTTGACTGCCAGCGAATCGGATTCTTCAAAAACGAATTGGGTTCATCGGGGTTTGTCAACCATGAACCCGCACCCGAACCGGAGGCATAGGTTCGTGAACCCGGTTCTGGTTGGTGAACCCTACCCCTAGGTTCGTGAACCCATGCAAAGTAGATTAATGTCCACTAGTGGCCATAAATGGCCAATGGAATTATAAAAGGTATAAAGATGAGTAAACATTGAGAATACTAAAGCATCTACTTGAGAATTGCACAAGAAATGAAAGGGTACAGTGAGTGACAAAAGAGGTACAAATGAACCCTAGAAAACCCAAATGAACAAACTGAGCAGAATTCCAAGGGCATCAAGGAAGAAGCCCTCAACCAACAATTTTGCCAACCTTGGTTCTCCTAGCATCCAAGGCTGAGAAGAAATCAGATTCTTGATAACCTAAGTCGCAAGGTTCGGTTCAAGTTCAGGTTCGGCAACCATTAAGTTCGATTTGGGTTTGAATTTTCCAATGAGGTTCGAGGTTCGCCATTAGGTTCATCTACATACATACATACATATGCTCTTTAAAATGAAATAACATAAAATAATTAGAAATCAACATCAATAAACATATATGAGTAAGAATCATGGTCGATAAACACATATGACTCATGAGTCATGAGTAACTTAATCACGATAAAATCCAATCATCAATGCTTTTATTAAAACTTATACATACAGTGCAACTGCAAATTGCAAAAGAGTAGTAGAACATATTTTTCAAACTTCAAAATTTGAAAGGATGTCCATAATGTGGAATACTTATAATCCCTAAAAGAAATTCACAAAATTTAAAACATGATCAAAATTTGAACACATAATGCATCATGCAATTGAAAATTACAAAATTAAGTAGAACATAGTCTTCAGATTTCAAAATTTATGAGGAAATCCATAATGTCAAATAGTTATAATCCCTGAAATTGTTTCACAAAATTTAAAACATTGTCAGAATTTCTATTCTTGTGACCTACTTGTAAGTTTGTAACATCATAAAGCTTTAAATCATCTAGAGCACATGGAATAGTAAAGGCACTAGAAATGTGATCAGCATATTCATTAATATGTGGAACTCTATCATCACTAGACTCATCACCAATGTCACCATCAGTGCCAAGATCATCTTCTTGTACACTCAAAATAGGTGCAAACAATGGGTGCAAGGAACTAGATGAACCTTTCACCACACTACTTAAGGCTAATTGCAAATTACCACAAAGTTGCAAACATAAACAAGATCTTACAACCGTGCAGATAATATTGTTTATTTTCTTTTATTGAATATGGTTTTCAACCTAATAGGGTTAGGTTTTTTACTCCATACATTCTAAAACTTTCTAAAAACTGATTTAACAAATTAAAATAAAAATAAATTGAAACTCGCCCTTGAGGTTTGCTTGGGGTTCGAATTTGCTTCAGGTTTGCCTTGAGGTTTGCGTGGGGTTCGAATTTGCTTCAGGTTTGCCTTGAGGTTCGGCAACCTCATCGAATTTCATTTTTTCAGGTTCGCCAAACTTCAAACCTCAAGGTTAAAGTTCGACAAACCATGTGACTTGGTTGATAACCATTGATGGTGTGTCTTGGAGTCCATGTCACCTAACTGATCTAGAATTGGAGATTTGCTCATACTAGAAGAAAGAGGCGTTGAGCCTGAAATTACCAATGCAGGGAGATCTATATATGAGATTTTAATGCCAAAGGTGAAGCAACTCAAGAAGGGGCAGGACAATACATCTCCAATACTTGTATTTTGTGAGCATCCTCAAGTAGCCATGAGAGTGTCTAAACAAGCAAGTTATTTACAATGAATTTCATAAAAGCTAAGGCATTTAAAGATGAGTTCATCTTCTTTCTTAGGTTCCCACATATATACTCTACAAGTGTCGGGCCTAATGGCCAAGGGTGAGTGAGGAGACCAAGGGGTAGGCTAATCATCGGAGTCCTCAAGCACTATGAAAGGGTCGATGCACTAGTGGATGATATCCTCAAGGAGGCATGAGAGTGTCTAAACAAGCAAGATATTTATGATGGATTTCAGTGTGTTATTAATTAATAATTATCAAGTTAATTATTCGGGATTGTAACTAGATCTGAACTCAAGAAAAATAACATCCAATACAGAAGAAAAATGTACAAGGGGAGTGGATCTGGACTATGCGGTAGAAAAATGGTGAGTATGTCATGGTGCATTCGAAGCACTGGAATCTGGAAGTGCTAGAAGCATCTCTCCTAACATCCGAAGACGAATGAAAGAATCTCAAAATAGTACTCTAATTGAAGGAAGAAATGGATGAGGAACTATAATGGGTAGTGTGTCGCCGCTTGGAATGGGGTTCTACTACTATGATCTGGATGAAGTCGTCCAGCTACTAGGATGGGGTCGCGATTAGCCATGTCGTTGGTGTCAAGATGAAGTGGAGGTGATCCTCTGTGTCCTAATTGATTTGTGGTTAAAAGCAGTGTCATCCTCTGTTGACCTCTTGGTGCCCTTAAAGGAAGGGATCCGTTGAGTGGAGGACAGTCCCGACTGCGAATGTCACTGGAGGATGAGGGAGCGAAGACGGAGGGCCTCCTGCAAGTAGACCAAACGTCTCTGATCGGGATATCTGAAGAAGTTAGTCAAAGTCTGAAGCTCCGTGAGAAGAAGGTCCCTAAAGAGACAGTGGAACCGCCTACGAATCTCGTAGTAGATAGGGCACTAAAAGATGAAGTGCTCCTCGGTCTCAACCTCACGAAGATGACACACCTGGCAAATCCTGTATGAACGACAAATAATAAATATGGTGATCTATCTCCACTTTGAGACGATGAGAGCTACTCTTTAAATGGAGTTGAGTTTAATCTCCTTACAATAGAATAATAATTGGTTTCCTAGACCCACTAATTTCTCCAAGGAAAACAATACAGAAATGCTCTCACATAATTAACTCTATGAGACAAGTCAAACAATATTACAATGAGTGGTTATGCTATTTGTCTTCTCCAAAGTGATTGACAAAGTAAAGCTATCCCAGAAATGATAAAGAAATACCTCCACATGTGCATCCTCCAACAAAACAATAAAATCATTCTCGAGGGTGCACTCCTCAATAAGGTGGACCAAGTAAAATCTCCAAAAATAGCAAGTAGCCTCCCAAGGTGGACGCATCCTCACAATGGGTGGAAGACCAACATCCACATCCTCCTAGATCTCCTCCAAAGTGGACGTACCATCAATCAAGTTTGAAAAGGGTGTGCAATAAAAGCTCCATTAAGATATACATCTTCTCAATGAAGTGGTTGACCAAGTCAACACATCCTCAAGTGGCACATCCCATCAATCATGTGAACAAGTGTAAAACTCCTACAAGAGGCACGTGTGGATGGTTAAATAAAATGTCCCATCACATGTGTGAAAGATGTCCAATAAAAGCTTCATAAGCTAGGCATCCTCCTTCCCTTGGGAGATGGACAATGTCAACCTCCTCAAATAGCACATGTGGACTCCATAAATTAAGGGGTCAATCCATCAGATGACCTCATTAAATGTGCTCAACTAAAGATGAAATGATGACTCATAAATTCCAAGAAGTGGTCCCCAAAGCTACGACGCCTCCATAACTAACTCTGTAGCATGGTTTACAATGTACAACAACTTTCCAAAAGTGTGCAAGGAAAAAAGAGTCAACAAATAATAGTTCTCCACACGCCAAGATATAATGAAGCGTAACTAACTCATTAGAGGGGATGGCCCCATCACCTAGTAATGAACATTGAATATAATAATAGAAATATGAAGTGCCTCAACATGTGTGCCACCAAAGGTGAGCGCTCCAATAAAACCATAGTCCACCTCTCAATAACTCAATCCAAGTGTGAAACAAAGCAAATGAACCAAGGCACTCTAGCATCAAGCCTCCATCATGTGGAAATAAGGTCGAACTAGTCATTCAAGTGAACAAAACCTAGACCATAATAAGAAACAATACTTTAGTAGGATCTCCTCATGCTAAAAAGGATTGAAGGCCTATGAACTTGAAAGACTAAAATGTGATCCATATACCAGTCAATTTAGGAAGCAATTTTCCCTACCAAATTGTCTACAAGGGTTGGCAAGCCTACGAACTACTCCTTTAATGGGATGGAAATGAGCCAAGTAATGGAATCTCCTTCAATAAGCACTCCCTTTAGTGCGTTCTAGTTGTATTGGCACAAAATAGCAAGCATAGAGGGATATCTCATGATATAGTTCCTCGATATACATTAAAATAGTTATTAGAGCAATCATCGACCTTATTTTATTACTACAAAGGAGCCTCTTTTTATTAGGCAAACATTATAATTTAGCTCAATTTACCCAATGCCAAAAGTGTAATACAAATTGTGATGAAACACATCCTTGTTCATTGAAAATCAAATTAGCTTTCAAAACACCAAGATCAAGCAGATAGAAACTGGAATGTGCCTATGATGTTGTTGAATCTCCCTCACTCAAAGAAATATAGTTGGAAACATTGAATAAGATATGACAATTACATTTGGAAATAATACTTTTTGAGTGTGAAAAGTATTATCACCTATATTGTACAAATAGATGAAACTCCATTGAGCCGCCAGTGTTGGAACACATCAGTGTTCACTTCCAGAGTATCAAGGTCTCAGAGGACAATAATTAGCCAATTTTGGCTAGTCAATTTTGTTTTTTAGTCAACATGACCATGGCCCCACGGGGTTTGTCATAAAGTGTGCTAGTAGGATTTTGAGTGGCTCGGTTCCCCATGACTTGATTAAGCAACTAAGGTATTCCAGGGAGTTTTTTCCCTTGTCAATTATACTTTGCCTATAGCCGAGCTATAATCGATGAGGTTTTCTCCCGCTTCCTCCAAAGCTGGAATGCCCGATTTTGAAAATTTTAGCCATGGGGGGTTATCAGAGTCCAACTAATGTATATAAGCCTACTAGACACTATTAGAATAGGTTTTGGTCATGTCCTAGGTCCCTAGAACCCTCAGAAAAAATTTCGAAAAAATTTTGCCGGGTCCTCGGTTTTGGGTTTTTTATTTATTTTTAATTTTTAATAAATTTTTCCATAGTTTAAATGGAAAGATTTCAATTTGTAATATGTCAACCATCCGGGATCCGAATTCAGTTATTGAAGGCTCCAACCTTAAGCCAAAAATCATTCATGATCCCCGGACCAGTTTATCCTAAGTTTCGGATGTCAATTCAGCCTCATAATTAATAATTTCTCAAAAAAAGCCATTTACAGAGAAATTATTAATAAAGATATAAAAAATTGAATATTTGGAGATAATCCAAATCTCTCCAAAATAATCCAAATGGATTAAAATAAAAGGCTAATTGACATGGCAGTGGGCATTAATGAATATTCCAGTCATCTCCAATCAACTTCAGTTCAGTATACAGTCAGCACAAGTGGATCTCTCCAAGCAAATTCGCCCTCCTTCACCAAGAACTCGAGTTTGTGATGTGTCAAGTGATTAATGGGTTGGTTGGATGGCATTAAAGCCTACGGTAGGCGCCTTCCTAGATATGAGCAATCAAATGGCTTGGCTCCTTATACAACTCAACACTCACTCCTACATCCACTCACATCAACTCCTTGAAGAGCTACGCATTACTTCCTTACCCTCACGTATATTCCCTTTTGGAGCTCGTTTTTACACATGGCAATGATCTATTCGATGGTGATGGTTCCAAAGTTGAGATGGGGGGCGCCTTGCCAAGGTGGAGGCCACCTCCCCATCCACATAAGCTTCCAACTCGAGTGGTATGGTGGGATTGACTCCAAGCTTGGCTTAAACATGGATTTTGATTGGATTGATGGTGGAGTTCGAATTTGTGACTAGAGCCATTGGCTCCTCTTCATGCCAATTCGACTTAGGGTTTAGGTGAGTCTAGTTTGCTATAAAGAGAAGCCATTTGGGCTCTCTTCTCATGGATACTTTGATGCAAGATTACTTTGCACATTTTGTAATAGCTTTTGCTTCACATTTTGAATAAAGATTTTGACTTTGGAGGTCCATGAGCTCTCATTTGTTGGTGTGAATTCATCTCTTGTTGAGGTGACATCTTCTCTAAACCCATATCTCAATTATGCATAGTAGTTGATTAATTGCTAGCTTGTGAGGGCTATTTTTAGCACAATAGAGTAACCATTTGCAGTTCAAGTTGGTTATTTATGCAAAATTTATCAAGATCTAAATGGACATGAGTAGTCGGTTATACAAATTGTTGATTTAATCTTGATCTTTCTAGCATACTAGCATTGTTCATCTCACTTGTTGTTTGAGTTGTATGGTTGTGATTAGGTATTTCCAAAGTGAAGAAGGGTAAGAGCTCGGTTGCATCAAACCCATGCTTCATCTTCAAGTCTTGACCTAACATTTTGTGGTTGCAGGATCTACAAGAGTCTCAAAATCTTTCATCTTAAGAAGGCTAGGAAGAGCTCTTCTCAAGTTTTCCATCCATCAAAACTTTATTTTACCTTGGTTATCTTAGGCTTTCTCTTCTTCAAGCCCTCCATTTTCTCCTTGAGTATTTCCCCTTTGATTTGCTAACCTATCTTCCTCTCGACCTAATCTTCTACCTTCTTCTTGATCTAGTCCCTCCTTAAATTAGCTCCCTTCCTAGCTTCGTCTCACCTCCTTTTTGCCCTCTTCTCCATTCGTTTTCCCTTGCCTTCCGTCTCCTCATTTGCTCTCATCCACCTTAGGTTTCCTTCCACCCTAGTTTTCCTCCTCTCTACCTTGTTCTCGTCATTCCTCTTTCCAAAACCCTTTACCTAGCTCTCGTCACCTTCTTCCTTGTTCTTCATCTCCTCTCGTTTTGGCCTTCATTCTCTCTCTCGTCCACCTTCAAAAGGTGCCCTAAAATCACATAAAAGCAACAAAAAAACAATTTAAGACTTGAGGTTTGATTAGTATCTTTTATTTCATGCATTTGAAAAAGTTAAACAATTAGGCATTTTTAGTTTAGATCTCATTTGAAAGTGTTTAAAGCTTGCATTTAGGATTTGGCATATAGATTAGATCTAGGACTTAGCTAGTTTCAAAGTTTATTATTGTTTTCCTCTAACGCTAAAGGGTGCCTTGTTAGGTGATTTGAACTTGTGTAGGTGTTTCAAAGAAGAAGAAGGTCAAGAAACTTTGAGAAACAAGGAGGTCTTTTACCCAAAGAAAACATCAAGCAAACCATAAGGATGATCCGAAACAAGAAGACCACATTCTCCTTTTGCAAAAGCTCCTAAGAGCTCTATATTGTATTGTCTTTCATAGTTATCTTACCTTTCATAAAAGACCTTACAAGGGTTAGATCCCCAAGGCAAATTGTAAACTGATTAATAAAAGGGCTAGGTGGGATAAGGCCTCCCACACATTGTTCCCCCTTCCCCATTTGGGGAAGTTTGTTCATGCATGCTTAGATTAGTTTTACTTCAAGTTTTTAGATTAAAGTTCAATTCTGTACTTAGATCAAACTCTCTTCCAAGGTTTGGCTTGAGATAGCAACTTTGGGATTTCATCCCAAAGGCCTCATTATTTTGTGGCAGCTCCTCTTTCCCCGTTAGCATCCTTGCGGACATCCAGCTCGCTGGAAGGTTTTCAGGACTAGCGTTTCTAGTGGTCACCTTGTTCGGAGGTTTACCCCACTTGTTGTTTATTTCTTAGATTAGTGGTTAATCTTGGCCTTAGAAAGCGTACTTTTGTTATCATATTATTCAACTGTTTTACTTCTGAAAGTGCACTTTTCTTTATGCAAGCTGCCTCTATTCTGATAAACAAACAAAGTCTCTTGAACTTGTAGTAATCCAAGTCAAGAGCACTCTCTGTCGGAGAGCATTTTAGCTTGCATCTTTTCCCTTGCATTAGGCATATTAGATTAAATAAGTCTCTTAAACCTTGTCATAAGACAAAGTCAAGAGCACTCTCTAACGGAGAGCTGAACTGTGTGCTTAAACAACAAAATAAAATATTCCAACTCACACTCCCATAATAATTTACTTTGGTTACTATCTAACACTCGTAAGCTCTGCCAACCTGAAAGGGTTCGGCTAGTACTCAGAAAGGTGTTAGACTAGATAATTTTTACAACGTAATAAAAATTTACCCCTACAACCAACGAACCGGCGTTGACCATTCGAGACATACTCAGGTAGTGGGCAAAGTTCCTAAACCTAGTGGGGCCGGAGTCATCCGTTGTCTAGACATCAGAGTGGTTAAGTCTTTAGACACTTATTCCTCGAACTCTGGGCAGACCGACATACCATCAGAAGAGGAAGCCACTGAAAGTATTTCCGGTCTCTTGCTTACCTTGTGATCTTATCCTAATAATCAAGACCATTAAAACTTTTAATTTACCAAGATAATTTGCAAAACGATCTCACGAAGATATCTCTCGAACACTTGTATCAAGCAACCCAAGCACTCAAGCATTTTTGACTCCATAAGGCACTGGTCCTTAATCGCACACATTTCATTTGCTTATTTTCTATCTGGAGTTCTTATGATTAATTTCTGTATATGAGTTAATTGTATAAAGATTTCTTAAAGTGGTTGTGAATCAGTGTATCTTTGTCTTAAATCGCAACGTGGATTGCTATTTTGTCTTGTGTCTCATTGAAAGTATCATTGTGTCTTTCATTATTCAAAAAAAAAACTCCTAAACAACATCCATCCGCATCACCACACACAAAAACATTAAAACACATTGAGCCATAGTAAACTCTTTGTAGGGACTACCCCCCTTGGCTTCGTTAGGAGTTAGCCTAAATGGAGGAGTTGGGATTCAGGTGACAGTACCTAGCTCATTGCTTGCCCCCAAGGCCACACTTTCCGCACTTGTAGTGAGGGAACAGCTTTCGAAAGATTTCTGCTGCTGGTGTCCATCTCGGCGAACAACAGATAGCACTCATCAAAGCCATAAAAGCATTCACTGCTTCACCCTTATTACTCAATGGGCTGGCTTTGGACCCAAGAGCAGCCAAGATAAGCAATGAGACCCTCAAATACCTTGATTGTGGTAAGGCCAAAATCATCAAGCATAGTTTATGGTCATGTCCAGACTCCAAAGACCAAACCAGTCTCAAAATAGGTTGCCAATTTTGCTAAGGAGGCAACCACCACTGACTTTAGAGCGCTTTGGACCCAAGAGCACAGCCTAGATAAGCATTGAGGCCCTCAACTACCTTGCTTGTGGCAAGGCCAAAATCATCAAGCATAGTTTCTGGTTATGTCCAGACTCCAAAGACCAAACCACTATCAAAACAAGTTGCCCATTTTGCCAAGGAGGCAACCACCACTGACTTTAGAGGGGTCTCTACTCTCTTTGGAGATTTCTAAACCCTATTTTGGTCAACAGAGCCTTGGTTGGTTGGTAAAGAGGGGATTGTAATTTCCCCCCACCAAGGTGCAAATCCAATGAGTGATATGTTCACCTCTCATGGGGTGACACACCAGTGCCAGCGGGTCTTTTATTGCGGTTAGGGCCAAGTGAAAGTCCTATGGGATTTGCAGCATAAATGCCCCTACTCACAGCTTCTTGACCAAAAGAACTTCAGTAGCTAACAGTTATAACTGGGAAACCCACTTTGCTTCACTGAATATATTCTCATATGGTAAGGTCCATGCTAGCTGCATTAAGATATGAGAAGCACCTGTGGAGGAAAAACCCCTGGTTTACAAGTTTCAATGTCAGGTGACAAGTTCTTAGAACTGAATCTTTGATTTTTCCTTTAGGAAAGACAATCATAACAAATGGGATGTGCCTATGTTACCTGCTCCCTCCCCTTTTCTTTAGGAGAGCAATCATGTCAATCATAACAAATGGGATGTTCCTATGTCACCTGATCCCTCCCCCGCTGGATTCATGGTAATCCATTTCTCTAAGCCCTCACTGCAAATTTGGGAGAATACCCATAGCACAATGGAAATTCATACCCCTCAACCAAGGCCAACATCAGCAAATAGAAAATCCAGAACTAAGGTCAGGTCCTGGCCAAGGAGAACATGTTGAAGTGGGGGTCAACACAGATAAATGGTCCCAAAACCCCCAAATTAGGAGAGCCTTCTCTGTTACTAGAATTACAACTGAATCCTTTCACCTGGAAGAGCTAAAACCAAGCAATAATGGCTGCAATCAAGATGGTTTGAATCCACTAACTGAGTCAATCCTATTGCCTGTGGGTCCAAAAATGATAATAGGATCCTTCCAGCAAGAATTGCCTATACTTGATCCTGGAAGTTTGCCACTGCATTGTAATTGGCATTCATTGCACTCAAGGTTACCATTTTGTTGTGTAATGCTTGCAATGTTTCCAGCATAACAAAAATTCATTTTACAATAAAAGGAGAAATAGTCTGTGTGGGCCATAAGCTATGCACAAACATTGCCTTGCCATGAAATTTGACATAAATCAAACAAAATGAAAATGCTCCCTTTCATCGTCCAGTTTCCACTGCAGGCCAAGGTAAATTCAGCTCATCTAAATGTTGAAGAAATTGATTTTAATACAAAAAAGGCATCAAAAAACTAAAATGGCCTACCTTTACACAAAGAGATGCTGAACTTTCAAGTCCTCCAGCTCCTAATCCAGGCCCTCCAGTAATTGCAAAAGCCCTCAGACATCCAGCTGCAGCAGTCGTCACAGCAGATGACTTGTCAACCACCCCGAATCGCATAACTGTACGGAAAGCTTCTGAGTAAGCTGCAAATGGGCCTGCCCCTTCTGAACCTTCCAGGGCATTCTGAAGCATCTGAAGCATTGCTTTCCTGACACCAACCTAATAAAGTTTACACACCAATCAATACATAACTGATAGTGTTTGGGTATAAGATTAAAATTAACAAACATGTCCAATAGCTAAACGAGATGTAGAAACTAAATTAACTAAGCAGGAACCCTTTGATAAAACAATTATTCTGGCTTCTGATTATGGTAGAATAGCATACAGTAATATACGGCATATGACATTGCCAGATAAACTTAGATCTACCAAACCTCAATCATAAACAGTAGAATAAGAAAACAGTTTGCTCCTGCAGAGGTACCAGCTAAGCAGAAGCCGAAATCATCAAACATTGAAAGATTCCAACAAATCCAAACACTTTCAAAAGTTAACCAGGGAATAAAATGAAGATATCCTCTGACAACCTCATACAAGATGGCTAGTATCCTGTCAAGATAGCTACATTGCATAAAGCACTCAATTCAAGAATGAACAATTTCTGAAAGACACTTCATCTTTTCCAAAATAAGACCATAAATTCAAAGATACCAAGATGTTTTATCTAGAGAAAGGAAAAGAAGCAACATTTTTCTCAGAATTCCAATTTCCCTAGATTTTGTTTATAGATAGAGCTATGGCAATCTTTTACTTGTTTAGAACAGGATTTTAGTGATGTAAAAAATAACTTTTCAAATATAAAATTAGAGCATTATTTGATCAAGTCAGTTCTAAATATAAACTACTTTTATAAACTGATAAATAATGAAAATAGGGGCTTTGAGTCCTGATGCTCATTATTGTGGCAAGGCTATGATGCCACTTTGATACATATAATTTATCTGTAAGGAGGGAGCATTAAGAAGCATGCACTTAACACACACTGTCATTATTAAAAACTGTACCTAATATAATTTACAACTCCAGGTTCTAGTACGGCAAGACTAAATGTATCAGCACTACAAAGTTTAACCTATATAACAAATACTCATTGGTTATTGGAATATCACTATGTTGCACCTAATTTCTAGGATGAGGGGACCGGGGGTTGGGGGATGAGTTTCAGAGACAGTTAGAAGGTAACCCCATTTTCTAGGTGATGGGCAACCGGGACAGTAACAAATCATTAAAAAATGATTTTTTTGTTAAAGAAGAGATAATAATGAACACAGGAGAAAGAGATGTAGAATAACAAGCCTTTATTAATGCAAGTCATTAGTAGAAGACATCAAATACATTATTTATGCATATGTTTCGAAGTAAATGAGACTGTAACATACTCTACAAAACCACTGAACACTCGCATGTCTACATTTTTATGTGTGTTGATATCATTCTAAGTTCTAACACCTTTCCAGCCCCTCTTATTACACCCTGTTACCACATAAGGAGGCATGATGACTTGACCAGAGGCTAGTAGACTATGACTATGATACCAGCATAGATCCATCTTAAACCCGGATCTATCAAGCACCGAGAGGGATCCAATTTCTTGAGGTGTAATTTTTTTTTTAAATTTTGAACTTATGAAATTTGATCCCGCTCTTGCTTGATAGATCCGGGTTTACGTTTTAATTTTTTATTTTATAGGCCGACATGGATTTTTTAAATTACTTTTCATAATTTTTTATTTTATGAGCAGACATAAATTTTTTTAATTACTTTTTCTTTTTGGTAATGTAGTGTTACGTTACATACATGACAACATCTCCCCCGTACTGGGCTGTAGAGCACCTCGCTCCTCTTGGTGCAATCATGCAGTTGGTGATGGATGATGCTTTTTCTACATATTCTGATGCATATTCTTCCATTGAGGAGCACCTTTTGATGCATTTCACACTTCCCAATGAAAAGTTACATATTTGGAGGCATTTCTCACCACTTGGAGTCATCTCACATTATAACTTTATATGAAACATCTCTCCATATGTTGAGGCATGATTCATCATTTTGTGGGGTTTGGGCATCATCTACAAGGAAATCAATTGAGACACCCACTGTGGTACTGACCACTATAGAAGATCTCCTTTACTCCTATGACTGTGATACTCAACTCATACACTAAGATTCCTTTTATAATCTCACACTCATGCAAATACCATGGTCCCTCCAATACCATGGGCCAACTAAAACCATTTAAATGAGGTGTTATTAAACCACCTTCACAATATATGTCTAGGAATAATTCCAGCTCCTTCTATGTTACTAGACACCACCAACATAGAAGTACCTGCCGAGCTACAAAAACTAACATTCCTCGGCTGAGTGGATTCCGGCTACCTAGTCCCACATCCACCCCAGATTTATTGGCATATATTTAGGTACCTTTCACATTCTCCAATGCATATCTGCATATTTGGAGGCATGAATCATGATCTTATGGACCTTTGGCATACTTTACAGGGCATAGATAAGGTTTCTAGGAGGACCCCCCTACATTGCATGTCGACACATAGCATCTAAGCCTCTTCTTCAAGGTCAAATGCACTTTCATCTACAGTTTTTTCCAAGGGCAGTTATATCTATGAAAGGCTGTCATTTTGTACTTGTACTTACTTCTTTGTTGGAGCAGAGTATTTGCTGTTTTACAGTGGGTTGTTGCTAGCATAGGAGAGCTGCTGAGATACATCTGCTTGTCCTCTTAAAGCTGTTATGATATCAGATCTGGGATGTACTGTGTTTCAAGGCTGTTATTTCAACAGAAGGCTGTCCTATTTGCTCCATACTCTCATCTTTGATGTCATACTTGAATGCAAGTATTAATGGTGGTGGTAGTGTATCTTTATGAGCATTTGTCAATTGTGTTAAATTTCATACATTCATAGCATAAAACATAAATGCATTACCAAGATCACTAGAAGCAAGACAAAGCACAAAACAACAACACGGAGTTTGACCTGGGAAACCCAAATGGGAGAAAACCCAGCAACCTTCGCAGAGAGATGATAATTTCGAGATCAGAGTACAAATAAGAAAGGAGAAAGAATGTAAAAGTATCTTTCACAAGTAGATGCCCCAAATAAGCTTCCTCCTTCGAGTGATGCGAAATCAGCCTCCTCCCAGTGATGCGCACTTGCTAAGTGAGTGAATGAGATAATGAGGTGCACGAGCCTCCAATTTATACAAGTGCAAAACTGGAAAATTCCCTAACTGGCCGACTTCACCTGGGGGCAATAAATAATTTAAATTTATTGTTTTTATTTGTTTCTTTTGCACCCCAAGGCTTACATTGATTCTTTCATGTGTTTACATAATTGATTACATAAAGTTCACCTCCCTTGGGAGGTACAAACAAGTACAATGAAGGTACAATAAAATATAGTGAATAATATCTTTCGAAGTTGTACAAAATCCAACACTCCCTCTCAACGAGGAAAGTATTCTTCGGTCTTCATCTACATCACGATCACCTGGGTTTCATCTTGTACTCTACACTGTCTCCATCATCTCTATGCATACTGAAGGTTGTCCACACAGTCTCTGTGCATCATCTTCACCAGTCCTTCGGTGAGTCCATGAGAATCACTCAATCCTGGATATCTGAGATTATCAGCTGTACCATCTCTACTATACAATTTGCTACCTGTCTGTCTCATCTGCCAATGGGGTCCTCCCATACCTGGCTGAGATCTCAGACGAGCAAAAGGGCACGGCCATCTACTGACTGTCCGACTCTTCTGCCTATGGGATTTCTCCCATATCTGGCTGAGTGCCTGGACTGTAGAGGCACCTGTGCAACCACACGGCCAACTGCTGACTGTCCTACTCATCTGCCAATGGGATTTCTCCCATATCTGGCTGAGTAACCGGACTACAAAGGCACTAGTGTGAACCCGACCAACTGCTGACTGTCCTACTCATCTGCCTATGGGATTTCTCCCATATCTGGCTGAGTAACCAGACTGCAAAAGGCACCAGGGTGAGCCCGACCAACTACTGACTGTCCTACTCATCTGCCTATGGAATTTCTCCCATATCTGGCTGAGTAACCAGACTGTAGAAGGCACCAGGGCAAAGCAGGGTAAGCATCTCAATGTCATCTTTCCCTCTCAAGGAGGGATACGTTCTCTTCGACTACAAGTCTTCCACGAAAGTATTCGAACTTCACCCTGGGAAGAGCCTTGGTGAGAACATCTGCAGTTTGGTCATCTGTCGACACGTACTGTAACTCGACTGCACCTTTCTGCACCATATCACGAATGAAGTGAGATCGAATCTCGATATGCTTCGACCTGTTGTGAAATACAGGATTCACTGACATCTGCACATAGCTCTGGTTATCATAGTGAATCACGGTCGGCCCTGGAATCTGGCCGAACAATCCTGCCAGGAGTTTACGAAGCCAAACTGCTTCTCGAGCTGCTGTGCTAGTAGCCATGTCCTCGGCCTTTGCAGTACTGAGTGCTACCGAGTTCTGCTTCCTGCTGCACTAGGAAATAACTGCAGAACCCAAACTGAAGCAACATCCAAAAGTACTCTTCCGATCTGCAACAAATCCGGCCCAATCTGAGTGTGTAAACCCCTGCAATATCAGGTCACCATCTGAAGCATACTTCAATCCATATCCCACAGTGCCACGTAAGTATTGAGCACATGTTTTGCAGCAATTCAGTGAATCTGCCTCGGTTCACACATGAACTGACTAAGGGCATTCACAACAAAACATATATCTGGTCTGGTGTTGGTCAGATACATCAATGACCCAATCAACTAGCGATAAATGGTAGGATCAAACAAATCAGAATCTAAAGTAGAATCTCTCAACTTCTTCCAATTCGCATCCATCGGAGTAGCTGTGGACTTGCAGTCCAACATTCCGAATCTCTTCAATATATCAATGGTGTATTTTCCTTGTCCTAGGAAAATCTCTTTCTGCCTCTGCCATACTTCTAATCCCAAGAAGAAATGCATCAATCCAAGATCTTTCATTTCAAAATCAGAGGCGAGATTCTTCTTACACCATACAATGAGTTTCTCATTTCCTGTGAGAAACAAGTCATCAACATATAATACCAAAATCAGTGGCTCATCATCTACAACCTTGTAGTAAAGGTTCGGGTCTGCATCATTCTTGGAAAATCCCAAGCTCACCAAGAATCCGTCTATTCGTCCATAACAAGCACGGAGTGCTTGCTTGAGGCCATACAATGCCTTTTTCAGTCTACATACATGAGACTCCTTTCCTTGGACAATAAACCCATCTGGTTGTTCGATGTAAACTTCTTCCTCAATAACACCATTGAGAAAGGTTGTCTTCACATCCATCTGATGCAACTTCCATCCCATATTTGAAGCAATTGCGATAATGGATCTGATGGAAGTATATTGAGCCACAGGAGCAAATGTATCATCATAATCGACTCCCTCTTTCTGAGAGAATCTTTTGGCAACAGATCTGGCCTTGTATTTCCCATATGCTCCATGCTAAGTCTGTTGTGCCCATCTAGGTCTTTTCCGACCTACTGCAACATTTCTGGGGATATCAACTGGATCAATGGAATCGATAGGTTCATCCTTTTCTGCTAACTCCCTCTTGAACTAGAGGGGGAGATGATCTCATCTCCTTTGGTTCTATCATTTCATCATTGATCTCCATGTCTGATCCTCTGGCTTTCCTGACAGCTAATTCTTCTTCAAAGGTCACATCCCTACTGACTTCAATCTGTCTGGGCCCTGGGATGTAGATTCTATAAGTCTTTGAAGATTCACTGTATCCCACAAAGGTTCCCTTCTTGCCTGAAGGTTCCAACTTGGGCACATGTATAAAGACTGGACAGCCAAATATCTGAAGGTGGCTTACTTCTGGTTTCACTTCTGTGAAAGCTTCCTCCGAGGTCATCCTTCTAGGCTGAGTGTCATATTCCAGGAAGCTTCTTGCTGAGCATCAATGGGATTCATATGTCCATCGGAACAAGTCTTCTCTTGTAGGCCAAATCACATGGTCTTTTCCCTACAAGTCAAATCCCAACTGATGATCAATGACATTTTATAATCAAATGGAAAAACAAATAGTTTACACAGGCATCTTAGCTAATACTTTATCACAACAATCATGAACATGTCAAATAAACACTTCTGGGAAGTAGCTAGATGTTTGTTATCTCCACTAGACCATGCCATCAAGAGTGTGCACTACCCTAAGCATGTAGGAGGGAGATATCATCTAGACTTAACTTCATGAAATGTTGTGTAGCTCATATGCATAATATAACACAGGGTAAACTATATCAATTGCTCAATACATTAGATCTGCATATAAAAAGCATATAAGACAAAAACAGATCTATGTAAGCAAGAAAACAAAATACTTATCTCTTATTGTTTTGGTGTGTGGGCCCCCACTGCCTTCTTGTGGGAACCATAAGAGATCTATGTTCTTGCATTCTGGATCTTCTAGAAGAGGAACTCCGAACGATCATCATCCCTTTGCTTCTTGCGATGATGATCCTCTTCTACATCAGCAGTTGAGGCTTCATGCTTCCTTTTACTTGAACTTCGACAGCTATTTGCGTAGTGTCCATATTTTCTGCACCTATAGCATTGAACTTGAGATATGTCCTTCTTCTCCTTTTCATCTGGGCGAGGACTTGGTCTCCGATCTTGGTGCTTGTGTTTATGGAACTTCCTACCTTTTCCCTTACCCTTCGTGGCATGAGAAACAAAAGCTTGGTTCACCTCAGGTTGAGTGCCATGGCCATGGAGTCTTTGACGTGCTGCGATCCTTATCTCCTCCTGAGAGCAATCTGCCCAAAGCTTGTTGTTGGCAGGCGGTTCGATGAGGAAATGTCGCATTACTGCCGACGCTACGACACATCGGATGAGGTCGTGGAAGGAATATTTTGTGTTAAAGTATACCACGATTGGCAGGTTTTGGGGTCACTTGGACCACATGTTATGTAATATTGAGTCAGTTGTACCGCGGTATGCGGGTTTTTGGGTCATTTGGACCGAGTCAGTTAGATATTGGGTCATTTGTCCATAGTGTCGATTAGGAAGTCGTTTGTAAGTGCACAAACATTGTAATGGCAAAAGCCTATAAATAGATGAGAGTTGTAAGTGTTGGAGAGAAGAGATAGAGGAAGGAGTTGGCGAGAGATAAGGAGATGTATGTGTACGGAGATCTATGCTTTGCTTCTGGTATCCGACTGTGACAGTAATATAATGATGACGTTTTGGTACGATCTTTGTGCAACGCTGCAATATATGAATGTTGTTATATTTTCTTGATGCAATGTCTGCTTACCGTGCTATGATGAGAAATGCTGCGATTAAGTAATATGTTATAACGCCATGTCGAATGTGTAAAGTTTCTATTTAAGTACTGCAATAGAGCTAGTCCGTGTAGCCACAACTCTCCTCCTCCCTCGGCGGAAACATGGTTCCGTCTGCCCTTCCTGGACGCCTCGGGTGAGACCTCATCCGCTCTGCGGGTGTTGCTGGGTGGGCTCAAACCTGCCCGGGCCGGTGCCCAGGGAGACTACGGTATGTGTCGACAGTGAGGCGAACCCCTGTTGACCGAGGTCGCGTTGGTCAACAAATGGTTCCGTTACCGGGACCGTGTGCAGAGTGAAAGGTCATGTTGTGGCACCCGACAAAGCTGGAGATACAGAGCTGGTTCGATCAGAAATTGCGGGAGTTTGCTAAGGAAGAAAGCCAGAACACGCGACTGACAGTAGATCACTGGCTGGGAAGGTATATTCACGACGGTCCGCACAAATGGTTTTTCTGTGAATTCCCGGTCATTCTGTACGAATGGTTGTCAAAGCTGACCTTCCAGAAGAGGAATTTCCAGGATGGTGAGCCGACGGCTTGGACCCCGAAGTTGATTCAAGAGCTGCAGGAAGTCAATAATAAGGCATCGCGGGCTGTCGAAGTTTGGCTCGATAGCATCTTGGAGGGATATATCACTGAATTTCCGGTCGACACGCAGAAATCCTATAGTGAAGCTGAAAGATACTTCTTCCGCGGACCAAGGGGAAGGTTTCTGCTGTCGCTCCAACTGTCGATTAAGATGCTAATCTGCGAAAAGGGTATATTAAAGATGCACCTTGATCAGTAGACATCCTGGTGGGCGGAGGCCGTGGGTACCGCGACTGCTGGGGACGGGTACATGGAATGGTAAGGGGTAGATGGGTGCAGACCATGAGGAGACTGTGAGCGAAGCCGAGGAAGAAAGTGGTCTTACAAGAGGAAGAGCGAGGTTTCGACAGGAGAAGAGGCAGAGGACAGGAGAAGGTCCTGCTGCGATCGAACCGCAAAACCGCGAAGGAAGACCACACGAGACGAAGTGCCCTCACAGTCCTGACAGGGACGACCAGGCTACGCCTAGAATAGAGGCAGGACCAAACCCCAGCACCAACGTACCCACACCTCCGCTCACTGACTCACAAACAACAAAAAATACCACTTCGACACCGCCAAGTTCGTCAATTCCGCAGAAGTTAATTGGTAGTAGCACAGCGAAAGGAGGAAGGAAGCCCAGAATGGCGGGCGATGATGCTAAGTTACCGTTGTTCCACGGAAGTGCAACAGACAACCCAGAACAGTATGGGTTTTTGTGTGAAGCGGTCTGGACCATGAAACAGATCACTGATGCTGATACTAAGAAAGGACAGTTAGCCACGAGTCTGCGAGGTCGTGCATTAGATTGGTTCATGAAGTTTATTCTAGTCCCTACGGGAACCCAGAGAAATCACTGGATGAGATTCAGGATGGGCTAATTGCTGAATTTAGACGGCCCAAGTCTGAAGCTCAATACATCACAAGATTGAAGAAAATTAAGCAGTATCCCAATGAGACGGTATGGGATTTCGACCAGCGATTCAAGACGCTGATGGCAAAGGTTAGTTTCGATATAAGCACCGTCCAACATAAAGAATAGTTCATTGCGGCATTGCTTCCGCATATTCGGCTGTCGCTGATGCAGCAAAACATTTCGACGCCCAGCGAAGCTCTAGAGATTGCAATGTGATTGGAGGCGTCACCAATTGGAGATAATGCAGCCGGGAAGATACAGACACAGCTCGCTAATCTGACTATACAGTTGCAAGATTTGAAGAAGAACAAGGAACAGCACGATGAAGTATGGTGTACGCGATGCTGAGGAAAAGGCCATACGAAGGACAATTGCCCGGATTTCCGTAATTATTTGGTGTCAGGTGCACCAAACCCGTTGAATAGCGGTAGTATGCCGTGGTGTCGTGTTTGCCAGGTGTTTGGGCACAGTCACGATAATTGCCCGTATATGCAGAAAATGGTCACAACCCCCCGAAATCTTTATTGCACATTCTGCAAGTCAGTGGGTCACGATGACAAGGATTGTCGTGCATATGGGTTGCTACAGGAGAGAATGTGTAATGCATTCTACGTCAAGGACGATCAGCGCGCCGTGCAACACCCACAACTGCAACCGCAGGTAGCTCAGCCGCTACCGCAACCGCAGATGCAGTTTGCACCACAGCAACAGCAACCGCAGTAGTTCATGCCGCAATATACTCCGATGCAGATGACTCCCCCACAGCCACAGTATGTATAGCAACCGCAGTATGCACCACAAGGGCAAGGGATACCACCAGCACCGATGCAGCAACAGTTTAACCAACCTCGGTACCAGCAGCAGGGCGGCTACCGAGGAGGATACAGGGGTGGAGGCGGTGACGGATTTGATCGTGGAGGAGGAGGCCGAGGTGGTCGTGGACCTATTCAATGTTACAACTGCGTGGTATGGGGGCATTATCAGCACGACTGCCCACTACTACAGAATCAATGTACGTTCTGTTTTGGTAATGATCATACGGTTGAGAATTGTCCACAGTTGAATGCACGATGGCAGGCTGGGAACGCTCCGCCGCTACAGAATCAGGCCCAGCCACAGCAACCAGTACAGAACCAGCCCCCGCGACCACCGTCGAACGACAATCAAAATGTCAATCAACCAGGGAATCTGCAGCAGAACCAGACGCATGGTGCAAATATTGCGACCATTTCTACAGAACCGCGACCACAAGATGCTTCGATGGCTGTTGTCACTCGTGGAGGCAAGACGACTGGGGAAGACAATTCGCGACCACTGATTCGGTTGGCTGGTCAGAAGACGGTTCCTTTCGACATTGATACGGAGCGGGAGACATTCCTGGAGGCACGTCGCACTTTGGAGAAAGACCGCAGTAACGCTGTTGTTTGCGATATGCCACCTGTCTTTGATACTACATCAGACGCTGATCAGCAGCCACCACCGAGGACATTGCAAAAGTTTCTTGAAAGCTGTCTGTTATTGGCCCGAGACCCGGCTGCCCTGGTTGAGATTGAGGGATGGTTGCAGCGATTTCCGAAAGGGCGGCAGGAGTCGGCAATAAACTCCCTACAGCGACGGAAGACTGGCAAGGAGATGCAAATGAATATTCAGATTGGTGAATATGATGTTGACTCTGTTATTCTTGACCTTGATTCGAATGTTAACATCTTAACCAAGCAGGCGTGGCAGAAAATGGGGAGTCCCCCATTGAGCTGGTCTCCTGTGCAGCTCCGATTGGCTAACCATGCGAAAGTAACACCCATTGGACGGTTCCGCAGCTAATGGTTGATATTGAGGGTATGAAGACTTATGATGACTTCGATGTCATCGAAGTAGTTGAGGGAGGAAGCTCCTATCCTGCGCTATTGGGGATTGGATGGGCTAACGATAGTGGAGTTGTAATCAACTTCAAGCAGCGCATGATGACCTTTGAGAATCGCGATTTTAGAGTCATAGCCTCGTTGGATCCGGTTGAAGGACGCCGATATGTTGAGCCTGTAAAAGATGATGATCCCGCTGGATGGGACCATGCATTCAATATTTTTGAAGATTAAATTCATCCTACTGCCAACAGTGAGTTAGAGTGGCGCAGCGAGAGCTTTGCGTCTTCCGACTCTGATGATGCCTTAGAACATTGGCAGAACCGATTGCATGAGGTACCATTCCGCAAATGTGGCTTAGTTACGCAGTCTTTATGTCGTGTTGCGACAGAAATGATCACATTGCCTGTCTATGAGGGGTTGCCTGGCTTAACCAACTTTTTGACGGAATTTGAAGAACGGGTCTCAGAACCATAGCGATTGCTGCCATTGGAGGAAGCACTGAAGGCTACTCCAGCACACTGGTGGGTGACACATAAGAAATCCATTAATGGTTGGTCACAGTGTCGAAGGTTGATGATGGTTCGGTTCGGCGATACTGAGGTTTATCACACTGGCAAGTATGATGGCCGGAATAATCCCAGTGATCATGTGATGGAATGCCAACGATTATGGGTAGCGCGACCCAAAGATGAGTGGATCCATGCTTTTACCATACTTTGGATGAGATGCCGCGCTCATGGTACACTGTAGCCAAGTTGCGCTGAGAAATTACAACATGGGGGGAGTTGACGGTCTGTTTCAATCATACGTTCACTTTTGCGGATGCCAACCCTGATGTCCATAACGCCTTACAGCTCATCCGCAACGTGGTACTTCAGGTTGTTCCAGCGGCCTACCCTGTCGACCCGCACACATATTGTCAGATGCAGTCTCTCATAGAGTGCTTCAACATCAGCGGTGGGCCAGAGGATGATGATGATCCCCGGAATGTTAACATTCCCGAATCTGAAGGGAGTCGCGATGTGGTACCGCCTATCGCACCAAGTACTCCGTTCGGCCAACCATTGCAGCTTCGCAAGATGAATATCGGCATAGAGGCTACTCCCAAGTTTGCTAATGTTGGGGATTATTGGGATGATGAGATGATGAGTAAGGTTACTGAGTTACTTCATGAGTTTCAAGACGTGTTTCCCACGAAGTTTTCCGAAATGAAGGGAATCCTGGGTGATTTAGGAGAGATGAAGATTCCATTAAAACCAGATGCTAAGCCAGTCCGACAGCGACCTTATCGACTGAATCCGCGACATAAGGAAAAGGTCAAGGCGGAACTTGATCGCATGTTGGATGCTGGTATTATTGAACCTGTGGAAGAGTCCGAATGGATCAGTCCTATGGTGGTGCAGGACAAGAAAACAGGTGAAGTGCGCATTTGCGTCGACTTGCGGAAGTTGAACGATGCCTGCTTGCATGACCCTTTTCCGACCCCGTTTACTGATGAAGTACTTGAAGGGGTGGGCGGCCAAGAGATGTACTCATTCACTGATGGATTCTCTGGCTACCATCAGATTCGTATTGCCAAGGAAGATCGCCATAAGACAACTTTCGTTACTGAATGGGGTTGCTTTCAGTACACGGTAATGCCGTTTGGTTTGAAGAATGCACCTGCGATATTCTCCCGGGTCGTTGTTGCCGCATTCAAAGATTTTATTCAGAAATTTTTGCAGGTATATATGGATGATTGGACAGTTTATGGGTTGATTCGTGATCATCTGGCCAATCTGCGGTTAATGCTTAAGCGATGCCGGCAGCACCATATATCGCTGAACTTGAAGAAATGTATTTTTTGTGCACCGTTTGGAATATTGCTGGGTCATATCGTGTGTAAACAGGGATTGCTGGTTGATCCAGCCAAAATTGCGCTCATTTTGGGGTTGCAACCGCCAACCACCGTTAAGTAGTTGCGAGCGACTTTGGGTCATACGGGATATTATCGCAAGTTTATCAGGGGTTATGCTGCAATTACTGCCCCTATGGAAAAGTTGTTGAAGAAGGACGCGGCATTCCAGTGGAGCCCGGAATGTCAGGATAGCTTCAAAACGCTCAAGGCGAAGATGGCGTCGGTGCCAATCTTGGTCTTTCCGGACTGGAGTAAGGAATTCCATATCCATGTTGATGCTTCATCGATTGCATTGGGTGTTGTGTTGGCTCAACCTGAAGAAGGCGACCTTGATCATCCCATTGCTTTTGCCAGTCGGAAGCTGTCCTCTGCAGAATGAAATTACACTACCACGGAGCGGGAAGGTCTAGCCATGGTTTACGCGCTGCAGAAATTCAAGCATTATTTGTTGGGTGGACACTTTAAAATGTTCACTGATCATTCTGCGTTAAAATACTTGGTCAATAAGCCTGTGTTGGGGGGGAAGATATGCCGTTGGCTACTTTTATTTCAAGAATTTGATTTTGAAGTCATTGTGAAACCTGGACGGTTGAATGCTGGACTAGATCATTTATCATGGATTGACACAAGGGAGGAACCGACTAATATCAAAGATGGGTTGCCGGACGCCCAACTATTTAAGGTTGACGTCGCTGATGACTATTTTGATGACATCATCCAGTTTCTGACAACGGGCATTGCACCAGATGAGTTCACCACCAGTCAGATGAAGCAATTGGTAGTCAAGGCTGCAGACTTCCAGCTCATCACAGGAGAGTTGTATAAACTGGGCGCTGATGAGATATTGAGCAGATGTGTCTTGCCGCATGAGCAAGCGTCGATATTGGCTGAGGCACATGGTGGAGTAGCGGGAAGACACTATAGCGGTCGGGCACTATGGCGATCGGGCGACTGCCAGGAAGGTACTGCGTGCAAGGATTTGGTGGCCCACATTACATAACGATGCGACAGACTATGCACGGTCTTGCAATGTTTGTCAGTGAACTAGCAAGCCGTCCAGACGCGACAAGATGCCGCTGCTACCTTAAGTGACATTGCAGATGCATTGGCTGGGTCCATATCGCATCAGTAGTATTACTTCAGCTGGCGCGGTTCAGTTGCAACAGTTGGATGGGGCGATGCTCCCCAAGCTGGTAAATGGTCACAAGTTGAAGCCCTATCGGTCGGGCTTGGAACAGTGCGATGCCTGAGTCACATCGTAAAAAAAAAAAAAAAAAAGAGAGTGTGTGTTGCAAGTTGCTTGGTGGCCGCTGGCGCACCAACAAAAGAAGGAATGCGTAAGTAGGGAGGCTGGTGCCGCAATTTTGGAGCAGTTAGAGACACATGGCAGCGTTGCGACCAGGTCAAATCAGTAATAAATGCCAAAAGTTTAGACAGTTAATTAACGGCGTTGTTCGAATGATGGGCATTAATGGCAGATCCGGCCGATCGGTGAGCAGGATCGACGACAGATTTGCATCATTAATACACGATTTGGTTGAGTTAATGCATGACTTAGTAATGATTACGGGGGATTTGGGTAGCTGCTTTAAATATGGCCTAGCATCGGTCGGAAGACACCGAGGAATTAGTAAGAAGTGTTGTTGTAGAGTGCTGTAGTGATTTGAACCAGTTGTTGTTAAGTATATAACGAGGAGTGGTGAGGTATGCGAGGCGAACTGGAGACAGTGGACATTAGCAGTGAAGTGGAGTCTCCCTTTGTTCTGGTCGCTGTAGAGCAAGACGTTGTGTCCTCGGACGCCGCTAATCTTGGAGCCGAGGTTGCCAACATGCCGGTGGGAGCCTCAGTTGTTGTTAAGAAGCGCCGGGGAAGTCAGCCCTCTGAATCCCTGCAGAGTAAGAGGCTGCTTCGGTCCACGACGGCTGGCGACGCTCAGGAGCAGGTGGGACAGTCCAGTCGCCCAATTCATCCATCTACCCAATGGCTAGGACAGTCAGCTAGTAATATCCTTGGTTATATCCCTCCAGTTCAGCCGGATGCCACCCCACACAAGATAAACCCAAAACAGAAGTATGGTGTGAAGATGCCAGTGCTCCTGGCTGGAATGGAGTGCTCTGTGGATATCGAACCGGCGTTGATGGGTCTGCGCTACAATGATCACGATATGGTGGCCTACCCCGACATTGCATCTGCCCCTTATGTGCAGGAGACACACCTTTCCCCAACACCGACTGTACACGACTGGGCAAAAGGATTGAAGCAGGCCAACTTGTTAGGGCTCATTAATATGCCACGTTTTGGGCGACTGGCGAAAGTGAATACCTGCGTAAAGCAGCTCCTGGCGTGTTTTCATGGTGGATCATTGTGGCTGGATACAGAAGTCCCGGTTACCGTCGACTTAATTTCATTCATAACCGGCTTGCCTAAGAATGGAGTTGATCCGGCGCAGTTCATTCAAGGGAAGGCAAATGAGAAGAAGCGGGCACGTCAGTTGGCACAGAAGTACGGTTTGGAATCGGATGGGCGTGGGTACCGTACCAGTAGCTGCAAAGATCAGGCGGTACTCACGGGCATTAAGATCCTGTCTTGTAAGGTGATTAGGGGAGGTCACCCTAACCAATGTAATTCAGGAATAGTTGCTTGTGCAGAGCAATGTGCGGAAGGAGTCCAGATGAACTGGTCCCTATATCTCTTGAATCAACTGATGGAGGACGTCGCAGCGGTCCAATTGGGTAGAGGCGCTTTTTCATATAGTTGGTTGTTGCTACTGATTGCTCTAGTTGCATGGAAAGAGCCCGACACTTACCAGGGCATGGACTACCTGGCTGCAGCGGAACGACGAGGGGCACGTTATCAAAATCTATGGTATGTACGAGAGCCCGAGCGAATCCGAGAGTGCTAATTGCAGTTTTGGCTGTATTCGGAAATGCTTTGTGACGCGACAACACAGGTCCCACGAATATCTGAAGATACTGTGGCACGGTTCAAACCTGTCATGGCATTTGCAATACGGCCAAGTGTCATACATATACAAGCTCGCCGTGATAGTGATCAACAATGGTTGCAGACCAAGTATAAGGTGACAGCGGAAGATTTGGAGGTTATTGTGAATGAGTGGCCGGAGGCCTGGCGACAACCCATGAATTCAGTAGAGATTGACGCTGGAGGTCCGCCATTGGGTCCTGAGGATCGAGTATCAGCGCAAGATCAGCAGAGTCGTCATGATTCTGCCCACGAGTCGACCAGAACACCAACGGCGAATGATAGTGACCGCGCTCTTGAAGAAAACCGGTCAAAACGGCACCACGAGCACGCGACGATCAGTGGGATGTCTTTACCAGTGGAGGCACAGTTGGGCCGGTTAATGACCGCCCTAAACCATGCAGCCACAGTGGCTGCCAATAAGATGTCCCTCAAGGCGGAGGAGGGTTTCCATGCGCTCACTGCTCGTATGGATTTTTTGTGTAACGTCGTTTTAAAGAAGGAACCTGGCGATGTACCCATGCAGGAAACGGCCGCAATCCACACCACGCCCCGGGTTCAGAATATCAACATTCCCCCGACTGCGGTTGTGACCGACAACGAGGCTTTGAAAACTTTGTTGCAGACGGTTGCCCAGGTGACTGTCAACGTTAATGAACTACCAGCGACAGTGCAAACGACCATACAAAGGGTCGCCTCTCGAGAAATGGCGGATAGGATGCATGAAATCAGCCAGAGCTATCAACAATTGCAGGCAAGTGAGGCAGCCGCAACCACCGCCATTACCGAGCTTACAAGCAGGGCTGCTACAGCACGGAAAGCAGTGGATGACCTTGAAGCCGACATTAAGAAGGAGTGGGCTGAGCAAGTTCGTGCACTTGAGGAACTTAAAAAGGATCAGGATTTTCTTATCATAGAGAAGACCCGTCTGTGGGACTACAGTGTGAAGTTAGAGACGGCTATTTGCGATGCATGCCAGCATACATCGGAGCCCATTCCCGAGATCGACGTGCTCCAACGGGTGCAGCAACTGGGAGCTGCCATTGTTCAGTTGCGGCAGGAGAACGACATGCTGAAGACCCAGCTGAAACCGAGTACGCCTCAGGCCGAGGTGGACGAACGACGAAGGGCACTCGAGGACATTGCCACTCAGATGGAGGAGTTGGAAACACAGGCAACCAGGCTCACAGCCAACACGGTACAATTATGGGGCTGCACTGTTCAAGATGAGCAAGTTGAGCAGCTGACTAAATCCCGGCAGGAAGCGGAGGGCCAGTTGGCCACATTAAAGACTGTGATGAGAACACTGCCACCAATGGAGCAAGTTGCTAAGTCGCTTGAGCTGAAGGACTTGCAACACCGGGTCGCCAAGGCAAATGAACGACAGAAGACACACGTGGCCCAGTTGGAAGAATTCTAGGACATTGGCGGAAAATTGATGCTGCAGGCCAGTGAAGCTCTACAAGCAGTACAGAAATGTCGACAGCAGGTCATGGACAAGCTTACCGATCACCCATCTGCAGACGACGTGATCGACAGTCAGGCAGCGGCTACGGATGCCCAAGAGCTGGTGAGGAACGTCGAACAGCCATATGCAGACTTCAAAGTAAAGACCACGGCGTGTACGATGTCCAGCAGTTGAGGTGGCTTGAGGGCGAGCCACAAGATTGTGTTGGGGGCCTGTTGGCAGGCGGTTCGATGAGGAAATGTCGCAATACTGCCGACGCTGCGACACATCGAATGAGGTCGCGGAAGGAATATTTTGTGTTAAAGTATATAGCGATTGGCGGGTTTTGGGGTCACTTGGACCACATGTTATGTAATATTGAGTTAGTTGTACCGCGGTATGCGGGTTTTTGGGTCATTTGGACCGAGTCAGTTAGATATTGGGTCATTTGTCCATAGTGTCGGTTAGGAAGTCGTTTGTAAGTGGACAAACATTGTAATGGCAGAAGCAAATAAATTGATGAGAGTTGTAAGTGTTGGAGAGAAGAGATAGAGGAAGGAGTTGGCGAGAGATAAGGAGATGTATGTGTACGGAGATCTATGTTTTGCTTCTGGTATCCGACTGTGACAGTAATATAATGATGACGTTTTGGTACGATCTTTGTGCAACGCTGCAATATATGAATGTTGTTATATTTTCTTGATGCAATGTCTGCTTACTGTGCTATGATGAGAACTGCTGCGATTAAGTAATATGTTATAGCGCCATGTCGAATGTGTAAAGTTTCTATTTAAGGACTTCAATAGAGCTAGTCCGTGTAGCCACAATTCTCCTCCTCCTTTGGCGGAAACATGGTTCCGTCTGCCCTTCCTGGACGCCTCGGGTGAGACCTCATTCGCTCTGCATGTGTTGTTGGGCGGGCTCAAACCTGCCCAGGCCGGTGCCCAGGGAGACTGCGGTATGTGTCGATAGTGAGGCGAACCCCTGTCGATCGAGGTCGCGTTGGTCAACACTTGTCAAACTTTGGTAGTTTGGATCTACCACTTATGCTTTGGATAAAGGACTCCCAAGATGGTGGAAGACCATTTAAAGTGTGGAGGACAAGCTCCTTATCGCCAATAGGATCTCCACTAGTGTTGAGCTTGTCTCTGAGTTCTGCGATCCTCATAAAGTATGAGGCAATGGATTCTGACTTTGCTATCTTCATATTTGAGAGCTGGTTTCTCAAAGTCATGGATACATTTAGACTAGTGTGTTCAAACAGCTTCATAATGGTCTTGAACATTTTCCTAGCATTCTTCTTTCCTGAGATTTGAGGAACCAAATGGTCTTTCACTGAATCCACAAGAATCCTTCTTGCTTTAGCATCATTCTTCCTCCATCGAGATTTATCCTCTTAGGCTTCTAGTTCGGGGACCTTCTCATTTACATATAGTAAGAGATCATTTTCTTCTAGGAGTAGAAGAACCCTAGACTTCCAGGAGATCAAGTTTGAGGCCCCTTCCAAACGATCTTCAACCTTCATCCCAATCATCTTGATTTCAGATCTGGTTCAGAAACCCTAGCAGGAGCTAGGTCAAAAATGAAAGTTAATAATTTGAAAAACTGAACCCACAGATAAATTCGCCTTGCCAAGGAGAGTTGAATAGAGGGTCGACTGGTCCAAATCTGTGGAGAGAGATGAGTTAAAACTGAAACCCTAATTCTGTTGCAGCCACAGAGTTGGGTCAAAAATTTAAAGTTCTCGAAATTGAATTCCGTCTTCGCCAATAGATTCGCCTTGACAAAAATGAAATTCCCATGGCTCTTTTTCTTCAAAATGATGGGTGAAGACTTCACAAGATGAAACCCTAATTCTGGCAGGGTTCCGACAATGCTTCGGCAATGGCTTCTTCTAGAACTGCTCTAATACCATGTTAAATTTCATACATTCATAGCATAAAACACAAATGCATTACCAAGATCACTAGAAGCAAGACAAAGCACAAAACAACAACACAAAGTTTGACCTGGGAAACCCAAATGGGAGAAAACCCAGCAACCTTCACAGAGAGATGATAATTTCGAGATCAGAGTACAAATAAGAAAGGAGAAAGAATGTGAAAGTATCGTTCACAAGTAGATGCCCCAAATAAGCTTCCTCCTTCAAGTGATGTGGAATCAGCCTCCTCCAAGTGATGCACACTTGCTAAGTGAGTGAATGAGATAATGAGGTGCACTAGCCTCCTATTTATACAAGTGCAAAACTGGAAAATTCCCTAACTGGGCCGACTTCACCTGGGAGCAATAAATAATTTAAATTTAATGTTTTTATTTGTTTCTTTTGCACCCAAGGCTTACATTGATTCTTTCATGTGTTTGCATAATTGATTACATAAAGTTCATCTCCCTTAGGAGGTACAAACAAGTACAATGACGGTACAATAAAATATAGTGAATAATATCTTCCGAAGTTGTACAAAATCCAACAAACTGTACTTGGCTATTAACGATACTTCAGACTTGTTATGATTGGTAATCATTGTTTAGTGAGTTTGTTAAGTTTTTGTTCCCAGTCAAGTTTCAAGCTCTTTTCATTGTTCCAGACACCATAACCCTAGGACAAGGCACTCATCTACTGAAATCCACCACAAAAATATATTAAAAACCCTAAACTTCTCTGTTTTGCCAATCTGAATATTATCTCAGTGCTTAAGGGACAGATTGGCAATCCTAATAGGGAATCCCCCCTTGGGCAGAAAAGCACCAGCCTAAAGAGAGGGAAGCAACCACTGAAGTGACAGTGGGTGTTGCTTCCAGTTCACCCTAGGTTTGCATCATTCTATTGGACTTGAAAATTTAAAGTGCAGACTTAGAAGGTAACAGGAGACATGGTAGAGATGACATTGTTGCACATGGGTAGGGTACTCTATAGTGCAGGTTCAGCGTTTAGGCCTTTTGGACAGAATTATCTGAATGTGTGTCACTTGTAAGCTTCAGTTTTAGTACTTATAAATTCAGAACAGCTTTTCATTTTCAGAAATTGGAGACTTTTGCAACACCGATAAATAATGATAATTATTCCACCCTTACTCTAAATCCAGCACATAATTCAAGGATTTATTATGTCTTTATCTATAAATTGAAAAGTCAGCTTCATGAACAAGGTTAACTTTAATAAATATAATGATACCAAAAGGTAAAAAGCTACAAAATAAGAAAACAGAACCTCAGGAAATTTCATCATTTTTGTTACAATATTGCTTGTCTCAACCATTCCTGAGGTGATTTTTCGCCCATAAGACCGGTATAAATCTCCCAGGCATTGTGCAGCACCTGTCAAGTCATCCAAGTGAAAAACATTAGATATATCAACATTGCTGACATACAATTAACTTTGCACTAACAAAGAAAAAGATTGTTACATTTCTAATTAGAAGAATTAGCATAAAATCTAAAACTCTTCCACCCAGTAACAGTTTGTGCTTTTATGCTACATCGATGATCGCCATTCTACAGATAGTTTTTATTGGAGTAACGTTTACCTTATAAAACAAATGATTTTACAAGATCATCTAAGATAATGATGTACATTCCATGTTTTCTGTTGTATCATGTTCTTTATTTCAGATTTTTAAACTGCATAAAGCACTTATATTTAAATCCATCTCCTTACTGCTATTTGTTTTTCTTTCCTAAAAAAACCTCATGGGATCCCTCCCTTTTCCCTGGAATATCCAGATGGAGGGTGGCTCAACCACCAGCCACAGTAACTGCTGGTAACACCAAGGGACTCAACCAATATTTGAACCTATATGACCTGTGGCCTCCCCATCAGCAACATGCCTTGGGTGGATCCTAAGTTCCTAACAGCTATCTGTTATGAGCAAAAGTGAAAGCACAGTTTTAGATCGAAGCAACAAGTAACTAAATTTATGGTTACACATTAACTTGTAGACCTCTGTTAACTGCATTCAATGTATGTGCTACAAGCTGGATGGTTAAACTGTTTTTAACAATACCTGTAGGCTGTGGGTCAGTTACCAATCAACCATAAATCAAGTTGGCATTCAAGGAGCAGTACAGATTACAAAAACTTTCAAGTAGAGATATGTCATTTTCTAATCCAGCCTTCACATATAGGGAAGGGCCAACTCTATGCTTCAGAAAATGTAGTATTTGGCCTGAACAGATATTGCATGATAAGATTATAGTTTACAACCCTTTCAAGGATGGCAACTACAATGCTGTGATACAAGCATAGTTGCACAGTGCAATGTCATCTAGGCTGACCTTGGTCCTTGTGCCCATGTAGATGCTATGTTCAAGTCACAGTTTATTATTCAGGGTCATAAAAGATGGTTTAGTATAATTAACATTCCAACCAACATTTAATCCTACAAGACAAAATGTTTCAGCATGTCAATAATAGGATGTTAGAAATAAAATAAGCATACAAATGCCTTTGAAGAATTTCACGCAGCAAGCGTAGGCACTTCAGCCTCTTCTCCCATGCAATCGACTTCTCACTGTCTAATCTTGTCTTTGATCCAAAGTAATTGTAGTAAGAGAACATGCACCATAAACATCTTGACCTCTTCTTTTAGATAAAGTGTGTGTCAAAATCATGCATTTTTATGGTTATTTCATGCTTCTTGCTTGATATAATCTTCAATCACCTTGTTACAAAACCATGTAAGTTTTTCTTCTCAACCAACTTGTTGCTTGGTGAACTTCAGATGTAGAATTCCCACCAAAAAGAGAACATAACCTTTGAACAAACTTGTTCTTTTCCTTCTCTTCTTCAGATTTTTTTTTCAAAAATGGATGGAATCCATAACACTACTCTCCTCTCCATTAACTTTAGATAAATTTTGAATAAGTTGCATGTGATTCAACAATGTGCAAGCATAATAGTCTTCAGGAATCTTTTATATCTTCGTAAGTTGTGAGATTCAAAATAACATGAAAGAACAAATGATAAAAGCACATGCATACATATCAACACAATCCTGTATGACAGCAAAAATGAAGTATGCCTTCGTTACTATCATAAGAAATATGTGTCACCGGGATGTAGATCAGTTGGTGATAGGGTGCACTGTTAAGGCACTCCTTGTGACGTCGCTAGTTCAAACCTCAACTAACCTTATATGCCGTGTGTGGGGCAGCGTGGGTATCCCTGGAGATTATAGTGGCAGCAGACCAAAATCCACCCCGTGTCACATGAGTACAAGCCCAGCCCAGCTATCAATTCCGCCAGTTCACAAAGAAAAAAAACATAAGAAATATGTCCACAACATCATGTCTCTTGAACTCAAGAAGGGACTAGACACCCATGGTAAGAGTCACAGAGAATGATTGACAATCCACAGCTTTTACAGATCTCTATTTGCTATCCAACTAATGATTGTGAAGTTGGACAATGAACAATCGCAACTATTGACACAACTCCCCACTCATCACAGTTGATTGCATAATACATAAGGAGTCAAGACATTGTTTTGTGACTTTCTATTGAACATATAAACATATCAACCCCTTTTTCACTACGACAAAACTTTTCAATGGATAAACACATTTTGCCACCAAACAAATATAATCCGAATGCTTTGGTAGTTTGTAACTGACCCACTACTCTCTCACAAAGCATTATCAATGAAACTTAAATGGAGCACAATTCCCAAATAAGATGTGTTCATGTTGGCCTTCTAGATATTATAGCTATTAGTCTAGGTATCAATATGCCCCTTGGCATCGAGGTCCTCTTGAACAAAATGCACATAAAAAATGGACTAAAGTTTGGTTGTGATATGGTTAATCACGATGATCCAATACTTCCATTGGCTATAATGCATCTTCAAATTAAAAATGAAAGAAAAGAACAGGTAACGATATTCAAGTCCTCATAAAAGGAAGCCTAGACCAAACAACTCATGGAATAAACCAGTCCAAGATTTCAAGAATGCAAATCACAAGTATTCTACACCTTTTACTTATTCTAGAAGCATAAATAGTATTTTGAAGTCCTAGATAAATGATAAGAGGTCCTGCAAGAAATGTATTACTATTATTTTATTCAAAATCCTTTATGCTTTGCACAAATATTTGATTTCATTCAAAAAATAACTTCTCAAAAGTATATTGCAACATCATTTGAAACTAATCAAGGTATATTAAATCAATATAAGAGCATAAGTTCAACTATGAATGTATAATAAAACGTTATGACCTAGCCAGCACTAAGTCGTGATAAAGCAACAAACATTGTACGGGAATATTATTCATGAAATAAAAGAGAGTAGGCTCTCATATTTTTCGTACCTCATTATACAATTGACAATTTCATTCATTGCACATATGGGATCAAAAGTGATTACATAAGCCTTTCTATATCTTGAACAAGAATTGCGATAGTAGCTACTGTTAAAGATGACAATCAAATTATATATCAAGAATGGTAATCTAGAACTTTCCTTTTATTGTGAAGCATGATGGTATGGTATAATATTTTTATTTTAGAACAGTTAAATACAGATCCATATTCTCTCCAAGGTAAGTTAATCTTGTCAAACATTTCTTGTGTATATTTTTTCAAGTTAATCTAAAAAAGTTGCTCGAGACTTACCGATGTAAGATAGAGGATCTACTTTTCTTGTGTCAGAAAGCCAACCTTGAAAACCACTTGCCCGAGAGTATATAGATATAGTATCACCCTTTTCTATAATGCGTACCATAGTTGTTGATGCAAGTCTACGTACAGGACGACGAGCTCCAAGTAAAATGAGAGATTGTAAGGCATCTTCACACTTCCTTTGCCATTGAAGAACGGATGCCTGCAAACACAAGTATGTAATTATTCTATGCCCTTTCTTCACAAACACAATATAAAGGAAAAAAATCACACAAATCGAGTGTACATAGAAATCAAGATGCACAACAACAACAACTTTTCATGAAAATTTGAAATTAGAAAACCGCCTTTGTCCTACAAGTTTTACAGAAGGAGAGACAACAATATTAATTAGGAGCAGCTTTATTTGTGAGAAAATGTATAAAAAAGGAGTATGTTTTCTTGCTAAAAATATTGAAAATAAAGATAGGGCAATCGATCAATAAGAGATTAAGGCTAAGAGTTCTATTTATTAAAACAACCTGTGAGTAAAAGGTTAAAGTGTACATATTTATAAACCGTATATTTCCATGGAAGAGAAGTAAGATTTAGCGTAAAGCTCTATGAATAATTGTAAAGGAAAATATAACCTATAATCAACACTCTAAGGTAAGAAATTTTAAGTGGAAGCTCATACAAACTAAAAAATAGTTCTTAGTTAAGATTTTCTGTTAGAGAAAAATGCTCCTCTACTTTCTTTCTTTTTTTTGAGAAATACTTCTTACAGAATCTCTTTGGCTAAGTTACCACACTATGAGGAGCGTATCTATGGAGTCAAAGTCATCCAGAATGTGCACCTGGCCTCATCCGCACCCACTTAGTGATTTTGTAAGCGGGTCTACACATTAATACAAATTCTATCACCTCGAGGTCAAATGCTCTTCTACTTACAGAACCTCACTATTAAACATTTATTTACAACTTGTCTACAACTTCTACCCTACCAATGAACCAAGTCAATAAACATGTATGTAATGAACACCAAAATCAATGTATTGGCATGCATTCCAACATATTTTATGCAATTAAAACATCAAAGAAACATCAATTAAAGTTAACCTCATAAAAGACCAAAATGCTAACCATTCAGCCATATATGCAAGAGATAGCATAAAGTCATTTTGCATTGTGTCCTCTCTGACCTCTTTAAATCACTCGTTAATGATGTTCCAACTTAAAAAGTTTATTCCACGTCTTTGACTTCTTTAATATTAAGTTGGACATACTAAAAATACTATATTGGTCTTCCAAATACTCCAAAAACACTTCTCTTTACTCCCCTGTCGTTTGTTTATTCATTTTGACAAGTGTGGCATACTAGCAAATACAAACAACAAATGATTAATAGACTACTAGATAAATTACATCTAACATCATCTACTCTTAAGATAAACCTCCAAATTCACTTTGAAAAAAGTCACTAATAAGAAAAAATCTTTACACAAAACACAATCGTGATAGGTGCTTCTAATGAAACTTGGGACAACAAAACTATAAATTAAATACAGTGAAAAAGGAATAACAGAATTATAAACAATAACAAAACCAAATCAAAATCAAAATCAACGTAGAAGACCAAACATTAAAAAAAAGAGAGAACAGGAATGGCCCAAAGTTTATTGAAAGTTCATTGAACTACGTTTCAAAGTAACTAAAGGTTTTAAAATAAAACAATATCTGAATGGGAAAGAAAGGGCAATGAAAATAAAATCTACTATCAAAGAATATTTGCACCGAGAGTAGCAAGTGCTCTACAACCCAGTATGGGATAGATTTTGTCACATACGTAACATATGTCACAAAAAAAAACTATTTGGCAACATATGTCGACTCAATTTTAAATACTACACAAAAGCTAAAATAATTAAAACTAACATAGATCCATCTTAAACCCGGATCTATCAATCACCAAGAAGGATCAAATTTTTGGAGGCGTAAATTTTTTTAACTATAATTTTTTACACAACAAGAAAAAAATCTACACCTCAAGAAATTTGAACCCTCTTAGTGCTTGATAGATCTCTGTTAACCAAAATCCACATGAAAGAAATCTTATATAAAAAGTGATTGTACTATCACCACAGAACAATTTAAGGCAATAGAATAGGTTTAAAAAATCACTTTAAGACCAGTGCACCCAAGAAGGAGATATAGGTTCACAAAGATACCCAAAAAATACTAACCATCAACAAAGAAATAGGATAACCTTATCTCACAATGTTAACAAATAATGTGTGTAGAGAATAAAATATCGCAAGCACATCATTTCCATTAAAAAGACAAATTGGCAAGCAGTCATTGCTGAAATTGCATGCAATCAAGCAATTAATGCAAAACTGAAATTTCATCTTCTTCTAAGAAGGTTTCTCGCATCTTAGCCCTAGAATTTTCGGCCTAGGGACTGTTGTAAATTAGAAAATAAAACAACAGTGGAAAGATCACAATAATTTACTTCAAACAGCCCCACACTCCAAGGCAATTCAAGGAGAAAAGATACCAAACAATAAGATAAGTTTCACCTCCAAAGCAACTTATCAGCCAATCTGAAAATGCACTTTTACAATAGTATAACAATAGTAAATCCAGCCCCTTGTGTTCTTCATTAGATGTTAATATACTTAACAATTTGCCCTTTTACTTATGTCAAATCAGCAACACATAAACAGTTGTAAATAGCAATGCAGAAAGAACATATATAGCTGAAATTCAAATCTGGAAATTGCACAAGATATGGACAGTTGGAAACTTCATATATAAGTTCAAGATGAAGCACGAGTATAGACTAGGCTCCTCTCAAGACTAGTACAAAACTCCAACTATCCAAAAAGCCCTAGGTAGGGTAAATCAACAAACCCTAGCTCAACCAAGAAGATACAAGTGCAAGAATCTTTCCAACACAATCTACAAGGTAATATGTCCTCTTCCTTCTCCACAAAACCACCATATTTATCACCAAACCCTAATCTTCTTGCCTTCGTAGGGTAGAAAACCTAATCCTAGAAATCTCCAAGAAACCCTAAAGCTCGAAGATAAAAGAGACCAACTAAATAAGAAGATACAAAAGAGAGAGAAGAGTGATCATCACCAACGTCTTCTTCGTAAGAGTAAACCCTAGAATCTCACAAGGATCAAGCTCCAACAAAGACGTCTCCTCTAGACCTCATATCTCCTCCTAGGGTTCATGAGTAAATCCCAGCGACTTCCTCCAAGAAGCTAAGTACAAAGAAAAGAGTACAATTATGATATGAATGGAAAGACTCTCTCCTTTCTCTATTTATATAAGAGGTAAGGAAGGCCAACAATACTAAGTGGGCACAAGCCCTTACAAGCAACCTACATGGAACTTGTAGGCCAACAATTGAGACGCCCACTCTTTGCCATTTTTTTCTCGAACATGTGAGGAATCAAATGATAACTTATAGCATCCAAGATCATCCACTTGGCCTTCACTTCCTTCTTCTTGTCAACTGCCAACTACTGTGGATCTGTAGGCGAAGTCACAACATCTTTGACGATATCCCAAAAGAAAAAAGTAAACTAACTAAGAGCAAATTTGGTTAGCATATGAAAAACAAGAAACAAAAAGCAAGAAAAAAGCTCACGCCATAAAAATGATGCAGGACCCCCCAGGGGGGATGATGAGGTGTGGGCCCTAGGTATCCCACTTGCTTTTATTAATTAAAATTACAATCTTTTCAAGTGGATGCATTTGGTCCTTATAGATCCAGATCCAAAGGCTTTACAAGGTTTACAAAAGAAACGAGATCGAGGAAAGTTTCTACGGGGGGCCTGGATGGCCTAAATCTCAGAATTTTCGGCAGCACCTCCTCTTTCCTATTCGTTGAAAGAACAAAAACAGCCACCTATTATGCACCAAACATGCCAAATACAACATTAGAAGCATAAAAAATTTAAGTATTGAAAGATAGGAAATAAGCCTAAGTACTTAAACAACACTAAATCTATTCAAATTTAAGCTTTAAAACCTTAGATCTAGTATCATACTCAAATAAATCAACCTTTAGATATTCTTTTTAAAAGGAAACTAATTTACTTAAGTATGTATGAAAGTAACTGTAACCAAAGAAAGATTCAATAACAAGGAGAAGGAATGAGATGAGAAGCAGCTTGATGCTGGGAATATTAGATCTATGGAGTCTGCAGGTGGGAAGAGGAGGGACTATGTCCTTCTGAAAGTGCTTGAAACGATGGAAGATGCAAACAAGGTCAGCCAATCCTTCTAGCTAGATAACCTGCACAGCTAAAACTACTTGCAACACAAATGTCAAATCCGGTGCTTCTCATGCCAGAGATTGGAATAAAATGCATACAAGCAAGTAAAAACATTTAAATTCTATACCGCGGACATGAGCAAGAAATAAATGAAATCAAACTAGAATCATTTATCCTACTGACTGTAACAAGTCCTTCAAAGGCCAAATTAACATCTAATGCAACAAGTAAATAACTGCGCTACGGTTACCTCATATACCATTGACAGTACATCCACACACATAGTGCCACACACCAACAAATGGACCTCCATAGTCTTTTCTTTATTCACACAAAAAGATCTTACAATACAGAGCTTCGGCAGGACTTTCGTACTCTCACCATGAGAAAATGAGAAGAGAGTGCATGCTTAAATAGCAAAAGAAGAGAGGGGGGGCGCATTCACCACTGGAAGAGATGGTAGTTTAAAGAGTAAAAGAAGGGATTAGCTGGAGTTTAATTCCAGAGATGGGCGCCACCTCTCAAGAGGTAGGCACCACCTCTCATTGGGATCATCTCCCATCAACCAGATGCTGCCAAATAAGCTAATGCGCCCCCCTCTATGGAGAAAAAAGCCCTCCTTCAATCTGGCAACTAATTCTAACTTGGATTTGATTGGAATCAAGTGGATTTAGGCTACAGTTAACTCGGATATGATTGCCAATCAATTTGCCACCACTCTGATCCGATTGAAACATGTCTGGGACAAGTTTCCAAAAATCAGGGGGGTTGATTTTTGCCTTTATTTCTATTTTTGGGCATTTTTATTCACTTTTTCGAGAGAAATGACATTAAATAATTAAAATTACTAATTTCACTCTCAAAGTGGGTTTAGGGGTTAAGTGGGTGCTCCGAGTTAGAAAACGAGCACCCCCATGGCAAAATCTTCCTCCTAACAACTTTTTTTATGCCTTTTTTATTTTTACATTAAAAACATTGAAAATTTGACCCGTTTTATGGAAGAAAAAAATTATTTGCGAAAATTAAAATAAAACCTAGGGGGGCCTAGTACATGTTCATATGACAATAAAAATTACTAGCATGGTAATATACATAGACACCTAGACTTTAATAACCTCCCAAGGTTTAGCCACTAAGGCGGATGCTCTAGCTTTGGAGGTGTGAGTGAAAAACTCGGAAATTATATGTCGTTGAAAAGCAATGCATAATTACCAAGGAAAAAAAACTCTAGAGTACCGCAATGATGCCTAAGTCTTAGGCAAACCAAGTCTTTTACAAAATTCATCATGCTACGCCAACTTATTACAATTCCCCGCTGGGTATGAACATGCAAATTTATTTAAGAAAAAGGGCCAAGGTGGCATGCTAGGTCTTTTGATCTTCTAAAATGAACAAGTAGACTTGTTCAATCTTTGCAGGCTCACTTGGCATCCAACTAAGTGCAACTTAGGTGGATAACAAACCCTTCATTACCCAACCCAATGTCAACGGTTATCTCCACTGTAATGTCTCTTTTTAGAAATTTATTAAAATGGTGAAAATTTCAATTTTTCCACTAGTTCGACCCTTAACTAGTATTGGTTTCTTGGTCTCCAAATGCTCCCAACTTGTCACGAAAGGTATATGGATGGTATTAGGACATGATTATGAGGTTCATGGATGCTTTAAAGTCTTCAAAAGGCTTATATAACTCTTCTTTGAATTCTGGCCAAGGTAGGGGATTTGACTAGCAATTTGGGGTTCAATTCCCCCCTGGGTAGGTGCTGGAAATGGCTCTCCAAATGCTATTGGACCCTCTCGAATTTCAGAATAGAAGCAGGGGACATCTAGGGGACATAATTATGGTCTCATATGCATCACCATTCAGTTTATTAAGTCTGCTACAACCCTCTCAAATCAGATACAAAAGACTAGTTTCGACCTTGGGGGAAATGATAGGCAATCTTCTCCAAATGCTATGAAATTGAACAATATGACTCCAAAAGCTTATGCATTGAACATGAAACTTGTATAACACATTATTAACAATCCATACATCATTAATTCATCAGTGGGTCACTTGTCCATTCGAATATATAAACATATCATTGGCATACATCAACATAGTGGGGAAAATGGCACCATTTCCTCATTAATGATCATATTTACATAGTTCCACTTGGACTCTCGACTTGAAACTATTCTAAGTATGAAGAACAGAGCATTTACATCAGATGACAAAAGAATGGGGCATTAGAAGCTCCCCCAAAGAGAACAACAGCTCACCAAGTGCGCCCCACCTCAAGGATCATGAATATGTTGAGAAAACTTGAAATGGTTGGAGAAACAAGTTGAACTAGAAGTGACCACGAGCTCCCCTGTAGCTTGCATCTGCAACATATGACTCCATTGAAGCTCCAAATGAAAGGTTTGAATGGCCTTCCAATTACCAACTAGGATGGGAATCTTTCACCCTCGAAATTGGTGTTAAGTCAAGTAGAGTAGCACTCCACTAGCTCTCCTCTCAAATGCAATTGTGAAAATGATCAAAAGCCCTTCTCTTACTTGATCCCTATATTTTATAAACATCCTTAGCCTTCTAAGGTTCGAATTTCATCCATGAACTCCAAGCCAATTCGAATTAGGGAGGGATTCAAGATTTGCCACTTGTCTTCCACTTCCTAGCCTTCCACCTTCCACCAATTCGAGTAGAAATCTCTTGGGCTTCTCTAACTCCCATGAGTGCTCCCTTGGAGGCTATTTTTAGGCCTGACATGTCATATTGGTCAGATGTCAGAAATCAGGTCTGAAATTTGTCATAGTTGTCATAGCATCTTCATCATTGTTGTCATAGAGGTTAGGGAATCTAGCTCAAGTGTCCAAGAACCTCTCATTTGACTCTTCCTCTTCCATGGGAGTTACACTTCCATCCCAATTCGACCTATGATGCATATCGCCAAGTGTATGAGCCTTCCAACTCATCCCAAGAACATTGGACTTCTTATGGATTCGAATTGACAAGAGGAGGATGCCATGTGGCATAGAAAATCTAGCTTGTGTGGGTCCCATATCCTCCATGTGTCTTCATGATCAATTGCCACTTTGATTTTCCCTTGTATTTATTTATTTAGATCCTTTATTAAATATTTATGCAATTCTAATGTCCAAACATCATTTATTAGCCCCCTTATTTCAAATCCCAATGTCTCCATCCAACCTACGGAACTAGTGGGATTGGTGGAATTTTTCTGTCACGAATTTATTTGAATGTGGACATTACATCCACATCGATGGGCAATTCCTACATCAAACAAGTCGACATGAACAAGCAACTCCTTTGTTGATTAAATCAATGTCAATAAGCATCTTCCTATGTCAATGAGGTCAACATCAATTTGCAACCCTACCTTCCTTCATCAATCGTTGATCCTCATCGATTTGTTCTTCGTCAATCGTTGATCCTCATCGATTTGTTCTTCGTCAATATGCTTCTTAGCATTGCTTTATCCTTATTGGATCAATTATTCTACCTTGGAACTTAGCCAATTTCCTAAGGACAATTCAACAATGATTGTTGGCATATCACAATGATTGGTTGAGACAACTAGAACCCGATTATGAAGTGCAACAATACATAAATGAAGACAAGATTGCCTTACAAAATTGCACATATGCTAAGAAGCTTTACTATAGTGGGAAAGGTTATGTGAGCACTGCAAACACTCGACACCACCCAAGCCATGGTATGTGAATCTGTGATGATTTCAAACTCTCTATCAAAGGATAAATACTATCATGTCAACTATTGGAGGTAACAACAACAATAGTGGTAATACTTATGACAAAAGTCCAACTAGATAATGGATGCCTATATCCAAGAGTCCAACCACTATATAATTCGGTGCAAAATAATGGACAAAGAAGCAAAATCAATGACAAAGTCCATTGGCAAGTTGATGACACCAATCCAAAAGGAGCTTGAGATGTTCAACATCCATACCCTTGAAGATGTTTATCGAAATGCTAAGAATAGATGTAGTTGGAGTTGGAGGAAGCCTAATAACATTATTGATGTTAGATTAAGTCAAGGAAAGAATAACATTTAGAAGATGGTGCAACAAAGAAGCCATCAACAAGACCATAAAGAAAAAGACTAGCCCCAAGTTGTCAAAGTAAAACAAAGCATGTCAAAGAAGAAAATCATGCCCTTATACAATTACTACAAGGGGAGACGACATGATAAAGATATTTGTTGGAAACTGCATCTAGATAAGCATTAGAAGTCTGCCACGACAAAGTTGAGAGAGAAGGAGATGTAGGACCCGACTTCAAGACGTAAATCATTTCCTTGATGGCAATCATCCAACATAGTCACACAGAGCACAAAAACACTTTCCTCATTAAGATCTAAATAAAGAAGCTTGTGAATGCGATATTTGACACTGGCAACCAGCAAGGTCTCATCTCAGACACGGTAACGAAGAAGCATAACTTACCCATAATTGTGCAAACTAAACCCTACTCCTTGTGTTGGCCAAGTAAGAACAAGGATTTGTGCGTCCGACAAAAAAGCAAGGTGAAGTTCACCATCTCAGGAGACTATATAGATGGAGTGAAGCTCAACATCATTCCTTTGGATGTGTGCAGAGTAATTTTCATCAATCCATATTTGTGGGATCAAGATGTAATCTACCAACGATGCACAAGCCAGTACAAACTCATCAAGGATGGTCAAGCGTACTTGGTCATGGCACTAAAGGATCCAATAACCTAAGTGCTCATTTAAGCTATTGAAAGCTAGAGATTGATAAAGCCTCGAGGCAATTTTACTTTGTCAGTTCTACAACTACAAAAAGAGGAGTAGGTGGCACCCTCCAATCAACACTAGGGCACCCAAACTTTGTCATGCATAGATCTAGTTCGATGGGTGAAATTTGAAGAGCAAAAGTAGCTAGATAAGTAATTGCAGCACTATTATGTTTGGTTCTATGAATCAAGGAGAATGCCTCCAAGTCACATAATTGGCACCCCATCAACCAGCAATGGAGAATTGTGGTGCCAAATGCGCCATTGCACAAGAGTTAGTGGTTAGAGGATAAAGAGATCAAGAGGCAATTCAAGAGTACTGGATAAGGACAACATTCGAACCAATTCCTCACCTTGTTGATCCACTATTGATTTTGATTTTGACGAAGGATGGCACATGGAGAATGCGAATAGACTATCAGCTCTTGAACAAAATCACAATCAAGAACGGGTAGCCATTGTTGTGCATCAAGAGACAAATCATTCAATTAGATCAACTTAAAGTCCAATTATTATTAGATTCGTATCAAGCTAGAGGATACATAGAAGATAGACTTCAAGATGCAATAAGGTTTGTTCAAATGGAGCAGTGTCGTTCAGTCTCATTAACGCCCCTAGAATGTTCATGAGAGTGCTAAGACTATATCTTGACTTGTTTGTGAATGGGCCTTGACTTGTTTGTGAATGGACACCTAAACAACATACTTGATACTTGTTTTCAACAAGACCTAGGAGAATCACTTACATCATTTGGACCGAGTGTTGGCAACATTGCAAGAAGAGAAGTTGCTTGTGAACACGAAGAATTGTACATTGAGGCAAACAAAACTTGTGTATCTAGAACTCCTCATGAACCAAGATGGAGTTCGCATTGATCTAGCAAGGATTTCAGCCATTGTAGAAGGGCATTCAAGAATTGCAAAGTGTTATGGGAATGTGGAATTATATCCGGACGTTTAGTACAGAATTTCCCCATGTCACACACCCTCTTTCTCCCACTGTTTCTTCGGAAGTTCACATCCTGATCAGTGCTGTAGCCGATATGTCTATGTAGGGAGGGGTAATCCACATGTTCATACTTTAGCCCCGCGGATTCATCCTTTATGTGCATTGATGAAATATAGGATGCATTTTTGTAACCAACCAAAAACAGTTCATGTCCTGGAATTTATCCTTTATTCCAGCTGGACAATGTAATAGGGAGTGAAAAAGGCCTTCATCTTTACTCGTATGACGTGAATCGCTCGACATTTATGTTTCAGACGGGGTAAATCAGCAGTCTAGGTGCTGTGGAAATAACAATCTGACCAGAAACCGCACTTCACACATTGTTAGATTCTTATAAGGTGCCCATTATAAATAAAATAGGTTAAACTCTGGATCAGCTTCAGTCCTTCAAGAAAGTGAGAAAAAACACAGAAGTTTGTCCGAGGGCAGCTTCGCACTGCTTTGTAAAATAAACTTGAATTTAAGCAATATTTTGCGGAATATATTCGCTGCTATGCACAGGGGCTCTGAAAACTGGTTCTTTAAGAAAATGTTCGCGGTTTAACATAATTAATTTTGTAAGAAATTATATCGATATGCAACTTGGAAGATAACAGAGCACGCGAAGCAATCATACGTCGCTTAGAGTAGTCATAGCAGAAACCTTTAACAAAATGCGTGCAAAGCAGCAAGCTTTGCCTGAAATTATAAGAGAAAAGCAGGCAGCATTTGCCATCCGGTCACGAGTTCAACCCCCTGTATGGTCAAAGCAAATACAATTAAAGAATTTAAACTTTGAAGGGATAAGTATGCAAGGAAACTTGCCTTGGGCTCGTCTTCAATGGTGGATACAAGATCCGACAGGAGATCGAAGCAGAGAAGAGGATCAGGAGGCTGCTGCGGTGCAGAATTGACAATGGAGTTCAGCTGCGCCACCAAAACCCCGAATTTGGACAGAGGCGTCCCAGCTTCCGCCATCCTATCCGATTTCCTTGTCATTCCCTCCAGTTTATCAGAGCGAGCAGAGCCTCGTTACCATTACTGGCCTAGCCCAGATGCCTTCACCGCCAATATGATGCAGAGATCTTTTCAACTTCGATTCAGTCAAATAGTTTATATGAATATCAAGGCACGAGTGGGCTGATTGTGTGCCATTGTGTTTTTATTTTCGAGATCTCTGCACGGAAAGCGGCTTCTTTCAATTTTATGTTCAAATGTAGCTCTGAGTAATTCGGTTCCCCTAGCTTTGCTGCCGTGTAAGGCTGTTTATGGAAGTAGCAAAATGGGTTAAGAGCGTATTATTTATTTATGTTCTAATGTAGCCGAGTAATTTGCTTCCCCTCATCTTAGTAGTTGTATGAGGCGGTTTATGGAAGTAAAGAATTGCCTAGTTTTCCTATTAAAAAAAACAAAAAAATTAAAGAGTTTTTTAGTTTTTAAGGTTTACATTTTAAAAAATCTCTTAGTGCTTGATAAATTAGGAGTTAAGATGGATCTAAATTGGTGAGCATTCTCACTCAAGTATGGAGCAATGTGACATTATGTAATTTGAACTTTTTTTGACTATCAACACCATAATCTAACTATACAATCTGTGGTTAAATTGCAATTTGTTGTTACTTAAATTGCATTTTTTAATGCATAAATGGATTCAGCCCCCTCAAATACCCTTATTGCACCTAATTTTTTTATTTTTATTTTCATAGCAATTAAACTGGCGCTCGATATGCGGGGACGCCGTAGAACAGTGGGCATGGGGTTTGATCCGGGGTGGGGACGGCCACAGCCGACCGCCCCAGCCACCCCACCTGTCAGCAAGACCTCGATTGCACCTAAATTATGCAATCTCAACAAGTGAGATTTGCAATTCTAGCAACACTTTTGAATTTTTCACCTAATTTTGGACAAAAATGATAAAATATGACCGAAAAAAGTTCAAACCATAGCATGTTGAGACTACTACCTTAAGTATACTAACAAAGTGTTAGGTTTCCACCTAACTCCCCTCGATAGTAAAATATTTTGTTACTTAATGCATTGAGGGACATCTATTTTAAATATGCCCCCACTAGGTAGTGTGAAATTAATAAATGTAAGTGGCTTCGCTCTTGAAGCCTCATTAATGGAGATCCATTAGGTAGTTAGGGTTTTGGTCAATTATAAACTGTATATAGTACTAAAAATTATGTAATTGATTATCAAGTGAATATTATCGTATTTTGAGCTCTATTGATGTTGGAGGTTGCCCCTTCAAAGAGGCAAGTAAACATCTCATCCAATTCCAAATACTAATAAAGGTTTGCTACTGTAGTTACTTTCCAATTTTAGTATTGTTTATTTGCTTTTCGCAACTATATTTACGTATGCCTAATTATATTTACGTTTGCCTTGCTCTATTTATTTGCTTTCCATAGCTATATTCCATATGTTTTGCATTAAATATTCAATTTCAACTAACAAGGAACACCACAAGTGGTATCAAAGCACTTCCATGTGCCAACATGCGCTCCAATTTTATATTTAAAAACAAGAGCCACATGGTGGCAATGTCCCCGACATTACCATTGCCATATGCTGTTGCATTTTAGATTAAACTAGAAAGCATAAAAACGAGTTAACCCATGAGGACTCTGAAAAGGTATTGATTATACAATGAACCAGATCACACCTCTTCATTTTTCAACTTGATTGGAGGGTAAAAGCCAAGCATGAGTGATATAATATATTAATTAATCTATTGTGTCAATGTGAACATGATATATACATAATAACAATTAATAATAAATGCAATGGTAAAAGGAAATTTCATTGAATAGTAAATATAGATATTTTAATTTAACATAATATATATAAAGGGAATTCCGCCACCACAATAAAATAAATATTAAATATTATTTATGACTTCATATTCCATCCATGCAAAATATAACTAGTTGATTAGAAAGAGAAGATATGGAGGATCGAAGTGAGCGTGGGGAGGATTTTGGAATCAACTGGAAATCCAGGCAGGAAGATTGGTGATGGGTTTCTGCAGAACTTGGAGTCAAGTTGATTCTCTGAAACAACCCAGTACCAACCAAGGATAAAAAAATGTGGGAATAAACATCCTTGTTGAACCCATTCCGATCTCGCCTATCCTAGGGTTTTAAGTTTTTTCTTGTGGTTTATCACTTCAAGTTTTTATTTAGCGGTTTTTTGTTTCTTTTGTGGGGGGCCTTTCTAGTTTTTTATGATTTTGACACATTTAGCTTTTGTGTCTCGTGTCCCATCAATTTGTTTTTGTTGGGTGTCCTGTTTTCAGGCACCTGGGCCACTTTTTTTACAGGTGGCGGTCTTGATGTTTTGGGGTAGGGCTAATCCGGTCAGCTACCAGTGTTAATGGTAAAGGCTTCTTCGAGGGATGGCATATCCCAGTCCCTTTTCCCCAAAACAAGCAAAGGGAGGTGGTCTGAATGGAGGTGGTCTGAATGAGCCTCACCAGTATGGATCTGGTAGTTTGGGGAAGCCAGAACGACATGTCACGTACCCACCCATTTATCCAATGCAAGGCAGGGAACATGATGCCAAATTCGGGGCTTTCACATGATCTCAGCCCATCCGTTAGATTCATATAATTAAAATATGAGTGTGCAGATGTAAAACAAATCAATTATGCACAGCGGAATTAAAACAACATGCACACACAATTCATGCTCATCCAGCATATCAAAATAATCATTAATTAAACATTGCAGAAGTAAATACATAGACAGAAAAACACTTATCTTCATTGGGAAATTGTCCCAAACAACTAGCTATGTCGCTGCAACGTTCCACGCAACCATAGGCCAGTTGTGTTCATCAATCTCTCAACACAACTGCCACCCCCGAGCTGGGCATGATTCTTACAAGGAAAGGGGACATTCAAGCTCATGCACAGCCCAATTAACCATTTCATCTAAGCCAAGCCAGTCTAGAGCTGGGTTTATCAAGCTACATTTGAATATTGGATGCTTTCTCTCAAGCTCAAGCCAAAACAATGGAGACCCATAACCCATACCCCAACATACTCTTTTCTCACACAGCAAACACAATCATTGGGAATGGATACACATTTAACAATGGGATTTACAAAACAGGATCCATGGGTTCATCTCCAAATCGTGGCTCACTAAATCAGACTGTGGGAAGGGAAATTCATCCCCAGGGAGCAATCCGATTTCTCCCCCATGCTATGAGCATTTCAAATGGCCCAAAACGGCCCCATTGAAACCCTAAATCGATCTGTTCTCTTCCCCATTGGTCACCAAAGCAAAAACGCCCTTCCCAACCTGCAAGATGAAGGAAAACACAGGAAATCTCTTGAGAAAAACGCCCAGGTAGCTCTCCACTCGTGAGGGAGAGCAATTGGTTCATGGATAATGACTTGGGGAGCAATTCATGGCTCTTTTCTTGCCCAGGAAGCAAAACGCGATTTCCCATGCAGGGTGGCTTGCCCATACCCGAATTTGGACAGCCATACCTCCCATTCCCCATGGCATTAACTACCTCAACCAACTCTTGGGAGAAATCAATGATTGGTTACAAAAGTCAACATGGGTAGTTGAGGGTTTGATTGGTTCTCTCATTGACACTTGGCTTGACCTGATTATCTCCAAGGGTTTGAATATTTCCCTCCCAATTCCTTGTAAAATCATGCCCCCATCTCTTGTTGCATTGCATAGCTAGTTGTGGGTATTTTATTAAAATGCATATTTACATGATGTTTGAATTTCCAATGTGCATTACTAGCACGCAAACCATATGCATCAATAAATCGATGGTGGGGCCTTGGCCTTGAGCTCCTCACCATGATTTTATAACAATATTACATCATTTAAAATTTAATGCAATAGGGTCAAGGTGGGGACGTGACACGACATATGAAAGAGGAGGGGGGTTTTGTCCAGAAACGAAGCCTATGTGGGGAGAAAGCACGATGCCGGTGAAAATCCAAAGCGGTTAGGGCAAAGGAGGGTTTGGATCAATTTATCATTAACGAGCAGACTAATCTCAACAGAGTGGAGATGTTGGCGAGTAGGGCTCTGGTGGGGCGGATTGAATTTTCTTCGGGCAGTCGTAGTGAAATCCTGGACTGGGTTAATAAATGGGCCCCTTTGGTTGGAATTGCTCCCAGGGTTAATCTATTGATGAACAAATGGATACTTTTTTATTTTTCCTGACTATGAGCGTCTTGGAGATATTCTGGCTGGAACCTGGCTCTTCAAAGAGGGTTCGATAGTTTTAAAACGTTGCCATATTTCTTTTGATCCTTTGCAGGAGAAGCAGGTTCGTAGACATCTATGGATGTTAATTCCAGGCCTACCCATCGAGATTTGGACTAAAAATATATTAATTGGCTTGGCAAATACTGTGGGTAAGTTCATCAGGTTGGATAGGTCCTCTCTGTTCGGTGTGGATAAGCAAATGGCCCGGGTAATGATTGAGTTTGATATGACTAAAGGATTACCAACGGAGGTGGAAGTAATTTGGGGTTGTCACTCTATTCAGCAGCGTCTGGATTATTACAAAATCCCCTTTAGGTTCTTTAACTGTAGAAATACGGGTCACATTATGGAAAAATGCCCTAATATTCTGCAAGAAATGCGGGAAGATTTTTCTTCATGGGGCGGTGGTTCGGATTCACCGGGATACAACAAGACTTGTATCAGACTTGCCACTCCTCAGTGTATGATTCTGGGTAATTTATCTCCTTCATCAACTACGCCCTATAAAGATGTTTCTAAAGCAAAATTGGATTTTTACCTTGATGTCAAGAAAACCCTAGATAAACGTATATTTACTGGGGAGGTTACTTTAAATTTCGGGGTTCTTGCTTCTCTTGTTTTGACTCCTTTGGGGGATTCGACTTGCCCAGTTTCTAATGATAACACTAATGCTCACATCCGGTATGAGGAATGCCCCCCTTTAGATAACCATGTGGTGCAGCCATTTTCAATTTCTGAGAGACATAGTGATTTGTTGGGGGATGTCATGGATAATAGGGTTTCTCCTCCTGTTGAAAAAGCTAGGGTTTTCTCTTTAGAGGAATGGGACATCCTAATTGATCGTGGTTATAACCGAACTTCTCCAGGAGATTGTTTCACGTTGTTGACATTATTTTCTAAAAACCCTTCCTTGAATCCTGAAGTTAAATCTATTCAGAGTTTGCGCTTCCAGAATGTTACCATCCGGAAAATAAAAAGAAATTGAAATATATTTCATGGATGCTGAAGTTCATAGTTATAAACCTATATCTGCTAGAATAGATGATTCTGATAAGGAGAATTTTAATATTGGTTCCTCTAGGGCACTTAGAGCATTGAAGCCCCATTTGAATGGTGATTAATGTCTTTGTTCTCTTTAAATGTCAGGGGATTGGGGAAGGCTACTAGGGTTAGGGCCTTAACCAAATTGTTTCTCTGTACTAGCCCTGATCTTATCCCACTGTAGGAAACCGTGTGTGACAATTCATATGGCGTGGAGAAAATTGCTAGTATTTTGCCTAGATGGGAACAGACGACTGTAAGCTCTACTGGTTTATCAGGTGGTTTATTAGTGGGATGGAATCCCCATTTTTACAACTTTCATGCTTTTAAGACAAATTGGGGGATATTACTTGATGGATGCAATGGGGTACTTAAGAAGAAACTGACTATTTTGAATTGTTATGGACCCTATAAGGAGAGGTTTTCTTTCTGGGATTCTCTTAAGTCTTTTGGTGTACTAAGTATAGAAAACTTAATTATTGCAGGTGATCTTAATTTCAGTAGGTCAGCCTCGAAAATTTGGGGACCCTTGGCTAGAATGGATGATTTGGATGAATATTTCTCTGAGTTGTTGAATTCTTTTGATTTAGTGGATGTTCTTCCATGTGTTCTCTCCCCTACTTGGACAAATGGAAGACTTGGTGGGGATGGAATTCATAAAAGATTGGATAAGTTTATGGTTAAAGCACCCTTTCTGCAATCTTTCCAGCGTCACAGGACATGGGTGTGGGATGCTAAATTTTCTTATCATTGGCATGTTTTCTTACAATTTGATGAATCAAAAACTCTTTTGAAGAATCTGTTTAAATTCAACTGTTTGTGGTTAAAAAATAAGGCTTTATGTTCCCTTATTCAGAATTATTGGCATAATACTGAGTTAGATGAAGATTTGAATCCAATGGACTCATTTGTCCTCAAGCTACGGAATCTAAAAGATATTGTTACTAAATGGACTAAAACTTGGAACAAATTGGATCTTCAGGAGTACAAGGAGTTGGAGGAGCTGATTCAGTTATTACATATGAGAAATTTTGATCAGTTTATGGAAAAAGATGAATTTGCTAAATTAAAATTACTAGAGCAAAAAAAAAGAAAATATTATGAAGCAAGAGGAGATGGATTGGAGGCTCAAAAGAAAAGCACTCTAGATTGAGCTGGGGGATAAGAACACAATTTTTTTTCACTCATATGCCTCCTATGGGAAAAATATCAATGTTATCTGGGATCTTAATGATGAGATGGGAAATTTTGTAACTGGTCTTGAAAATCTGCAGTCTTTAGCTAAAAGTTACTTTGGCAATATCTATTCGGATACTGGATAGTGCAATCTCGGTGCTCAGCTGAAAGTTGCCAGATTGTTTCCTAAATTTTTTGATGATCATGAAGCTATGGAACTGGGTAAAGAGGTTACCTTGGAGGAGATTGAAGAAACTTTGAAATTATTTGCCAAGGAAAAAATTCCAGGGGCTGATGGCTGGACTGTTGAGTTGTTTCTGCACTTTTTTGACATCATGGGTGGAGATATTCTAAAAATGGTGGAGTTCACAAGAACTGAAGGTTTCATTTCTGGGGCCTTGAACTCTACCTTGATCACTTTGATCCCTAAATGCAACAAACCTAAAACATTTGGGATTTTAGGCCAATTGACATATGTAATTTGGCTTATAAATTAATATATAAGATTATTGTTGTTCGATTGAAGCCTGCACTATCCAAATATATATCTTCTGAACAATTCGGCTTCCTTCGGGATCGTCAAATTATTGATGCTATTGGAATCTCTCAGGAGATTATTCATACGATCAAGAAAATAAATATGAAGGCTTTCTTACTCAAAATGGATCTGGAGAAAGCATGACAGAGTCGACTGGGTTTTCCTGAGAATTATTCTCATTCAAATTGGTATTCCTCCATTGGTCTTAAAGTAGATAATGGCTTATGTGTCCTCGAAAAACATTGTTGTGTTGATAAATGGTGCTCCTTCGGGTTTCTTCAAATGCACTAGGGGCATAAGACAAGGATGTCCTTTGTCTCCCCTTTTATTTATGCTAATCATTGAAGGCCTCAGTAGATTGATAATCAGTGCTAAATATGAAGGTAAAATTAAGGGTATTAAACTTTCAGCTGATTTATTAGTCTCTCATCTCCTGTTTGTAGATGATGTCTTACTAGTAGGGACAGATTCTATTTATGAATGGGCGAGATATAAGGAGATTATTAAGGTTTTCTGTGATGCTTCAGGTACGTTGGTGAGCTCCACAAAATCCAGCTTCTTTCATTACAGAATTGAGGAATAAAAGCTTGGTGATATTAAGGAGATTCTGCCTTATAAATGTTGTCGTCTGGAGGATGGATTTAAATACTTAGGCTACTTCTTGAAGCCTAATGGGTACTTGTTAAAGATTGGACATGGATATTGAAAAAGTTTGAATGCAGAATTAACCAGTGGACCTATAGACTACTATCGGTTGGGGGAAGACTCACTCTTGTAAAAGCAATATTGACAGGGATATCAGTTTACTGGTTCTCTCTCTCACAAGTTCCTTGTTTTATCATCAACTCTTTAAGAAAGTTTTTCTTTAATTCTATTTGGACTAGTGGCATGGATCGTAGTAATCCGGTTATGGCTAGCTAGGACATATTAGCATTACCTGAAAGTTGTGGAGGTTGGGGTATAAAAAATCTTTCCACCTTCAATGTTGCCCTTAGACTCAAAAGTTTTTGGATAGGACTTTTTGGCACTACTCTCTGGTTAATAGTGTTGTCTGTGAAATATATAAAAAGGGGTATTACTAAGTGGATCAGAAATCCAAAGAAAAGAATTAGGGGTGCTTCTCTTGTTTGGGTTGTTTTTCTCAAAGTCTACAATTGGTTGGAAAAAGATCTATTTTGGAGGGTAGGAAATGGTAAGGAGATTTTGGTCGGTATTGATCTGATTCTGGGTATGGAAGAAAATTACAAACTATGAGAGGATATTCTTAGTTTTTTGAAGGAATATGGTCTTTTTACCCTCGATAAAATTAAGAAGAGCAAGGATAAATATGCACAAAACACTTACTGGTTCAGTGCAAAGGATTTGGGTTTCATCGGGTGTGTTGCATATGAATGGGACTGTTATATAAGGTTTTTGAACTCAACTGGTTGCAAACTTACACAAGAGAAGGGTTCACTTATTTGGAATGGCAATTCAACTACAAGAATGGTGATGGCTAAGTCAACATATAACGCTATTATAAAAAACATATGCTTTTTTCCACAGCATTGGTGGTATAAACGACTTTTGTAATGGCAGATTCCATTGAAATTTAAATGTTTTATGTGGTATGCGTTGCAAGAGAGACTTAAAACCTGGGATAATCTTATGAAGAAAGGGTGATATGGGCCAAGTTTTTTCTCTTTATGCATAAACAACTCGGAGTCTACATATCATCTCCTTGTGGAGTGTGAATTTACTAGAAATATTTGGAACATGAGTTGTTCCTCTTTGAAGCTTGAGTAGAAGTGGGGTTATGAAAATTTTGATATATGTGCACTACACTAGTTCAAAAGTTGTAGATATCACCCTACTTTTCCAGTTCTGATATCCTGGTCCATTTGGCATACTAGAAGTAAGGTTGTTTTTTAGAACAAGGTTCCGAGCTTGCAGAATACTTGCATTCAAATTCTGAATTTACACAAAGTCTATTGTATGGAAAAGGCAACATCAAAGATTCAAAAAGTGAGCACTTTCACTCATAAGTTCATAGGTCCAGTTGCTTTCTTCGATGGTGCAGCTTCAAATGGTTTATGTGCGGAAGGTGGAGCAATTTTTTTAAATCGGGAACACTTTTTCTCATTAAGACTTAATTGTGGAATAGGTTCCAACATGGAAGCAGAGCTACTTGCACTCTGGTGTGTATTGAAAGTAGCAAATATTTTTGGTCTTGGTGGCCTCAAAGTCTTTGGGGATTCGAGGGTCACCATAAAATGGGCTTGTGGAGAATACATACTAAAAGTTACATCTCTTCTTCATTGGTGCAACAGGATCATGGCATAAATACAACTATACAATAATATATCTTGTGAGCACATCTATAGACAACATAACTCTCTGGCGGATAAACTGTCAAAACAAGCTATGGAAGGTGAAGAAGGTGTCATTGTGTGGGAAGAATTTCAGGGACTTCACATATGTGATATGGGATCTGTGAGGATTTTTGAATGATGATCTATTCGGGGACTATTTCTTGATGTCTTTTCTTTTTGGAAATATGGGTTTGAAACATGCATTTTCTTTTTGTAAAATCTTATTATGAGAAGGATGAACTCTGATAAGTTATTTTGCTGATAAGTATTTTAAAGACTTGAACGTCCATGTACTATTTGATTCAACATGAATATCAATAGTGTGCTTTTTTTTCTTTTTTCTTTTTTTGCTGTCGAAAAAAAAAAAAAAAACCTAGTGGAAATCAATCGCATTGATCACCCTACAAAAATCTCAATATTGGAGTATTGTTTCCTCTTTGAAAAATGAAGGAGCTATTATGTATTTTGTAATTAAAATAACAAAAATGTGATGCGTTAGAATAAGTAACACTCGTTAATTGGAGCCCTATGTTAGAATGTAATGATGACTTTAATATATTAGTTAGAAAGGAAGTTATGTAGCATAACCACCTAAAACACAATTGAGAATGAAATAATGATATATCAAATTACTCAATGAAAATAAAATGATTTTGAATTCGAAATTTAACTAGTCCATTCGATATTTTTTAGTATTGGAATATTCTTATTTGAATTTTGATTAATCACCCTACAAAAGTCTAATATTGGAGTATTGTTGCCTCATTGAAAAATGAAGGAGTTACTATGTATTTTGTAATTAAAATAACAAAAATATATTGAGGGTGTTAGAATAAGTAACACTCAATAATTGGAGCCATATGTTAGAATGTAATGATACTTTAATAAATTAGTTAGAAAGGAAGTTATGTAGCATAGCTACCTAAAATACAATTGAGAATAAAATAATAGTGATCTCAAATTACTTAATGATAATAAAGTGATTTTGAATTAGGAATTTAATTAGTCTATTTAATTTTTTTTCAAGTATTGGAATTTTTTATTTTATTTATTTATTTATATATATATATTTTATTTATTATTTATTTTTTCAGTATTGGAAGTTTGCTATAAGATATTTTCTTTCACTATCGGAATTATTCTATTCAAACTTTTTAGCATGAATTCAAATTCAAACTTAGTTTATGTGTGTTATAACAGGCCGTATCATTTCTTTTGCTCTTGAAACATCCTCGTAGCCTTTAAATTTAAACTTAATTTCTACGTGTTATAACAATTATCATTTATTTTGCGCTTAAAACGTCCTCGTAAGCTTTATCTTTCAATTTTTATGGTCGCAATCTCCTAAGATACCAATAACTAAATGGTAACTTTAATGAGCAAACATTCTCACCATGTCTGCTCACAAAATATATTGTTTTAATATATCACAAAATAAAAACTTCCATATTTTAATTTTAATTTGGTTGATGTAGTCATGAATTATTTTAACTAATTTTAATAACTTCCATTTTAATTTGGTTGGTGTAGTCATAAATTATTTTAACTAATATTAATGTTGTGAGGATTAATTATTTTAAAATGACTAGTGTCTCATGTGAGGCTTAGCTTACAATTCAATTACAATTAATTGTTTTTCTAACCTGGAAACTCCTCCTCCATTAATTAATAATCACAACACCTGTTCCTCCATTAGTGAATGATAGAAACATCCATGTCTCTTGAATGTTATCCTTCACCAATGTTGTGGTTTTTCTTTTGTGTAACTATTCGGCTGACCCGACTCCCTTCGTCTGTTTCATTTCCCTGTCCTCTCCGTTGGTTCCTTTTCTCATCAACACTACATAAAAGTAAGAAAAAACAACCAGAACATAATAACAATAATAAAAAGCAACGCAACACAGGAAGCTCTCCCTTGCTAGTTTAGATTTATTTCTCTATATGTGTCTACTTTCCTTTCTTAAATGTTGAAACACGTTTTTGATCCAAGACTAGTATATGTATGGAAACCCATAAAAAATAGAGCCACGGCTTGCCATTTATTGATGCCAAAGAAATTGTGAATTTGTTATACTGATAACAAAATACTTAATTGGTCCCCCTTACATATCACATTTTTTCCATACACCAGTGTATGAAGAATGAAATAATGGATGTCATTATGATCTATCCGCTTAGATGCCAATTACAACCTTATCAGTCATAAGGCGCTTAGAACCTTATAAAATCACTAGAAATTTCTTATTGACAAATGATATGGCAAAAGCTTTGATACAGTTGTGAATTTATATTGTGGCAACAAATTCATAAACTGCGACTGAGTGTAACCAAAGTACAATCCACAAATGATCGATCAAAATAAAAACCTAAAAACATAAGGAGCCAAGGCAGATTCTTTGAATCCCCTCTCATGCACAATCCCTTGTTGTGCGGTCATGCAATGTAGGTTCTTCGGTGTTCCTTCCTTTTGCTTTCCAAGTTCTGCAGTTATTTTAGTCTTTAGAAGATTCGTCTTGAAATGCATCAAATATGCCACTATTTTAGATTTGGGGGATCATAATCAACATCTTGAATTTCGGTTTCTATTTTTTTATTGATCTACATATTTCAGAAGCACAATAATGACCTGAGCATTTCCCATCCACCTCTTGATGCACTTGAGCTGAGGGCTGAGTAGCGTTTCTGGTTTTTTTTAAAAAAAATTGTATGTAAGTCGATGTCCAATTTACGAATGTATTTTGTGTGGCATTTACACTAGTTGCATATTTGCGAGTATTTGTTGGTTATTAAAAAATATTGATGTTTCCTTTCAAAACAAATATTTTGTTGGGATAGTTACAATAAGTGTATTATGATATAATACCTTAGTCACCTTTCTACTTTGTATAGAGGACTCTATCTATGCTAATAGTCGTAGATTGTTATGGATATCGTAGGATTTAATGCTCAACCAATTGAAATGGCAGGGCACTGTACTGTTACTGGGAAACACCTCACATACGATGACTGAGGAGAAGCATGAGTCATGATCAGGCACTAACAAGGGAAAAGCCATAAATAAATTTACTCCAAACTTTACACTAAAGTACCTGAAAGTTGAATATGTTAGCAAATTGTAGACACAACAAAGCCATTCTATTTAAAACCAACCTCTGTCCAAAAGGAACTTGCATTCACATTGTTTCCATGGGTATGATTAGCATTTATGCCTCCTAAACCACCAAAAAAGTCATCTTTGTCAGCATCCCATCCAACCCAATTATCACTTCCCGCCCCAACTGTTTCACCTTTAGATCCTTTTACAACGCCAATTTCTGGCTACTTACTAACAGTATTATTTATATATGAATCATTCTGAATCCCTGATTTATGACTATCACCCCAATCATCCCAACCTTTAAAATTGTTGTTGCCACTTCCCTAGCCATCATAATAGTGCTTAGACATATTATTACTAGTGGCTCAAGGATTGGAGGAGCTCCCATGTCTGATTTCATGATAGTCTCCTATATTTGTGTCATTCATGACAACATTGGGACTTTAATGTTGGTACTCTCCTGCATTCCAAGTCAATCCTACCTCTTTTGCATAAGCTTCAACTTTTTGGGAGGCCATGGCCATGACTCCTTTCATCATTCCCCACGTCCTGGAACCAATCTTCGTTGTCTTTGAATCAACAACAGAGACTGTTTCATTTACCTTTTGATCATATCCACCTTCTTGAACTATAACCCCGGTTGCATCTAAAGTATATGATCCAATACAGAACGATTTGAGCTTGGTTGCATCTCCAGCTTATCAAGTTCAAAATCCAATAGCTATACCCATTATGGAGTGCAGAAGCTGAAGTTTGAAAGACTTGAAAGCATCGACTATGACGCCCGAAGCGGGCCCTGTTGGTTTATATGTGAAGAAATCAAGACTGAGAAGATCTACAACAAAGCTTTCCAATCTTTCCAAAGAGTCTCACAAGAGCAGGAAGATGATAATTACCGAATCATGCACTTCGGCGGCACCCAAAACATCTCCTCCTCAGTTGGTTGTGTTCGAGATTCACACGGACATGGGAGATTATTATATGCAGTAGGCGCACCTTAATGTGAATGAGGAAGTAACAATGGTCAAAGATTATGGAGAATCTAATCTGCATCGCCAGGAAGACAGGATAGCATGAAACACGTATGAAGACAATGCAAGGCATTGGCAAAAAGCAATAATTTTAGTTTCATATTCTTTGATCATGGCATATAATCAACTTATTCCAAGAATATGCTTACTGGTGTAGTAACAGGTGATGCTACCTGCCTGGAGCGTGCTACAACACGTTCTTCTCCCTACAGATACCAATGTATCCACACTTGACATCTCTTCGAACCACATGCCCTGGAATCGAGACAAGCTAACTGCATTCCAACCACGCATCCAGTCTTGGAAAGGTCAATGATGAATTTTGAAAACATGGAGAGGCCACCTTGAAGAGTTAATGACGATTGCTGTGATGTGATCGTTGCAGGCCTGACAGCTATTGCGATGTGACTGCTGCAAAACCATGAAGAAGCTGGTAGATCATGACGTCGGAGACTCAGGAGCGAAGCGTTACGCTACTCTGTCATATAAAGCATCGCAGGTTACCTCAAATAGGCCTGCACGGGCATTAATAACAGATAACGCATGCTCTGTGGAAACATCGATGAAAATCATGAGATCTATGGAATTTTCGAGTATTCATTCTGACACATGCTATGCCACCAAACTAGGAAGGGATTTTCGAGGAAGACGTCATCAACTCAAGCCCAATCAAAATGTAACAAATTTATATTATTTTAATAAATTATATAAATATTTTTTTTTAACTATACACAAATCACCTAAAACTATAGACTAGAGGAAACAATTATAGAGCCTATGAAAAAATTAATAATACATGCACGATAAATATATATCCCCTATCGGGGACATAAAAAAGAGGCTAGAGACATGTTTTAATGTCTTTGAATAACATAGACACTTTTCGTTCAATGGATAAACATGTGGTTGGGGAAGACTGCATGCAAAAAATACAAGAGGATTCACCTAGTTGGACACCGTGTAACCTATGTTGGTACCCTTAGAGTAGTATTGCATCACACAAATCATATATGAAATTGTCTTCCACATACCTATGGGTATATCGAAAGCTCCTTAGGTGCACCTCATACCAGTCTTACGTAATCATGTCAATGGTCATGTTGTGATTATACACCAAGAACAACACTCAGAGAGATCCTTCTTACATACCAAGGAATTAGGTAGTTCGACAAAAGGTACGATCTATTCTCCTTGGTTGGTGTGGTGAAAGATTCAACCAATAAATATTGTTGGAAACCCTCTCGTATATCAAATAGTTATAGCACTTGACACTCATATGTCCGTGGGACCCTACAAATCCTAGCCCCTTCTTGTGAGCCCCAACTTCTGTAGCACATGTAGTGAAATTCCTACACAATTTGCAATATCAAGAATTTGGAAATTTAATTGGTGCAGTAATATTCAAAAGGAAGTAATACTCCTAGATTAAATAAAAATTAAATTAAATTAAAAAAAAGGGGCATGACAACACCATTGTGGGATATATATCTCAAAATAATCCTTGCATGACATTGATTGTCGTGGTGTCACTTTGCAATAAACATTTTTTTTGGACCCGCTAGTACCATTACTTGTGACTCCTCTCCGTAGATTCCTCTCAAGACACTAATTGTGTTGGGATGGCTCTTGGATAACCTCTTCAATGGACCTAGTGGACCCCTGAAAAACACCCATAGCATGTTAGCAATGGATGAATTAAATTAAATGGCTAAGTATCTCATCCATAAAATGGAAACTAATAAGTCTTCCCTCGCTACACAAGCCAATCTTTGTATTGATCAAATTGCGAAGCTGAAAGGTGATATTGAGGAGGGTGATCATGCCTTTGGTGAATGCTCCCATAAGGGTAATCACTTTAAAGGGGAAGAAGATCTCGCTTATGACTTCCAATATCTTGACGTTCCCACAACTTAATTCCCCGCTTCCATAAAGTTAATTTAAATAAGTTTAATGGGTCGGATCCAATAGGTTGCGTTGACCAAATGGAGGACTCATTTTCCCTCCATGCCACAACAGATGACCTATTGAAGCATCAAATAGGTGTCCTCTATCTAGATAAGTAATGTTGTTAGTGGTGGAAATGGCACAAGAAAGCATCTCTTGGGGTCACCACATGGGGACAATTTGTGAAAGCCATGTTTGCTCACTTTATGAATGATACTGATTTTTTGGGCCATTTCACTAAATTGTGCCAAACCAACATAGTGGAAGCCTATATTGATGTTTTTGAACATTTGTTGTTAGAATCTAAAATTTAACTGATTTATTTTTTAAGCAATGCTTTAGTAGTGGTCTTAAGGAGGAAATTAGAGCCCAAGTATAGATGAACCACCCTATTAAACCCTAAAAATCTATAACCTACCAAGTTATAGATTTTTCTCAATCCAAACTCCAAAACTTGCTCCATGTCCCCACCCAAATATGATGGCTCCTCAACAACTCGCTCCACCCCTCAAGGTCTATGATTTGACCTGGGTTGAAATGACAAAACATCAACTCGAGAGTCTCTACTACAACTACGATGACAAATATTATCCATGGAATAAATGTAATGAGCAAACATTATTTATGGGCGTTTCTAAGAACATTTTTTATGAGGAAGTCAATGGTGAGATTCAAGAGAAAGACACTCCCATCACTAAGGGAGTTCCTCTTTTTGGTTAGCTAGTTTGATCTTCCTTCACCATTTGATAGGTATTTCTTCTCCTTGGATATTAAAATTGGTTGTCTATATCAAACAATGGAAGTCCGTTATCTTAATTGATAGCCTCAACACCCATGATTTTATTCATTGTTGTGTTGCCTAAGAAACAAATTGCTATATCCATGTTGTTAACAACTTTTAGATTATGATTATCAATGGAGGATCTATTAAATGTGGTGGTTTTGGCTGGTGTAAAATGTGAAACTTTGAATGGGCGAGTATTCCCTGAAAACTTGAGCGACATTACACGGAAAATCCTTCAATACTCGTGTAGTTGTGCAAAAGGTTAGATTCATAAATTCTGTAGCACATTCAAATCTTCTCAACTGCATTTGAGTGCCAAAGAGGTTTAAACTAGCTTCTACCATGTACTTGGGCATTTGCTAGCCCCATCATTGTACCAAGAATTCCCTTAATGAAGAGGAGCATTCACATCTTGAACTAGTTCTTTGAAGACCTCTGTTTTGGCTATAAAAGGAAGCCATGGGCATGCATTCTATAAGAAAAACTTAGAGAAAAGTTATGCTACAAGCTTGTTTAGATGACATCTCTTTCATCCACATTCTTACCACTCATTGGCATTCCAAGCTCCCTTGACTTGTTCCTCAAGAAGCAAATATTTCCTTCATCATTCCAAGTTTGTTTGTGAGCAATTAGAGAGAGCTCAAAGGACCCTTTCCCAAGGGAGTGTTGGATGCCATTTGGAAGCTACATTCCCTTTCCAAAGGGGGTGTTGGGTGCCCCTTTGGAAGCTACATTCCCTAAGGTGATACCATTGTATACGTGCTTTTCCAATGGACATATGCAATTTGGTTGAAGCCCATCTCCTGTAATTGTTTTCATATCATTTTGACAAGTTTACTTCCTGAAATAGCTCCTATGTTTGTATTGATTTGTTTCTTTGCTTCAACACTATAGTATTACACTAATCCACTCATGATTTGTTGTCTTGTTTGCAACCTACAATGAAAGGAGATTTAAATCATCATTGAGCCATTTTTTCTCACAACAATACCACCAAAAGAATATGAAATAATGCTTGAATTAAACACATTTTATGTAAGGTCTATGTTACTATTTTCAATAAAATGCTTTGTTTGATCTCATATTAGGCTTTTAGTTTAGCATCATACCCAAAATGCATTCATATGATTATCCACAAAGATGTTTAAAATATATTAAAAAATGCATTCATATGATTATCCACAAAGATGTTTAAAATATATTAAAAATAAATTGTCCATTTAAGTGACGTTCACAAAGTTAAGGTTATAGCTACATATATACGACTATATATAAAAAAATATATTAGATCATATCCAAAGATAGATTAAATTAAATTTGCAATTAAAACAATATTTTTTTTTTTAGGCACGCATAAATTAAGTTTAAAGTTACAAAAATTTAAGTTTATAACTGAGATAATCATCTTTGATTAAAGTCATGGATAGATAAAGTTAAGTTCAAAGCCAGGTAAATTTATCTTTTATAGACATAGCAGAAATCCAAGTTCAACATCGATCTCAAATACATAATTTGTATGTATTGCAATTAAAAGTTACCATATTTTTAACTAATGCATTGTTAAACTATTAAATTAATTAAACATTATGTAATGACATTAAACAGTTATTGCATACAAATGACATTTAATAATTTTTACTAAAGTTGAACATTATATTGCGTCTCTAATTTAGATCATTTACACAAGACATTTTATAAATAAAAAAACATCAACATGACATGAAAATTGTCACGAACCTAGTGACCTCCCAATACCAATTGAACTGTGAAAACAACCATAATTTTACCTAGAAAACACCCATGACCTTCCAGTTTGTTTTTCTATTGGTTAAATTGGAATTTATAGTGAATTTATGAATATATTTGAACAACATGGACATTTAAACATGTATGAAAGTTATGCAGCATAATTGCTATGAATGCAAATCCATTGACAACAGTAATTCCAGGCAATTAAATAGACATTCAACAATACTACCTTAAGCATATTTCAATGTTATTTACAACACATTTCACACACAAGGAAATAATTATATGAAAATGTAACCGATTGTTTGCAGACCAAGGACATTCCACCCAGCCATAGGCTCTGTCAAGCCATATCTTACTTTGACAGGTCACCCCCGAGCTAGGACTATCACTCCACAAGAAGGTGTTGGTTTCTCTAGCTACATCTATCCCCTAGCCAAGGAATGGGGATCCCTTCTTTGAGTTAACAGTACCTCAGGCTCCCTTCTCTAAGCTAACAATACCTCAGGTTTGTTACCCCTAATTCCTTTCCAGGCTGGAGGGAGTTCCACTGTTCTATGTCTGGTTCATTGTGTACATCAGGGTCATGATGGTACATAGTAGTACGGAATGCTACCTCGACTGACAAGGTTTTGAAGTAGATAATTCAAGATCCACAACCAGAAGGTCTTCTCTCTGACATGAAGGGATGATGGAATGAAGGCTACCTCTCTCTACTTATATGCATGCTTGACACTAGACAAGTGGCACCAAAGTGAACAAGTGGCATGCATGAGGTTGGACACTTTTCACTTTCCCAAAGAGATTTGGATAGGTGGCATGTATGAGTTAGGTACATTTTCCCCTTTTTGTGGAAGCGGGGTTCCCCATCTCTTTTTCTTTTGTCCTTTAGTCTACAACAACCAATGATTTTTACATTAAAGAGTGGGAATTTACAAATTTACATATCTTTGTCACTCTAGACCATGCATATCTGGCTTGTAGCCCTTTCATAAATATTTACATTTTTATACATATTGGGGTAAAAAACGGGGTGTTACATTTCCCCTCCCCCTTAATTTATGCACCATCCTCGATGCATGTCACACTATTTACATATACAAAATTTCAAAATAGATGCGGGTATGCTTCTCGCATAGTATCCTCAAGCTCCGGCATTGCTTCCTCAAGGCTGTAATGTGTCCACTGGAATTTTACTTGCCTGATGGCCCTGATCCGGAGCAACATGACTTTCTTGTCTAGGATACGTACTGGTAGCACCGATACATCTCCCTCTGATTCCACCTTAATCAAGGCCCAATCAACAATGTGGTTAGGATCATGCACATACTTTTTCAATAAAGATACATGAAACACATTATGCACTTTTATGCATGCATGCAATGCAAGTTCATATGCAACATGCCCTATCCTAGTTAATATTTCAAACGGCCCACAATTCCAGTCACTAACTTAGGACATATCCCAAGCTTCAGTGAACTTTTCTTTGGCCTAACTTTTAGATACACATGATCACCAACTTTAAATTCTCTTGCTATTCTTCCTTTGTCTGCATAACTTTTCTGTTTGTTTTGTGCTATTTTCAAATTATTTATGATCTTAACCATCTATTCTTCCATTTCTTTGACCAATTCCATCCCAATAACCACTCAGTCTGCCAGATTATCCCAACTGATTAGGGTATTACATTTGCTTCTGTATAAGGCTTCAAATGGAGTCATATTTAAAGATGCACGATATCCATTATTGTAAGCCAATTCAACCAAATGCAAGTAATCTTCTCATTTTGATGGTTCATCCATCACATACATTCTGAGCATATCTTCAATAACTTGATTTACCTTTTCAGTTTGTCCATCGGTTTGCAGGTGATATGTTGTACTCATATTTAGATTTGTTCTAAATCTTTTGAATAATCCCTTCCAAAAATTTGAAGTAAATTTTGGATCTCAGTCTGAAACAATTACCCTAGGTATTACATGTAATCTTGCAATCTCTTTCATATAAATTTATGCTATGTTGGCTACCTTATGAGTTGATTTAACTAGGATGAAGTCTACAAATTTTTTCAATTTATCCACCACTTCCATAATTCAATCATGTTGTTTGACTGTCTTGGGTAATTTGGTGATGAAATCTATTGTCACCACATCCCATTTCCATTCTAGAATTGACAACGGTTGGACTAATCCCGTTGGATGTCCATGCTCAACCTTCACTTTTTGGCATTCCATACATTTTGATATATAATCAGCTATATCCTTTTTCATTCCTGTACATAAGTATTAGCTTGTTGTTGTTGTTGTAGTCTTTTGATATCCGAGATGTCCTGCATATGGCACCTTATGTATTTCATCCATTACCATCTTCCTTAATTCCATAGAATTAGGAATGTAAATTCTGTTATTTAATTCCACAGAATTAGGAATGTAAATTCTGTTATTATTCATAAGAATCTCATCATTCTACAAACTGTATCCTTTGAATTTATGTTGTAATTCTTCTGTTGTAATCCTTCGTTCACCTGTATATAATGCTGGTATGAAATAACAACTTCCAGAATCTTGCTTTTTAAATCTGATTGGCACACACTAATGGCTGTAGCTTGCATTGTATGTGCTCTTTAGCTAAGTACATCTGCAAATTTATTCTCCTTTCCTTTAATATGTTTGATTTCAAATTCGAACTCACATAGGAATTCCAACCACCTTTTCTGTCTTGCATTTAGATTTTGCTGCTCAAATATATACTTCATCCCACTATGATATGTTCTTAATTTGAATTTTCTGCCCATGAGATAATGTCTCCACATTTTTAAGGCATGCACTATAGCATCCAACTCTAAATCATGAGTGGCATAATTTTTTTCATGCTCCTTTAACTTTTTGGATTCATAACAAACCACATGCCCACTTTGCATGAGTACACCACCAATTCCTTCTTTACAGGCCTCTGTACATACCATAAAATATTCATTTGGATGAGCAATTTTGAGAATTGGATCATTTGTAAGTAATCTCTTCAACTCTTGGAAACTTTTTCACACTTGGTTGTCCATTCAAATTTGTCTCCCTTCTTTTGTAAAGAGGTAATTGGATGTGTTACTTTTGAGAATCCTTTTACGAACCTTCTGTAATATCCATCTAGTCCCATAAATGATCTGACTTCTGTTACATTCCTGGGTGTATGCCACCCCATGACACCTTCAATCTCATTTGGATACGCTACTACCCCTTCCTAAGATATGATGCGTCCCAAGTATTGGATTTGTTTTTTATATAATGAACATTTACTTAGTTTGGGATATACATGATTCTCCCTTAATATCTATAAAACTAATTTGAAATGCTCCTCATGCTCTTCCATCGATTTTGAGTAAATAAGAATGTCATCTAAAAACACAATTACAAACTGGTCCAAATAATTTCTAAATATGCCATTCATTAAGCACATAAAGGTAGCCGGTGCCTTTGATAATCCAAATGGAAGTTCCACAAACTCATAATGACTATATTGGGTCCTGAAGGTTGTTTTGTTGATATATTCATCCTTTATTCTCACTTGATTATATCCTGATCTCAAATCTATCTTGGAGTAAATCCTTGCTCCCTTGGCTGGTCAAATAGGTCATCAATTCTGGGTAGAGGATATTTTTTTTTCACTGTAACCTTATTTACTTTCCCAAAGTCAATACACAATCTCAAGGTCCCATTTATTTTTTTACAAAGAGTACTGGTGCTCCCCAAGGAGACACACTTGGTCGTATGTATCCTTTCTTCAATAACTCTTCAAGCTAACTTTGTAGTTCTTTCAATTCATGCGTACTCATTCTATATGGTATTTTAGAAACTGGGGCAGCTCCATGCACTAAGTTAATAGAGAAATCAATATATCTTTTTGGTGGTAATCCTGGTATTTCTTCAAACACATCTGCATATTCCTATAATACTCGGAAATATTCCAAGTTAGGACCCTTATCCTTTTTTGGTTCCTCCACATGAGCTGCATACACCTCACACCCTTTTCTGAAACATATTTATAGTTGTACAAATAAAACTTGCCTTATGGAAATAGGCCTCGGAATGCCTTTCACTATCTTATGCTTTCCTTCTTCATTAAGATAAGTGAGAGTCTTGTTATGGCAATCTAACATGATATGGTGTGCATCCAACCAGTCCATTCCAATAAGTACATCGTAAGAACCAAGATATATTATGTTCAAATCTACCCTTGTATGGAGTCCATTCATATCTATGGAACAACATTTTACTATCTCACCGATTCTTCTTTTAGTTCCAGTAGCACCCTGCAACATCCATGAATTATCATGTTTGATTTTCTTTAAGTTAAATCTTTCAACCAAATTGGGATCAATATAACTATGACTTGCCCCTGAATCAATTAAAATGGCAATGGGTTGATCATCAATCTTACCTTCAATCTCAATCATATTGGACTAGTGTTCTGCATGCTTGTTATCTAGAGCTGCATAGATTTTGGGAATATCTCTAGCCACATCCTCCACTATGCTTGCTTCTTGTATGTTATGCATAGTTTTCATTTGATCTTGTCTAAAGGACAATTTATGAATGTATGATTCCCTTCACATCCCCAACATTTAAATGGGGTAATTGTTCTTTTTCCTTGGGTCTCTGCATTCTGTGGTCCTTTCGGGTTGGGATTGCCCTGCTGAAATGAACTCTGTTGATTTCTTAAGAAGGGAGGTTGGAATCCTTTCTTCCTTTGATCCTTCTTATCTCTTTGCTTATCCCTCCAAGATTTTTGTACAAATTCTCTGACTCTATTATGATCATATAGATGCCTAGCTTTTCGAATGGCCTCTTCAAGGGATTTTGGTTCATCATATTGGCTTCTGTCTTTGTAAAATGTAGTAAGTCCACTTAGAAACCTATGAATTTTTACTTTTTCCTCCTTAATAAACCCCACATACCTCAACAACTCTAAGAATTTCCTTTCATAATCCTCCATACTCATAGCTCCCAACTTGAGTTCAAAGAACTCCTCCATTTTCGTCTTATAATAATGTTCATATAAGTATTTATATTGGAAATACTTTTTGAAGTGTTTCCATGAAAATTTATTCTCACTGATATGCTTCACTTCCACTAGTTGATCCCACCATATGGAGGCCTTCCCCTTCAGGTTATAAATGGCTATTCTAGCCTCCATATTTGAAGAGTAATTATGCAAGCACAGGTATTTCCTCGTCCCTAATAGCCAAGCCTCAACATCTTCACCTTTCTTGTTCTCACCATCAAAAGTAGGTGGTTTAATCTTTCTAAGTTCTCCTTGCAACACTTCTTCCATATGTATTCTTTTATTATTCCTCCTTGGATACATTTATGGACTGCTGCTAGAATCCTCTGTGGTATAAGATCTCATATTTTCCGGAGGTGGTGAATGATGATGTCCATGACCTTTAGTAACACTCTTAAAGTGTCTAGATTTTTCATGAGATCTCTTCTTTGAACTGAACCTATCCTCCTTATCAAAGCATGAAACTGATCCAACCTACAACTATCTCTGTAACAAGTTCAAAGTTTGCATAAGTTGAGTATTTAACTGATTTTGTTGCTCCTGATCCCTCAACATTCTCTCATTATAAGCTTTACAACTCTGTACTTCCATCCTCAAACTTTTCATTGTTTCCACTAGCTCTACTGATTCTAAGTTGACACTGTGTCCATTTGATTTTGTTTCTTCATTTCCTATATTGATATTCTGCCCTCTGGATTCTTCTCTCAAACTACCTAAAATTTCTATCCCTTCCATCTTTACTGTATAATTATGTTTGCATGGCAGTAAGTTGTAAACCTATAAACTGTAGTAACTTGCCACACAAATATCTGCAATGTGTTCAAATAATCATAATCTGTTAGACAAATTCTTTCCAAAAAATCATAACAAATTTTATGCATAAAAACAAATTATGGAAAATTCCCCCTTTTGACAACTTTTGTCAAAAGTAAGTTGTAGGCTCCTTTTTTGTTAGATTTCTGGAAATTTAGAAAATATTGATTCATATTCAAGTTCATTGTTTTTGTTCTCCTACTGGTACTATCTCCAATTACCATACCCATGTTCAATATTGGTTTCACCACTAAGAGTTATATCTATCTGAAAACACAATTTCTATCCAATTTCACTCTCTTTTATGTAACTGCAACTATTCTAAAGGACCACTTTTGGAGACATGTATAAGAAAAACGGTAAGGAACTGGACTTTTTTTTGTATTAGACACTAATAACCCATATAATGGTGTGCACATGTACACTTTCACTGTTCGGATATGATGCTCTTATCAAAACTTACAAAATTATGAAATCACCAACTTTTAATTTCCGTCATTCTCCCAGACTTAGAATTGTTACTAAAAACTGCTATCTTCCAAACTAAGCACTTTTTGAAAAATTTCCTCTAAGAAAAGTTGTTCGTCTTGGTGAGTAGAACAAATGTTGAAACCAGTAAATTTTTTGGTTATGATTTATGGGGCCACTTTTGCCTCCATGTTTTCAAAAATCGCACTTTCGCGAGCCCAAATAGTGGATTTTGGCCTTTTTTCAACCCCCAGGTTCACATATTTTTGAATTTGGCCACAAGGCCCCAGATTCATCTATGCGCATGGATCACAACTGCATTGTAACAATTTGAGCCTCAATTGGGCCTCCATCTAACCTTGGGCTATACACCTTCAAAAACCATTAAACTGAAATTTTTGTCCAATCCGAGTAGAATGTGTCCTTGTCCCTCACTGGTGATCTCGTAGTCTCCTTTAATAGTGTCGAAATGGAACAAGTCTCATTAGTTTATGATTTAATATGCTCCTGATATGGAAAAAACAAGATTTTAGCTCGTTTTTTTTCAACTTTTGTAAACCTTTCATTTTCATGCAACCTGATGCATGAGATCACTGTCATTTCTTGATATCGGGCACCCATAAATAAACTATTGAAACACCCTTCTCTTTTTTATCTACACCCATCATATGCCACCCATATCGCCTTATCGGTTATCGGTGATAAGCAGTTTCAAGATCCAAAAAGAGTGGTTTCCTGAAACTGCTTTTGCGAGCCTGAATGCAAGAGGGGGTGACACATTGCAAGGTGGTTTCCATCTTAGGCTCATTCCCATCAATTATCTGTTGCGCAAGTTCGTGGACTTGAAGCAATGTTGGCCATCGATTAAATCTACACGATATTCCATGGTTGACATGATTGACGTGTTGATGTATATGTAACTTCGGAATGTATTTCATCAGTGTATTATATATATATTTATTGTACCCTTATAAGAGATGTGTTATTCCTCTATAAGGAAGTGTCGTCATGTGGATTGACAAGTGTCGCAAGTGTGTGTACTTGCCGATGGGTTATTAGACCACCTTATGGGGTCGGCCCTAATTAATATATAATATAATGTGGATGTACTCAAGTAGACAAGTCGGCCCCAGTAGGTCACTGGGCAAAAAGGTGAGTATAAATAGAGATAGGAGATCTCTATTTTACTCACTCGGAAAAGTAACTATCTCTCTCTCTGAAAAGTGGCGCACTAGTGAGGAGGAGGAGGATCATCTGCTAGGAGACTATCTCTATATTATTTGGTTGTATTTTGGTTGAGCCATTGCTCTCTCTATCTCTGAGGAAGTTGTGGGGTTTTTCACCTTAGGGTTTTCCCCACGGAAACTCTGTGTCTCTTGTCTCTATGCTTTTGATTCTTGTGATGCTTGTGATGCTTGTCATATTATGATTGTAATGCATTGATATACTGTAGATGTTATTCTCTCAGCAAAGATCCTATAGTATTGTGATTTAATACTAAAAATTTAACATGGTATCAGAGCTTAACTGAGAAGAAGACATTTTGCAGTGACGGAAGCTTGTATTCCTTGTTTATTGGGTTTCTCTCCACAGATTTTTGAAATTCAGTAAAGTACATTGGATCTACTCATCAAGGCGCATCTATCTGTCCAATCAGAATTCAGTTCCGAGCATTTTCATATTTGGCCCTAAAAATTAGGGTTTCCACAAAAATAGGAATTTCTGGAAACTGAATGTACAGCTGGAAGCTCCTTGCAAAAATCGAAGGTTAGAGCTTTGGATCGAGATTTTTGGCCAAGTAGATCTCCGGGAAACTCAAACCCTAATTCAGGGCTCTCCCCAGTGAACCCGGGAGGACAAAAAGGCAATTTTGAAGGACAAGACTTTGCTGATCTCAAATTCTGAATGTACTAGGCTGATCAGCTATCCAAGGCGCATCTTTCTATCCTTTTGGAATTTTGAAATTCACATTTTGAATTTTTAGGGTTTCTCTGACAAACCCTAATCCGGGACCAGATCCAGTTTTCAGCACTTCAAGTGGTAAGTCCTAAATCTTTTCTATTTCCATTTGAAGTACTCTTAAAGATGTCTCTACACACCAAGCTTGAGGATAAGCTTGAAGGGGCTGATAACTTCCGAGCCTGGAAGTATAGAATTGGGCTAATCCTAGAAGAGAATGAGTTGGACTCATATGTGAAAGAAGACATCCCTATCCCAGAGGATGAAGAGGCAAAGGCATTGCACAAGAAGAACTTGGTCAAGGCAAAGAGAATCATTGCTGATTCTATCAAAGACCATCTCATACCCCATGTGTCCTCTCTCAAGACACCCAAGGAGATGTTTGAATCCTTGACCAAGCTATTTGAAGGAAAGAACATAAATCGGAAGATGACCCTGCGGAACCAATTGAAAGCAGTAAAGTTTCAGAATGGAGAAACCATCCAATCTTATTTCTCAAGGGTCTCTCAGATCAAGGAACAATTAGAAGCAGTAGATGAAATGGTGGAAAATGGTGAAGTGGTGATGACTACTCTAAATGGCCTACCCAGGTCATGGGATTCCTTTATTCAAGGAATTTGTGCAAGGAAGAAGTTGATCTCTTTCAGTAGACTTCGGGAAGAATGTTCTCAAGAAGAAGCTAGACTTATAGCTCGTGAGGAAAATATGGGAGGTGAAGATCAAGCTCTTGCAGCTCACACCAAAAGAAGTAAATCCAAGAAGGAATCATCTCATAATAGAAGATTCTCTCACCATCATCATTATCATAAAGATAAGAAAGATCTCAGATGCTTCACTTGCAATGAGAAGGGACATTTTGCTTCAGATTGTCCCAAGAAGAAGAAAGACAACAACAACAACTTCAGTAAGAAGAAGAAGGGCAGCAAAAGAAGATTTCATGCTCATACTGCCGAAGATGATGAACCCCCAAAGAAGAAGGCTAGGGCAGAAAGTAGTAGTGATGATGACTCATCAAGTGAAGAAGAGTATGTTCTGATCTCTGCACTCACTGGTACCATCTCCCATGGTTGTAATGATTGGTTGATTGATAGTGGGGCTTCCAAACACATGACTGGGTTCAAGGAATCATTTGTGAACCTTTCTGAACATGAATCACCCCATAAGGTGAAACTTGGGGATGATTATCAATACCCAATCAAAGGAAGTGGTGAAGCCTCTTACAACCTAGATTCTGGAAAATATCTGAAGATGAAGGAAGTCCTCTATGTACCTGGGCTCAAGAAGAACTTACTCTCCATCTCTGCTTTAGATGCAAAAGGTATGAGGGTTGCATTTGTTGATGGCCAAGTACTAATGTGGCCAAAGGGAAAGACCATAGATGATGCAGTAGTGATTGGAGAGCAAGAGGGAGGACTGTATAAATTAAAGGGTCAACCTGAACATGCCATGGTACATGAATCCATGGAGCCAAGTGAACTTTGGCATAGAAGACTTGCTCACATGCACTATAAAGCACTTCCAATTGCAAGCAAGGCTGTAGAGGGTCTTCCTGAAATCAAGACCAAACATGAAGGTGTTTGCAAAGGATGTGCAAAAGGTAAGAACATTAAGAAGGCTTTCCCAAGCAGTGAAAGCAAGGCAAAAGACATCCTGGAAATCATCCACTCAGATGTATGTGGCCCCATGTCATCCAGTTCCCTAAGTGGGTATGTTTACTATGTATCATTTATTGATGACTTCTCCAGGAAGACTTGGGTATACTTCTTGAAGGGCAAAGATGAGGTGCTTGATAAATTCAAGGAATTCAAAACCTTGATGGAGAATCAAACTGACAAGAAGATAAAAACTTTCAGATCCGACAATGGTGGAGAATTCACCTCAAATGACTTCAAGAAACTTTGCAGTGATTCAGGGATTAAGAGGGAGTTGACTGCTCCTTATAATCCTCAACAGAATGGAGTTGCAGAAAGGAAGAACAGAACTATCATGGAAGCAGCAAGGGCAATGTTGCATGACCAAGATCTTCCTATGCATCTATGGGCAGAAGCAGCTAGAACAGCTGTATATGTGCAGAACAGAACACCCCACAAGATATTGGACAACAAGACACCAGAAGAGGTATTTTCTGGTAAGAAACCTGAAGTCAGCCATCTCAGAATATTTGGTTGTCCAGTATATACTCATGTCCCAAAAGAGAAGAGGACTAAACTAGATCCTTCAGGAAAGAAGGGCATCTTTGTGGGTTATAGTGAAAGCTCAAAGGCGTACAGAATATACTTTCCAGGGTTCAAGAAAATTGATGTCAGTAGGGATGTAACATTTGATGAAAACTCAGCATTCATCAAATCAAGAAAGACACCTACAGAAGTTTATGAAGAACCTAAGGAAACAAGATTTCAAGACACTACCATGACTGAAGCAGTTCTAGAAGCTGTTCGTGAGTTTGAAGATCCACAAGAACCTGTAGATCCACCCCGTGAGGATAACTCTCACAAGAGGAAACCTGTATGGGCTAGAGAGCTCATTCATGATGCAGAAAGATTTGGCATTCCAGAAGAAGAACACAGAGCAAAGAAGAGAACCAGGTCACACACCAGTTATGTTGCTTTACTCTGTGACATTATGAACAAAGAGCCTTCCAGTTATGAAGAGGCAGCAGAAAAGAAGGAATGGAAGGATGCTATGGTTGAGGAATACCAATCAATAATGAAGAATGATGTTTGGGATGTTGTCCCAAGACCTAAAGAGAAGTCTGTTGTGACTTCCAAGTGGATCTACAAAATCAAGCACGCTGCAGATGGCAGTGTGGAAAAATACAAAGCAAGATTCGTGGCTCGTGGTTTCTCTCAAAAGGAAGGAATAGATTATGAAGAAACCTTTGCACCTGTAGCCAGGTATACTTCCATCAGAACAGTACTTTCCCTGGCTGCAGCAATGAAATGGAAAATACACCAGATGGATGTCAAGACTGCTTTCCTGAATGGTGTAGTAGAAGAGGAAGTATATGTGGAACAGCCACTCGGCTTTGAAATACATGACAGGGAGTCATATGTGTGCAGATTGAAGAAAGCCTTGTATGGCTTGAAGCAAGCTCCCAGAACTTGGTATGGTAGGATGGACAGCTTTCTATCTAGCTTGGGCTTTACCAAGAGTAAAGCAGATTCCAACCTTTACTATAAGGTTGAGGAAGGGAATCCAGTGATTTTACTTCTGTATGTCGATGACCTATTTGTGACAGGAGATGACAGACTGATTGCAGATACTAAGAGGAAGCTTGCAGCTGAATTCGATATGAAAGGTTTGGGAATGATGCACTATTTCCTAGGTATGGAGGTGTGGCAGAATGCAGGTGGGATCTTCCTTGGTCAAGGGAAGTACACAGTAGATATCCTGAAGAGATTCGGGATGATGGATTGCAAGGCCATGGCCACACTGATGGCATCGAATTTGAAGCTTCTTTGTGATGCTTGATCTGAGCCAGTTGATGTTTCTATGTATCGTCAGATTATTGGGTCCTTGATGTACCTGACGAACACGAGACCAGACATTTGCTTTGCTGTGAACACATTGAGCCAGTTCCTGACGGATCCGAGGAGTGTTCACCTGGTTGCTGTAAAGCATGTTCTGAGGTACCTGAAGGGTACAGTGGATTATGGGCTCAGGTATGAGGCGAATCAAAAGTTTAAACTGCAGGGGTATGTTGATTCAGATTGGGCTGGCAGTGCTGCAGACAGGAAGAGCACATCTGGGTGTTGCTTCAGTATGGGATCAGGTGTGATCTCTTGGTTTAGCAGGAAGCAGTCCTGCGTAGCACTGAGTACAGCTGAGGCAGAGTATGTTGCAGCCTGTTCAGCTAGCTGTGAGGCAGTATGGCTACGGAAGCTACTGTCTGAGTTATTTGATCTCCCGTTGGAGGCTACTGGTATCTTCTGTGATAACCAGAGTTGTGTAAAGCTGTCCGAGAACCCAGTGTTTCATGACAGGTCGAAACACATAGAGATCAAATATCACTACATCAGGGATATGGTGTAGAGAGGAACTGTGAAGCTCCTGTATGTTGCGACGGACGAGCAGATTGCAGATGTGCTGACGAAGCCACTAGCCAGGGTGAAGTTCGAGTACTTTAGAGAGAGGCTTGGCGTTCTTCAGATCGAGGACACTTCGAGGAAGAAGTGATGGACACATTTGCTGAAGCCATTCCAAGCATGTTGGAAGGAGGATCCTTCACATGGCTGTGGATGTAAGCGCTGGATGATGAGCATCAGGATGATGTTCTGGTTTCTGCTTGGATATGATCAGTTGGATCATTTTTATGTATGTATGTACGCATCATGTTGGATGCTGGATATGATCAGTTGGATCATTTGTATGAATGTATGTACGCATCATGTTGATGCTGGATATGATCAGTTGGATCATGTGTATGTATTTTGTATACGCATCATGTTGGATGCTTGGACCATGTATCTGTATATGTATCAGGTGGATACATTGTATGATCAGGTAGATCATGTATGGTGATATGTATCATGTATTTGTATTTGTATCAGGTGGATACATTGTATGATCAGGAGGATCATGCATGATGATATGTATCAGGTAGATACTTGGTATGCATCAGGTAGATGCATTGATGATCAGGTGGATCAGGTATGTTGACATGCAGCAGGATGTTGCAGTGATGGTCAGGATGATCATAGATGACGAGCTTTAGGATGTTGCTCCAGATAACATGCAGCAGGACGTTGCAGTGATGATGATCAGGATGATCATGGATACATCAGGATGATGTATGGTGAGTATCAGTTTGATACTCTGTGGCCGTGGATCAGGTTGTGCAGATAAGCATGTAATTTGTGCCCTGGGAGATTTGCAGATGGTCTTTCGAGGTTTTGCCTATGGCATGTAATCTGTGCCCTGGGACATCTGGCAAATGCTCTTTCGAGGTTTTGCTTGGGAGGACATATAATTTGTGCCCTGGGAGATCTGCAGATAGTCTTTCGAGGTTTTGCCTATGGCATGTAATTTGTGCCCTGGGATATCTGGCAGATGCTCTTTCGAGGTTTTGTCCTATGGCATGTAATTTGTGCCTTGGGAGATCCGATAGGTTGGGCTGTGTGCCCGTAATCAGTCCTGGGATGCTCTTGCGAGGTTTTGCCATGACCACATGTAATTTGTGCCCTGGGAGATCCGATAGGTTGGGCTGTGTGCCCGTAATCAGTCCTGGGATGCTCTTGCGAGGTTTTGTGGTGACCACATGTAATTTGTGCCCTGGGAGATCCGATAGGTTGAGCCTTGTGCTCGTAATCAGTCTTGGGATTCTCTTTCGAGGTTTTGTGGTGAGGTCACATATAATTTGTGCCCTGGGAGATCCTATAGGTAGAGCTGTGTGCTCGTAACAGCCTGGGATGCTCTTTCGAGGTTTTGTGACGCACGTAAAAGTCCTGAGGATTCCACAGTATGGCCAGTGATGACGAAGACCTGCAGGTGGTGGGCCTACATCCAGTATGAAAAAGGACTGGCTCTGTAGAACTTCCTATGATGAGTAGAGACAGAGATTGGATGAGATAGCAGCAGCAGTGACGACGATGATGACGATGCATCGATGACGATGATCCAGAGAAGAAGACTTGTCTAGCAGATCTGTGTCGAGAAATACCTTCCTAGTTAAGAGGGAGTGTTGATGTATATATAACTTCGGAATGTATTTCATCAGTGTATTATATATATATTTATTGTACCCTTATAAGAGATGTGTTATTCCTCTATAAGGAAGTGTCGTCATGTGGATTGACAAGTGTCGCAAGTGTGTGTACTTGCCGATGGGTTATTAGACCACCTTATGGGGTCGGCCCTAATTAATATATAATATAATGTGGATGTACTCAAGTAGACAAGTCGGCCCCAGTAGGTCACTGGGCAAAAAGGTGAGTATAAATAGAGATAGGAGATCTCTATTTTACTCACTCGGAAAAGTAACTATCTCTCTCTCTGAAAAGTGGCGCACTAGTGAGGAGGAGGAGGATCATCTGCTAGGAGACTATCTCTGTATCATTTGGTTGTATTTTGGTTGAGCCATTGCTCTCTCTATCTCTGAGGAAGTTGTGGGGTTTTTCACCTTAGGGTTTTCCCCACGGAAACTCTGTGTCTCTTGTCTCTATGCTTTTGATTCTTGTGATGCTTTTGATGCTTGTCATATTATGATTGTCATGCATTGATATACTGTAGATGTTATTCTCTCAGCAAAGATCCTATAGTATTGTGATTTAATACTAAAAATTTAACATGACGAGGGTCCCACCTTTCTCGACGTTACTGTGCATCAAATCTCCCCACGTCACATCACTTCCTGTTAGACCGATGGTGGTTTCAAGCTTCAAGAAAAGTTGTATCCCGAACCTTCTTTCAGGAGCCTGGATGTAGGAGAGGGCGACACGTCATAGGGCATTTTACCACTTCAGGTTCATGCTGATTAGTTATATTCCGTGCACCTTCATGATCCTGGAACGCTGTCATCCGTTGATCTTGATCTCCACCATTCAATGGTCAGATCTATTCCTCCTTCACTCTCCATCACCTGCGGTTACATGTGCACATGGATATGATGTGGCTGGTTCGCATCACACATTCTTCCCACATGGCCCCTCCATGTCAGACCTCTTTCCCATGTGTCTCCTCCGCATCACCCATCCACGTGGCTTCTCCACGTCACCCGTCCACGTGGCATGAGTGGGGCCCGATAGCAATTTTCCAAATATTTTTTAAAATTTCGTAATTATGCAATATTTTTAATCGGACAATAAGGGGAAATTTTCAAATTGATTTGAAATTATTCCTAACCCCCTTCTCCATCACTTAACAAAAAATTATTTCCCCAGAACCATTTTTGATTTATGCCTGTAAATTTGGATTTATGTCCCATACAACTCTAGTATTGCAACCTGGAGCTTTGATACTAAACTATCACGAACCCAAGACCTCCTAATACTAATTGAACTGTGAAAGCAACCATAATTTTACCCAGAAAACACCCATGACCTTCTAGTTCATTTTTCTACCGGTTAAATTGGAATTTATAGTGAATTTTTTTTTTTTTTTTTTTTGGAAGAAAAAAATCTTTTATTCATAGAGAATAACATAGACTGCCCAAAAAGGACTTACATCACTACTCCAAGAGCTCACATTACAATTTAGCATTGTCTCTTAGATCTCATACAAGATCCTAAAATTTATACATAAAAAGTGTTTTGCACACATCAAATAGCCATTTTTCATTTCAAAACTGATATAACATTAACCGCCATTTTGGCCCAAACGACCCTATCATATTCAACAAACATGTTTTCATCTGCACACTATTCTCCCTTTGAATCACATATGTCCTTATGGCACTTGAGACTGTAAAGAAGAGGGCCGAATCCTCTGCATCTCCTCCACCAGCATACCTGGGGCCAAAAGCTACATGCTTTTTGATAACACATTTGCTTCTTCATTTAGTTCTCTGTACACATGGTTGAAAGAAATGGATGCAAAAAATCCTATTTGTCTCTTGATTAAAATCAACAGATGTTGTAAATGAGGAGCCTTTTTATTTTATCCTATTGTTTTCCCATTCAATGAACATTTTAGAGTCTCTGAAGACCTATAAATTATTGATATTTCGAGCTAATGTTGTATAAAGTGTTGATGTATATGTAATTTCGGAATGTATTTCACATATATGTATATTGTATTCCTATAGAGATGTTATTATTCCTCTATACGGAAGTGTCATCGTTTATATTGTAAGTGTCGTAACTTATACTTGATGGGTTATTAGACCACCTTGTTGGGGTCGGCCCTGTATAAGTCATGTGGGTCAAAGGGTTATTAGACCACCCTATTGGGGGTCGGCCATGTGGGTCGAAGGATTATTAGACCACCCTAGTGGGGGTCGGCCCAGTCAGCATTATGTTAAGTGGTTAAGTTGAGGCCGACCTAGTTGAGTAAAGGTCAAGTCAAGTTAGTGTATAAATAGAGAGTGTGTCTCTCTCATTTTACACATTCTATTCTCTCACTCACACTTTGGAGGGTGGCGCACTTGTGGAGGAGGAGGCTCTGCTGCTAGGAGAAGACTATCTCTTGTATTCTGGTTGTATCATTGCTCTATCTATCTCTGAGGAAGTTATTGGGGTTTTTCACCTTTATGGTTTTCCCCAAGTAAACTCTGTGTCTCTTGTGTGCTTGCATTATTGTGTCCATATGCTGTAGATTTGCTGTACATGTTGTTCTCTCAGTTAAGATCCTAGATCAGATTGAAGTAAATTATGAAAATTTAACATGGTATCAGAGCTAGCTTGAAAGAAGGCATGATATGGCATGTATGACACTTATTGCACTTACAATGCTAGGGCTTGATATAGCAAAAACCAGTCATTTTAGCACTTTCGCTATAACTCCGTTTTGGTGAAGTTTTCGGATCTGAAGATTTTACAAGTCGAAGATTAGATCCCCATGTACATTGTGTCCAAAGGAAAACCTCTAATTCGTTGTACTTTGTGATTTATGATCTGTACAATATAGGGTTTCTGCCTCTTCCAGATCTGAGTCAAAATCAGGTGACCTTGGGAAAAAGGTCATAACTTGGGCTAGGAAGATCCAAATGAAATTTCGTAAAATGTGACAAGTAGTGCATAGACTTTACTTTCTCAGGAAAATTTTTCAGAGGCCGAAGTTGAACCAGTGACACGTGGCACGTCGTACAAGTTCGCTCTCCTGTATTATCCCATAAACAGGTCACGTTGTGACACTTGGCATAACTCCCTCTCAGAGAATCCAATTGAGGTCAGACCTATCAGGATGGAAAGATAATAGGTCGGGATATCTCAAGAAAAATTTTCAGAGGCTGAAGTTGAACCAGTGACATGTGGCATGCCGTACAAGTTCGCTCTCCTGTATTATCCCATAAACAGGTCACGTTGCGACACTTGGCATAACTCCCTCTCAGAGAATCCAATTGAGGTCAGACCTATCAGGATGGAAAGATAACAGGTTGGGATATCTCAAAAAATTTTTTCAGAGGCCGAAGTTGAACCAGTGACACGTGGCACGCCGTACAAGTTCGCTCTCCTGTATTATCCCATAAACAGGTCACGTTGCGACACTTGGCATAACTCTCTCTCAGAGAATCCAATTGAGGTCAGACCTGTCGGGATGGAAAGATAACAGGTCGGGCTATCTCAGGAAAATTTTTCAGACCTTGTGGATTGAAAAGTTTGGAGTTACACCAGAAAGAATCAGGTACATATTTTTGTCAAAACAGAATTATTTTTTAGTACCTTCATTCATGGCTTCCGGGATTTAGGGCTTCGGAGAAAGTCAGAATTTTTGTAATTGGAGACCACGGCTGGATGATACTCATCAAAATCGAAATTTAGAGACCAAGATCAGATTTTTTGGTTGGGCAGAAGGCCGGGCTTGATCAAACCCCAGTTCGGGACTTTGATCGGAAAGATGGAAAATTAGGGCTTCTGCAAAAATTGGAATTTTGGAAATTTGTGACCATGGCTGGAAGCTCGTCAGAAAAATCAAAGCTTAGAGTTTTGAATCAAATCTTTTGGTTGGGTGAAGCTCCGGGAAATTCAAACCCTAATTCAGGGTCCTCCCTAGTAAATCCGGAAATCTAAAAGGCAATTTCGAGGGGTGAAACTTTGCAGTTTTCAAATTCTGAATATACCAACTTGATCAACTCATCAAGGCGCATATTTCTATCCTTCGGAAGTTTGAAATTCAAAGTTTGAATTTTTTGGGTTTCTTTGACAAACCCTAATCCAGCTCCAGGACCAGTTCTTGCAAATCAAGTGGATTGGGTTAATCCTAGAAGAAGATGGATTGGTCACCTGCATAAGTGAAGAAGTTCCTGTCTCAGAGGGAGATGAGGCTAAGGCCTTCCATAAGAAGATTACAAACAATCTTGACAGGTATGGCTTATAGGTATGTTTCATGGTTAAGTTTATCATATGTTTGTCTTCATATCATTACAGTACAATCTTGATTAATTACTGGACTTGTCGTATCACCTTAATAGAAGATATTCATTGATTAAGGTTTTGACACTTATGATTGTACTAATGCATTGTGATGTTGTATGAGGTTTATGTTGTTTGCTAACACAAAAGGTACACCAAGAAAGTCAAATCATGTTCTACTTCAAGAACATATGCTCATGGTGACATGAAGACAAAGATTCATCCATTGTCATGGATCACATAGAAGATCTACTTTCGAGGTATGTATAACTTGGTTCTCCAATGGTTAACTTATGAGACATGCAGGTTACTAGCACAAGTCACTGAAGAGAACCAGAAGACATTATGCGGGTATGTTAGACATAACTAGCTAGCATGCTAATCCAGGTATGTTTTTCCTATATCAAGCTAGAATCCTACCTTGTGTTAGGATCTTATACTGTTGTGTTGTTGATAATGATTATTCATGAAGTCATAGGTTTGAATAATCATGGTTGTATGCATATTATGTTTCTTATCATAATTGATGATATGACTAACCAGAAGAATCATGAAGGTATAGGTTTGAATAATCATGGGTTTTATGCATATTATATCTCTTATCTTGATTGATGATTCAACTAACCTGAAGAGTCCTACGATCAAATAAGGATGTGTATGAGTAAAAGAAGACTTCCCTGAAACCTTGAATACTAATGTTTATTATCTGTGAATGATCATGAATATACATGTTTAAGATTATTGTGTTTTGATAGTATTAAGATTATACTAATAAATGTGATTATGTATGAGACCTCAAGGATAACACAATGATGATACTAATAAGCATTCATAGTGATTAAGGATGGATGTAAGTTCAAGGACAGGTAATCCAGGAAGCAACGATCAAGAGGGAGCACACTCCAGTTGTTCCTGCAAGAAAGCAAAGGAGCACACTTCAGTAGTTTCTGCAAGGATGCAGATATTCAGAGGGAGTTGACCACTTCTCACAATCCACATAAGAATGGAGTTGCAGAAAAGAAGAAAAAACTGAGAGGGAGTCAACCCAACAAACAAACAAAGATAAGTATTTGAATTGTCATTACTTGCATATTTTATTGTTTAAATAATACTGTTCAATAATGTATATACTGATGTTCCTAGAATTAGGTTGTGTATTATGCATATTAGAATAGTTGCATTGATGAATAGTATACTACTAATATGCATGGGTAAGTGGCCTATGGCACTGTACAACATTCCATTGCTACTTATCTAGAATGAAACCTCTTTGCTGACATGTTGGGAGTTGTGCACACTCTTAACAATGTTCTGGTAGAGATTGGAAGGCATCTAGAAAGTTACGGGATATGGATAAATGTTGTATTGAAGCATTGGCTAAGATAATTGCATGAATGTATGACATATTTCTTTATGTGTAAGAATTTGTTCTGAAAACTATGAGATGTTTTCTAATCATGCAATTTAACTTGTTGTGTAGGAAAGATCGTATGCCATCACCTACAAAAGAAGAACTACAACATTTGTTTAGCAACAAAATTATCTATTGAAGATATTGAAGTTCCCAGGATATGGGAAGAATGCCATGATCCGTTGATCATGAAGATAGATGTTTGGGATGTAGTCCCAAGACCTGAAGGGAAGTTTGTTATGAATTCCATATGGATCTATCAAAATCAAGCATGCTGCAGATGGCAGCATAGAGAAATATAAAAGTGATGAAATAGAAGATACACCAGATGGATTTCAAGACAACTTTCTTGAATGGTGTAGTTGAAGAAGAAGTGTATGTGGAGCAGCCACTTGGTTCTGAGACACATGACAGGGAGTCATATATGTGCAGAACTTGGGTATGATGCACCACTTTCTAGGTATGGAGGTGTGGCAGAGTGCAGATGGAATCTTCCTTGGACAAGGGAAGTATGTAGTAGAGATCCTGAAGAGGTTCGGGATGATGGACTGCGAGGCTATGGCATCGAACCTGAAGCTTCTGTGTGATGCTTCATCTGAACCGGTTGATGTCACTATGTATCGTTAGATGATTGGGTCCTTGATGTACCTGAAGAACATGAGACCGGATATTTGCTTTGCGGTGAACACATTGAGCCAGTTCCTGACAGATCTGAGGAGTGTTCACCTGGTTGCTGTAAAGCATATTCTGAGGTACCTGAAGGGTACAGTTGATTATGGGCTCAAATATGATGTGAATCAAAAGTTTAACCTGTAGGGTTATGTTGATTCAGATTGGGCTGGCAGTGCTACAGATAGGAAGAGCACATCTGGATGCTGCTTTAGTATGGGATCGGGTGTGATCTCTTGGTTTAGTAGGAAACAGTCCTGCGTAGCATTGAGTACAGCTGAGGCAGAGTATGTTGCAGCCTGTTCAGCTAGTTGTGAGGTAGTATGGCTACGGAAGCTACTGTCTGAGTTATTTGATCTCCCATTGGATGCTACTGGCATTTTCTGCGATAACCAGAGTTGTGTGAAGCTGTCTGAGATCCCAGTGTTTCATGACAGGTCGAAACACATAGAGATCAAATATCACTATATCAGGGATATGGTGCAGAGAGGAGCTGTGAAGCTCTTGTACGTTGCAACGGATGAGCAGATTGCAGATGTGCTAACGAAGCCACTAGCCAGGGTGAAGTTCGAGTACTTCAGGGAGAGGCTTGGCATTCTTCAGATTGATGACACTTCGAGGAAGAAGTGATGGACACATTTGCTGAAGCCATTCCAAGCATGTTGGAAGGAGGATCCTTCACATGGCTGTGGATGTAAGCGCTAGATGATGAGCATCAGGATGATGTTCTGGTTTCTGCTTTGTATGATCAGTTGGATCATTTATATGTATGTACGCATCTTGTTGGATGTTGGATATGATCAGTTGGATCATTTATATGTATGTACGCATCATGTTGGATGATGGATATGATCAGTTGGATCATTTATATGTATATGTATGTACGCATCATGTTGGATGCTGGATATGATCAGTTGGATCATTTATATGTATATGTATGTACGCATCATGTTGGATGCTGGATATGATCAGTTGGATCATTTATATGTATGTATGCATCATGTTGGATGCTGGATATGATCGGTTGGATCATTTGCATGTATTTTGTATATGCATCATGTTGGATGCTTGGACCATGTATCTGTATATGTATCAGGTGGATACATTGTATGATCAGGTGGATCATGTATGGTGATATGTATCATGTATTTGTATTTGTATCAGGTGGATACACTGTATGATCAGGTGGATCATGTATGATGATATGTATCAGGTAGATACTTGGTATGCATCAGGTAGACGCATTGTATGATCAGGATGATCATGGATGACGAGCTTCAGGATGTTGCTCCAGATGACATGCAGCAGGATGTTGTAGTGATGATGATAAGGATGATCATGTGTACATCAGGATGATGTATGGTGAGTATCAGGTTGATACTCTATGGCCGTGGATCAGGTTGTGTAGATGAGCATATAATTTGGCCCTGGGAGATTTGCAGATAGTCTTTCGAGGTTTTGCCTATGGCATGTAATCTGGCCCTGGGATATCTGGCAAATGCTCTTTCGAGGTTTTTCTCTGGGAGGACATATAATTTGGCCCTAGGAGATCTGCAGATAGTCTTTCGAGGTTTTTCCTATGGCATATAATCTGGCCCTGGGATATCTGGCAGATGCTCTTTCGAGGTTTTGTCCTATGGCATATAATATGTCCCTGGGAGATCCGATAGGTTGGGCTGTGTGCCCGTAATAAGTCCTGGGATGCTCTTGCGAGGTTTTGCCATGACCACATATAATCTGTCCCTAGGAGATCCTATAGGTAGAGTTGTGTGCTCGTAACAGCCTGGGATGCTCTTGCGAGGTTTTGTGGTGACCACATATAATCTGTCCCTGGGAGATCTTATAGGTAGAGCTGTGTGCTCGTAACAGCCTGGGATTCTCTTGCGAGGTTTTGTGGTGAGGTCACATATAATATGGACCTGGGAGATCCTATAGGTAGAGCCGTGTGCTCGTAACAGCCTGGGATGCTCTTTCGAGGTTTTGTGACACACGTAATAAGTCCTAAGGATTCCACAGTATGGCCAGTGATGACGAAGACCTGCAGGTGGTGGGCCTACATCTAGTATGAAAAAGGACTGGCTCTGTAGAACTTCCTATGACGAGTAGATTCAGAGATTGATTGATATAGCAGCAACAGTGACGATGATGATGACTCAATGACGATTATCCAGTGACGATGATCCAGAGAAGAAGACTTGTGCTAGAAGACCTGTGTCGAGAAATACCTTCCTAGTTAAGAGGGAGTGTTGATGTATATGTAACTTCGGAATGTATTTCACATATATGTATATTGTATTCCTATAGAGATGTTATTATTCCTCTATACGGAAGTGTCATCATTTATATTGTAAGTGTCGTAACTTATACTTGATGGGTTATTAGACCACCTTGTTGGGGTAGGCCCTGTATAAGTCATGTGGGTCAAAGGGTTATTAGACCACCCTATTGGGGGTCGGCCATGTGGGTCAAAGGGTTATTAGACCACCCTAGTGTGGGTCGGCCCAGTCAGCATTATGTTAATTGGTTAAGTTGAGGCCGACCTAGTTGAGTAAAGGTCAAGTCAAGTTAGTGTATAAATAGAGAGTGTGTCTCTCTCATTTTACACATTCTATTCTCTCACTCACACTTTGGAGGGTGGTGCACTTGTGGAGGAGGAGGCTCTGCTGCAAGGAGAAGACTATCTCTTGTACTCTGGTTGTATCATTGCTCTATCTATCTCTGAGGAAGTTATTGGGGTTTTCACCTTTATGGTTTTCCCCAAGTAAACTCTGTGTCTCTTGTGTGCTTGAATTATTGTGTCCATATGCTGTAGATTTGCTGTACATGTTGTTCTCTCAGTTAAGATCCTAGATCAGATTGAAGTAAATTCTGAAAATTTAACATAAAGCACTAACCAGAGGGTCGACAACTCAGCCTTGCTATTGGAGCAGTGGCTTGGACCATAGCGAATATTAATCTTCACTTCTTTTGAAATATATAAAATCCCTCCAGAACCTCCTAAAGGTGGGTCACCTTGGATTGCTCCATCAAAGTAAGCCCATGGAATCCTATTATCAATACTTGGGTGCACCAACAGACAAGTTTTTTTCCGCTTCTCTTATTTTTATGCTCCTTTGTCCACTGCACAATTAAAGTCGAGGTGACTTTGATGGGGACTCTTCGTTCTTGAAAATTTGCAAAATTCATCGGCCACCAAAGACCATAAATGAAAAGGGAAGGAAATGCATCATAAAAACGTACCAATGAGTGCTTCCACCATCTCTGACAATATTGTTCCAAGGAAGTTTCCATTTGGATATCCACATTGCTCAATTCATTAGAGGATGCCCTCCAAAATGCCTATGCATAAGCATGCGATACAAACAAATGAGAAGTGGTTTCACTGCTTGATTGACACAACGCACACGAGCTTGGACCAGACCATCCGCGCTTAATCCAATTTTCCCAAGTGAGCATCTTGTTGCTTAATGCGAGACAAAGAAGTATTTTGGCTTTGAGAGGACCTGCAGTCTTCCATAAAATTGGCCACCACCATTCCTTTTCACCAGAAAATAAGTCTATGACATAAGCTTCATAGCCCAGTTTGGTTGAGAAATCCCTTGTTGAATTGTTCTTAGTCCATACTAGTTTGTACGTTTCATTTTCATCCAATGAGATGAAGCTTATTTCCAATTTGTTAATGAAACATGCCCATTCTCTAGCTTCATCTCCTTCTAATCCCAGCTCCTGAGCCAATTTCCAACCATTTCTTACAATGTCTTAGAAGGACTCACGCTTCGCAACAATATTAGCAAAGAGCATATAATCCTCTCCAGCTCCAATGCAAGGATCTTTCCCAATGTGAACACTCCTTTCATTACCAATTCTCCAAGCCGTCCAATTTCAAATTAGAGGATAAGGGAGAACTAACGTTTTCCATCCTACAGATCCTCCCTTGTGGGATTTGTCTCTACTCCTGAACCAATCAACAATACAAGAGTTTGGGAAATATTTTGTCATTAATGCTTTACCCCACAGAGTATTTGCATTTTGAGCCAACCTCCATAATGATTTTGTAGCTAATGATTGGCAGAACAATAACGGGTTCTTTATCCCCAAACCACCCAACTCTTTTAAGTTTGCAATTGTAGACCATTTCACCAACGGTATTCCTTCTTTATGTTTTCTAGATGTCCACGGGAAGGAGAAACACTTCTTGCGAATCTTGGTCAAAATTCCTTTTGGGATGTAAGCTATAGAAGCCCAATACACAGGGATACTCTGAAGAGAAAATGCCTTCAGGAGAATCAAATGACCTCCTCTTGACAGGAACTTGTTAACACAACACGAAATTCGTGCTTCCACCTTCTTATACAACCTCAACCAGTCCTTGAAGGAGTAAGCATTTGGATTTAGGAAAAAACCCAAATATTTGAAACCTTCATCCATCGTGCTTAGTGGGTAAGAAACCACATTCCCAATTCTCCGTTGCACATCCTCTGAGATCCTGTTGAAGACCAAGTTTCATTTTTCTACATTTATCTCCATTCTTGTCGTTTTTTTGTATAGGTATAAAATCTGAGAGATCGTTTGAAAATTTTCCATTGATCCTTCTCCCATTAGTAAAACATCATCCACAGACAAAATATGAGTCAAATCCACAGTCTTATAGACCCATACCTCTTAGCCTGTTGCACCAACTTGCTCAATGCTTCAACCACCAATAAGAAGATGGGGATCCATTAATTAGAACTGCAAAGGAGGTCGAATTAACACATCCCATTATCCAGTTCACCAAATCCATTGAAAATACTACTTTGATAAGTAAGAGACGTAGAAAATTCCAATTCAGCCTATCATAGGCTTTGGACAGGTCTAGCTTTAAAGCAAAGGCATTGACCTTGTTCTTGTTTATCAAATGAATTGCCTCCTGAGCTAGAGAAACCACATTATGAATTTGTCGATTAAACAAGAACCCAAACTGCTCCTCAGAAATGACCTGACTCAGAATAGGCTTCAATATCTAGGCAATTGTCTTGGCTATTATCTTGTAGACCACATTGCAGCATAAAATTGGTCTAAAATCACCAAAATCCACTGGCTTCTGTTTTTTTGGTATCAAGGCTAAAAAGGTGGAATTCATAGGTCCTAAGACCTTCCTTAAATGCTGCGACTCCTGAATTACCATCAACAGATCATCCTTTAAGAGTTCGTAGAACCCTTGAAAAAACTCAATAGTGAACCCATCTGGTCTAGGACTCTTTCCTTTTTGAAAGGGATGAACTATCCAACTCAGTTCTTCCTCCGCCACTTCCTTTGCAAGAGAATCATTCATATCCTCTGTGACTGATCTAGGAAAGAGTCTCAAGACTTGTAACATTTCTTGGATACGGCATCCCTCCTGTTCCTTAAATAAAGATTTGAAATAAGTAACCCCTGCCTCAGCCTTATCCTTGAATGTGTTAACCTTAATGGCATGCTCGTTCTAAATTTCAGCAATATTATTGACATTCCTTCTGTGAGAAGCAAAATGATGGAAAAATTTGGTGTTCTTATCACCTTCAGTTATCAAAACCGCTCTGCTGATGAGTCTCCACAACCGTTCTTCTCTTGCCAATATTTTTGTACGTGTAACCTCATAATATTTTAGCCTCTTGAGATCCTCTTCCGAAAAAACCCAACAGAGTTCTACTTATATACCTTTGAAATACCTGCTTCCACCTCTTTTAATTGAGCCTGCTGGCTTGCTTGGAATATTTTCGCCCATTCTTTAGAATCCTTTTTAACCTTGACCAAACTATCAACCATTTGTTTCATGTGGTAGTCCTGAGAGTCAGTCCTCCAATGAGTCCATAAATCCTTAACCATGTTTTGATACCCTTCTTCCTTTATCTAGACAGGGTTGAACTTAAAGTGAGAGGTCGGTTTCTGATCATGTGAGGTTAATGACAACATAATAGGGCATTCATCTGATAATCCTCCTTCCTCAATACAATATTCTACATATAAATGACCCGAAAGAAGGTTTTCTGATATCAGAAATCTGTCCAACCTTTTCGAAATCACTCTATCTCCACTTGTCGTGTTCCTCCAAGTAGGATCAAGCTTTTGCAGATGGACATCGACAAGACCTTTGGATTAAAAAAGGGCATTGAAAAAGTTGCTAAGTGAGTCTAGCCTTGCCAGCTTCCCCCAAACTTCTCTTTCTGAAACTGTGAGATTAAGATCACCTCCAAGAATCATATTTTGAGCCTCCCATATCCCTTTAGTAGAAATTTTTTCCCAGAAAGATCAACAATTTAAGAAGGGCCCATAAACATTCAGAATAAAAAAGGTCCCTCCAATAGATTTATCTTCCAGGACTGTCTTCAAAACTGATTCCAACTTACTGGTTGAAATTTCCACTAATTCTGGACTTCAGGCTGATAATAAGCCTCCTGAATGACCTTCTGCACTTAAATGAGCAAAAGACCAAGCTTTTAGCCACTGACCAAAAATATCCCGAGCTTTCACACCTTCAAACATGGTTTCCAGAACAAGGATGATTGACGGATTCAAGTTTTTTATCATCCTTTTGAGGGAATTTAGTTTGGGGGGAACCCCTAACCCCCTAGCATTGAGTGAGAGACACAACATCAGGTAACCCTAGGGAGGGCACTCCCTGCTCTAAGGTCCCCATTAATTGTAGATTTCCTCTTAGCTTTTATATCTAACACAACTTGCTTCTTTGCTTTCGATAACTAATATTTTCTTCCAAGAATAGTCTTTGGCATTGGATCGAGACTTATACCTCCAGTAACCACACCTTCATTTTCCCCCAAAGAAGCTACCCTAGCCCTAGTGTTATAAACCCTAGGATTAGAGATTATAGGGGGACTCTCTTTTAGTACCTGGCATGGATAAGGGATAATCGGTCCATCCTTTGACAAGATCAACCTAGGGGAAGTACTTGGAGAAGGGAGTGGAACCCGAGAGGGACCGAACTCATCTATGAGAATTGTAGCACCATGCAAAGGAAAATCAGAGGAAGGGACAACAGGGGAAGAAATAACACGCTAAGGGTGGCGACTCTTCTATAATTTTTCATGTCTCCTCTTTGAGAATGCTCTTCTCTGTGAGTTGTTGGCCTTCAACTTTGTCCTCGCCTTTCAATGTATCTGATAGCTACTGGCCATCACCTTTATCCTCGCCTTTCAACATCTCCGAATGTGAGGAATCAACCGATTGTTTTCTTACCCATACATTCCTTTGAGACCGCAAACCAAACGAAGGATATGGACAATCCTGAATCAACTGTCCCACCTGTCTACATCCAAAACAATGAAATGAAATTTTCGAGTAATCAAGTTGTTGATTCCAAATGCTCCCATTTAATTCAAGTTTTATCTCTTTATACAAGTATTCACGTAGATCCAGCTCCACCAGTATTTTTGCACATCGTCTATCGACCTTAAGCTCCCAATTATCCTCCAATGCTATAAAAAAACCTAACTTAGCTCCAATCGCTTCTAGCATCGGTCTCTTCCAAAACACCATGGGAAACCCTGGAAAAATAACCCACACCTATTGTCAATTCTGTGGCTCTCTCCTGGCATCAAAGTCCACTTGCCGCCTTTTTAAGATGAGCCTGGATGGACCCCAACACCAGTTTCTTTCTAGCAACCTCTATTTATCTAATTTGGAGTGGACTCTAAACAGAATCCAACCTCATGACATAATGTGGAAGGTTGGCAATTGTTCTAACACACCTCTCCAATTTGCTTCCATCCAATTTTGCAAGGCCGATTCCCCAACTTTTTTATCGTAGAATCTGCCCACCAATGCAGAGTTGAGATAATCCGACACTTCCTCAACACCAATCTCTCTGCCAACCACTAAGGATACAAGTTCCTTCTTTGCTCTAGTACCTGTCTTACAACTAGAACCCTTCCCTGATATGATCTTCGACGTACTAGATCCATCATTAGCTTTCGCGGAGATTGAATGTTGTTCATTAATCAACATTGGATCGAGTGAGCGAACTATCTCATCTGAATTCAACGCCCTCTTACACTTAATTTCATCATCAATCGAGAAGATGGGCCCCTCTGGATATGGGCTATCATAATCAACCCCATCAAGCTCCATTTTACGTCACAGGAGCACACCCACACTATGATGTTTGAGGATGATTCTATCAGCCGCAACCTTATAGATGACATGGACACACTCCCAAGGGATCGAAAGGAAGAAAGACCGAAAGAGGAAAAAAGGTAAGCCTAATCCATCGCTCTCCACCTTCAAAAGAAACTTCGACCTTCGACCTTCAGACTCACCCCTATTGCACCGCAGAGAGCTATGGTCAAGCCCCTCTTCCAATAAATAACATATATTATGTATAGTGAATTTATGAATATATCTGAACAACATAGATATTTAAACATGTATGAAAGCTACGCAACAATTGTTACAAATGGAATTCCATTGACAATAGTAATTCTAGTGAATTAAATAGACATTCAACAATACTACCTTAATTGTATTTCAATTTTATTTACAATACATTTCACACATAGGGAAATATTTATCCGAAAATGTAACCGACAGTCTGCATACCAAGGACGTTCCACCCATACATAGGCTCTGTCAATCCATATATTACTTTGACAGGCCACCATCGAGTTGGGACTATCACTCCACAAGAAGGTGTTGGTTTCTTTGGCTACAACTATCCCTCAACCAAGGAATGGGGCTCCCTTATCTGAGTTAACAGTACCCCGATCTCCTTTATTTGAACTAACAGTACCTCGAGTTTGTTACCCTTAATTCCTTTCCAGGTTCGAGGGAGTTCCATTTTTCTCTGTCTGATTCATTGTGTACAGCAGGGTGATGATGGTACATAATGGTATAGAGTAGTACGGAATGCTACCTCGGTGACAGGGTTCTGCAGATGATTCAGTATTCGCAACTAGAAGGTCTTCTCTCTGACATGAAGGAATGACGGAATGAAGGATACCTCTCTCTATTTATATGCATGCTTGAGGCTAGACAATTGGCACCAAAGTGAACAAGTGGCATGCATGAGGTTGGACACTTTTCACTTTCCCAAAGAGAGTTGGATAGGTGGCATGTATGGGTTGGGTACCTTTTCCCCTTTTTGTGGAAGGATAGTGCCCCATCTCTTTTCTTTTGTCCTTTAGTCTGCAACAACCATTGATTTTTATATTAAGGAGTGGGAATTTACAAATTTACATATCTTGGTCACTCTGGACCATACATATCCGGCTTGTAGCCCTTTCATAAATATTTTCATTTTTATACATATTGGGGTAAAAAACGGAGTGTTGCAAAAAAGCATATAAATATACATGAAAAATATCAACATTATATACATCAACATCAACATGATATGAAAAAACATAGTAACAAAATCATAATATATGTCAAATATACATTAGCTAGTTGGTCGACCATTGGAGCCAGAGGCATTAATACCATCATCACTAGAGGAAAGGTCATCAGTACCTTCGCCACTGAGTCATAGTAATCAGTGCCTATACCAGACAATAATGCAGGATGATGTTACAATGTAATCTTCCACCTTGTGAGCATCAACATTCTTTGGCCTATAGGATCCATTTCACTGACTCAGATTCACTCCTTCAGACATATTTTTTCCTCATTTTTCCTCTGACCCGCTTGTTGCATCACTATAGCAGGTGTACCCGCGAGTTGCATCACTATAGCCCGCAGGTATCAAGTAAAATGGTAAAAATCACTAGTTTATTACTTTTTACTCCCAAAAAGCAGTCATTGGGTGACCTTTGGCTCTCCATTTTCCCAAGTAACGTCTCGATGTGTCCTTTCACTTACCTTTGAGAGGACTATATATTGAGCACATATGGCTTATGGACGGGAGGAGAAAGAAGAGCAAGAGAACTCTAGTGGATTTTTGCCCTATCTTGAGTCTACACTCATTGATCCTTGTAGTTGTGAACCCTTTAAGTTCACCTTCCAAACTCCTATCTAGTTTGAGTTTTCCATTCATGGAGGATTGAAGTGGTGGAGGCACAAGTGGATTGATCCAGATCTTGGTTCAGATTGGTTGCCGGCAAGAGGTCGTATCACTTGGTACTTCTTCTTGTTTATTAATAGAAATACTCATATTCTCGTCCATTAATGTTGTAAATGTTGTTTATCTTACATTGGGTTGCATTTACTTGTTATATCATGGATCGTTGCTATTGATGATGTTAATGCCGTTTATATATTATATGTACTTGTTGTATATTGGCTGTCAAGACTAATTTGCAAATTCAAGTGCACAAATTGAAAAGCTCCAACGGGGATCTACATCAAACGTTTGGATTGAGGTTGGTTATCTTCTTCATTATCTTAGCATTGTCATTTATATAGGATAGTTCTGAGAATTGAGTTGATTTCTGGTAGTCATCTGTCTGTTGTGGTATACCCCAAGCCATAGTGAGTTTTCTCCAACACAGAAGTGGCGACTCCGCCGGGGAAAGCATCCATCCTGGGGATTTTTTGAGCATTAGTCCATAATTCGAGTTGTTGTTTGTCGAAGCTCTGTGTCACTTATCTGCCGTTGAGATACACTATAGAAAACTTGCTTTTTCTGAGCCATTGGACTCTCTGCTTGCCAATTTACCTTTCCTCACCTGCGGGCTAGCTTAGCTCTGCCTGCGTATACCCGCCTCTGTTTACTCTACTGCTCACGGGTACCCGCAGGTATTCCTTCGACAGTAGCATAAAACTCCGGTTTTTGTTGGTTTATGACCTTTGGTTGTTGCTGGGTTGGTTTTGGTTGATCCCGAGTCTTTGTTGGCATGTTTCTTAACTGTTCCATGCCTTGGTTGTGACCAGAACTCTTCGTTTCTCTTGGTTGAGCCTTGTTGGTTTTTCCCTTTTGAGCTCATTCCTTTGGCTGAGTCTTACTGTTTGGTATCTGCCTGGTTGTCTTAGTGATCTCCTTGGCATATTAGCAACTAGATAGTAGGATTTTGCTTGCATTTTTCATTTCCATATATTGAAAAATACAAAAAAATATACATAGTTTTTTGCATTTTCCTTTCGTTTATAAGAGAAAATACAATTTTTTTTTTTGCTTTTATGTATTGCATCTTGCATTGAGTGCTTTCTGCCTTCATTTAGATTCTGATTGTGCATTGAAAGAAATATAAAAGGATTGCATATTTATTTCGAAATCGTTGATTGTGCATATTAGGGGCATTGTTTTCATTGGATAGATGAGTCTAGGATTTGACGATTTTGCATACCATTGAGTCTTACACATCGCTAGTTTCACGATCATATCCCTTGAGCAATCACAACCATTAAAATTAACACTTAATCTTAAAATTGATTAGACCGATTTTATTTATAGGGTACACCAACTAGCATAGGTTTAGAGTCTTGGAATAGATCATTGTGAGTTAACAATCCAAGACTACTAGACGAAACATTAGGTGTCTGACCAGGGAGTGGAGGAATCCATGGTATAGATTGGTGTTCTCAGGAAGCTCTACTCAAGCCAGAGTTAAGTACGAGGTCACGAGAGTTTGGTTGAAGGGATATTTATCTGATACCGGCTGAACGTGGGAGATATTTCCAGGATTTGTTCGTATCTGGGGGTACCGGAGGTTCATCCTCTTCTGCTTCGGGCTTAGCTACCCTACCCATACGACGGATCCCACCTACGACTGTCCCCCTGAGCATTGGTTATATTGCGGTGACCATAGTTGCCTTACCTAGGTATCACACAGGTTACTTGCAGTGGTTATACTATTTGTGTCCTGAGTCAGATAGGGATTGGATAACACAGTTGTGTTTGTCCAGTGGACTTAACCCTGTACATGTAGTGAAGCCTGGGTGTCTCTATAACTGATTCTGTTACCTCCGGCTATAGTTTGGGAGTCTCAAGCCTCTCCTAAGTGAGACATACCGGCTCTAGTGTCGGGAGCTCATTTAGCCACTCCGTTTGTCTGCTCTTGGCTGTAGTTTCTCTAGGTGTGAGCTTTTGATTTACTGTTTTTGATCGATAGTTGGCCTTTAGGGGACGTTTTGATTATATATTATCCCCGGAGATATCGTGGCGCGGAGCCCTACTCTCCGTCGATCCCGTCGGTTGGCTGGTTTAAAGCCGATCGAGGTTTCATGCCGTATTGCTAGAGGACGCCGGAGGGCTCCCTCTGAGTCTTTGGATTCTTACGAAGCTTACGTTCACGATGTCATGACTGCTACACATTCTGATACTAAGGAAAAAACTTCAACTCCATCGGGTAGAGTTGACCACACTTCTGATCCCCATACTCCTCGTGAGGAGTGGGGAGGTGATCCACCTGAGACTCAACCTGGTTCTATTTGGCCTAATCCACTTGAATGAGATCTGTTCGATCCTTCGAATCTAGATAATTATCTTTACGGAATGCCAACCTTACCCGAGGACGAAGAATAGGATGATCCGTTCGTTCCTTCGTTTCCACGCAGTTATAGACACGGGATGCCAGAGTTACATGACGACACTGGTCCTACGATCAATCTGATAGCAGTCTCTTTTGGTATGCCTAGTCATAGTATAGCTGAACCTTCCACTACGTTTGGTAGTCACGCTGGCACTAGTCATGGTGTTAGCCATACTATACCCACTGGGGGCACTACGTTGTCTACCCACACACATAGTATGGGGATTGGTCATGTTCCTCCTAACAATGCTAATGTTGGAAGAAGACCACCTCCTAGGATTGCCCAACCTAATAGGAACGTTGTTCGAAACACGACTCGCCATCCACCACCTAATACACATGCCACTACTCGTCAACCCAGGACTACTTTTACGGATGTTAATGCTCCTCCCAACCATAGGGGTGGACATATACCGCATACTTTTGCGTCCACTGCCACCACTAGTAATGCTAATGTAGGGGGTGGGAATATCTCCTATCCACATGGACATCACTCCACCATCCCTGCTACTAGTCACACCAATATTGGAGCTGGGAATACTTCTCATGCTTCTGGTCACCACACGACTGCTCAAGCTAATCCTAATGCCGGGGGTGGGAACATACCATACCATTATGGTCATTACAACATGATTCCCGCTATGAATAGTACATATATGCCCCATACTGATGGTGGCAACCCTTACTACAACCCAGTCGGTGCTGGCCATCAGTATAACCCACCACCCCAATATGGTGCCCAAAACACGCACATACCTGCTTACTCTCAAATGGGTCAGGCAGGAGGAGGTTATCAATCCTATGGCCATGGGCAAGCTTATGGTCCATCAGGTCCTTATTATCCGCAGTTTAATGCTCATGGTCAAGCTTTTGGTCCATCTTATAACACAGTTCCATTTAACCAACCTTTTATGGGGGCTTATAATCAAGCTTTACAGCCTCAGCTCCCGTTCCTTGCACGCTTGAATCTTCCAGATCTTTCGAAGCTCACGAATGATCCGGTGTGTCACAACCCTACTTGGCCCTCGGTCCCTACCAAGCTCCCTTCGGACATTCCTAAGTTTGAGGGGAAAGGTGGTGAGGACCCAGGAGATCATGTCACAACATTTCACCTTTGGTGCTCCTCCAACTCATTGAATCACGATTCTGTTAGATTGCGACTATTTCAACGCACCCTCACGGGGGCAGCCGCGAAGTGGTACGTCGAGTTGCCTGGAAACACTTATAGGGGTTTTAACGAGATCGCTTTGGTTTTCTTAGATCATTTCCAGTTGCCAGTTCGCTATGATACTAGCACTGAACTTTTGTCTACCTTCCGTCAGAACAAGGCCACGCATATTTCTGACCACGTTCAAGAGTGGCGTCGACAGAAGAGGTTAGTGAAAGCCAACATTCCTCCAGAGTTCCTATTGGAATGGTTCCTCAAGTCTCTACTCCCATACATTGCTAAGGATGTTTCGATGTCTGACATTGTGACTAAGGAACAAGCTATCTTGAAACTCCAGCAGTTAGACTTATTATACTCTCAGTTTGGGATTTTGTATGACATCATCCCTGACGCACCGCGTACACGTCATGAGCCCACGTTAATTCCTGGACCGCATGCCGATGACATCGTTGGTTCTGCAAGCACTTGCCCCATAGATTTGGTAGCTAATCAAATGTCGAATTTGTCGCTAAACCAGTCTACTCCTGGACAGGTTCACACCTTGTCCGCTTCCACCCCATTGTCCAATGTACAGAGTGTGCAAACGACAAACCAGTCAGGTAACCAGCAACCTGGTGGTAAGAAAAAGGGGAGAAATAATCGTAAGGGTGGAAATAATGGGAATAACAATAGCAATCGCAATACCCCCCGTAAGGATAATGCCAACCCTCCTCAGGAAGGTGGAAATGCTGGTGAGGACCGTAAACCTAGGCGTAAGGTGAAGTTTCCTTGCAAGCTTTGTGGGGAAGACCATCTTACTCACTTATGTCCTCGTATTGAAGAAGCATCGAAGCACTTGGCACAGAGCCCAGCTGTATTGAAGGATCCCTTACCTCATCAACAAAACATGGCTTCGCATGCTCCCACCACCGGTTATGGACCTACTGAGACGACAACGTCTTCTTCCAATACTAGTGGTTATGGATGTGTGAACATGGTTCAGTCAGAGGTTAGTGTTGCCACTCGTCAGCGCGATTATGATGCACCACAACCCAATTTGGGGAGTGAGCCTCCCCCTCCTCCTGACAATTCCTTGCATATCGAGAAGCCCTCTATTATGCCGCGGATACCGAAAGGTGTTTTCAAGCGCTCTACGCATAATCCTAATGCTCGAGCCGCCCACAACTACTCCATTGTAGAATATTTGGGCCAAACTCCGTGTGCCATGTTGGCTTTTGAAATTTTGCAAGCCTGTCCTTCTTAGAAGCATGCTCTTTTGAGTGCGTTAGGAGTTCAGGATGGGGGAAGTCCCACTGTTATCAAGTTCGATACTACTGATGTCCAACCTTACTTACCCTATCACATGGCTTTTCAATTCCAGGTGGTGTGCCTTCAGAGTTTTGTCAAATGTACTATGGTTGAAAAAGGTGCTTCTGCATCAGTAATGTCGTTGGCTTGTTGGAAAGCTCTTGGCTCTCCTCCCCTAATCACGTCTAGAATCATGCTCACTGCATTTGACGATCGTTCATTTAAGCCGCATGGAATTATCCCTTCCCTTTTTTCTCCTTGGGAGGTAAGTCTGTGCCTATTGAAGTCGAGGTGGTTGATGCGCCCATCGACTACAACCTTTTACTGGGTCGGAATTGGATGTATGCCATGAAAGCTGTCGCGTCCACTATATTCAGAGTTATCTGCTTTCCTCACGAAGGCAATATTGTGACCATCGATCAGCTGGATTACGTTAACTCCTCTTCCACAACATCCATGGGATCCATAGTCCCGCAGGTTACTCATTCTCAGCCGGCAACTGGGAACACGGGTGTTGGCATGTACCCTTCATTGATGGGAACTTATGATTTTGCCGCACCTGTGAATTTTATTGGAACCATTACCGACGATGCGTCTCCTCCTTTGCATAATATGTCATTCCGGACTTCTTATATCGATGATCCGTGGACTTTACCATCCACGAGTTCCACGTCTGAAAACATTTCGCATGTCGGGATGTCTATGCCACTGTCTGTAGCTGAGCTTGCTTACCAGCATATTCAACAAGCCACTGCAGAACCGGATCTCTCTTCTTCCCAGACAGTCGAGGAAGATCCCGTTACGTTGCCGGTTTGGGCAACCAACTCGTCTTGTTCCCATGATTGCCTCGATGATACTTTTCCTTCTGATGAAGCTATTATGGAGGCCATGTGTGGTAGTGAGAGACCTTGGGAAGATATGCACCATCGCTCTTATTTCCTTCCCAAACTCGAGCTCGCCGAACGAGAAGAGTTTAGGACGACTCTAGCAGAGATGGTTGGTCACCCTGTGGCTCTTTTGGAGTCGCATGATGTTTTTACGGAAGGGAATATGTCTAACATTTCCCCAACTACGTCGATCAATATCTCTTGTACTCCCAGAATAGTTGAGAATGTCTACATCGGTGACGATTGCACTCCTGAGGAGATTGCTATTTACATTGAATTGTTTATAGAACTCCGGGAAGCTTTTGCCTAGTCATATGAGGAGATTCCAGGAATAGACCCCCGCATTGTTGAACATGAGATTAGAATGTATCCCAATGCTAAACCGGTTCGACAACGCTTACGTGCTGTGAACCCTAGAAAAGTATCCGCTATCAAGGCAGAGGTGGAGAAACTGCTCAAGGCTGGTTTCATCTACCCCGTTCCCCTTACCGATTGGGTGTCGAACCCCGTTCCTGTGGATAAGAAGCAGGGAACGATCCATGTATGCACCGATTTTAGAGATTTGAACCGTGCATGTCCGAAAGACAACTTCCCCACACCATTCATAGATCAAATCTTGGATGCTTGCACCGGAAGTGAGATTTTTTCCTTCATGGACGGATTTTCTGGATATAACCAGATTCAAATCAAACCCGAGGATCAACATAAGATAGCTTTTATTTTTCCTTGGGGAACGTTTACATATCGAAAAATGCCCTTCGGCCTTAAAAATGCCGGAGCCACATTTCAGCGTGCCATGACCTACGCCTTTCACGATCTTAAAAAGATTATGGAGGTTTTCTTGGATGATCTTGCTGGCCATTCCCGCAAGAGGATGGACCACCCCAAGCACCTCCGCATGATTCTTGAACGATGTATACAATACAAGATTCGATTGAACTCTAACAAATGCATCTTTTCTGTTAGGACGGGTCGCCTTCTGGGCTTCATAGTTTCGAAAGAGGGTATTAGAGTCGATCCTCTAAAAGTTGAGGCAATACTTCAGTTGCCTCCTCCGCGCAATTTGTTACAACTTCAGAGCCTCTAAGGGAGAGCCACTTTTCTACTCCGTTTCGTAGTCAATTATGCTAATCTTACCAAAGGTTTTGCGCACTTATTGAAGAAGGACACACCTTTTATCTGGGATGAGCGAGCCCAACAGTCTTTCGACGCCCTTAAGAAAGCTTTGGTATCGGACCCTATGCTTAGTCCACCAGACTTCGCACGAGATTTTATCCTTTATGTGGCCGCGTCTCAAGAGACGATTGGCATGGTCTTGGTTCAGGTTGATGATGCGCTTGTTGAGCATGTCATCTATTACCTTAGTCGAAATCTAGTAGACGTTGAGCTAAGATATACTCATGTGGAAAAGCTGGCTCTTGCGACTGTTCATTCAGTCCAATGGTTACGACATTACATTTTTCTTAGAACCAACACAATTGTCGCGCATATCAATCCATTTCAGTTCGTGCTATCACGACACCTTATCGGGGGGAAGTACAATAAATGGATTGTTATCCTTCAGGAATTTGATCTCGATTTTGCTTCGGCGAAGTCGCTGAAATCATTGGTATTTGCTGAGCTTATGTCGGACCTTCCGAGACTTGATGAGGATGTCATTCATGAAGATTCCTTTGTGGATGAGCACTTATTTCTGATCTCGTCAGAGGACCCTTGGTATGGGGATGTCATTGTATATCTCCAAAATTTGAAGTTTCCTCCGCACTATTCACGGGATGAGAGACGACATGTAAGACATCACGCTAAAGATTATACTATCGTCGGTGACACTTTGTATTGCCAAGGAAAGGACTCTATTCTCCGTCGTTGCTTAACTCACGATTCTCCGTCGTTGCTTAACTCACGAAGAAGCGGAGCTGGTGCTTAATGATTTCCATGCTGGGGCGTGTGGCAGTCACTTATCCGGGCTTGCTACAACCCAACGTATTATGCGAGCTGGTTATTTTTGGCCTTCCATCTTTAAGGATTGTGTTAATGCTGTGAAGAGATGTCACCCTTGCTAGGTGTTTTCTTGGAACATACGCTCGCATCCAGCGCCCCTTCATCCGGTCGTCACCGTCGGTCCCTTCACCAAGTGGGGGGTGGATTTCATGGATTGCAAACCAGCTTCGGCTGGGGGGCATCACCATATCATAGTGGTCGTGGACTATTTTTCCAAATGGGCTGAGGCCATGCCTACTGTTAAAGCCGATGGTGCTATAGCAGCCCACTTCGTATTCAATCAAATTATAACTCGGTTCGGTATTCCGAAAGAGATTGTCACTGACCATGGCAGTCACTTTCAGAACAAGATGATGGAGGATTTGTCTCTAAAGCTTGGGTTTCGTCAAGAACACTCATCTTCTTATTATCCCCAAGCGAATGTTCAAGTAGAAGCAGTCAATAAGTCTTTGAAGACCATTATCCAATGTACCATCCAACAAAGCAAGACCAATTGGCACATCATGTTATATCCTGCTTTGTGGGCATATCGAACCGCAGTCAAGATTGCCACCGGGTTCTCACCGTTTCATCTAGTCACGGCATGGAGTCACTTTTAACGATTGAATGCGAGATCCCTTCACTTAAACTGGCCATAGAGCTCCTCCCTGATACGACGGGTCTTAAGCAACGTTTAATCCACCTTGAGCAACTTGACGAGCAAGGTCGAGATGCCGCTGTGGCCATAGATGCCAACAAACGTCGTGTTAAGGTTCAATATGATAGGTCTGTCCGTCCCCGGCAATATGCTGAAGGTGACTTGGTCCTCTTATATGACCAAGCTAAAGAACCCTTGGGGGCAGGCAAGTTCAACCCCATGTGGCACGGTCCTTACATCGTGAGGCGTTTCCTGGAAAAAGGAGCCTATGAATTAGAAGACTATGAGGGGACTGTCTTGAAGGAGCCTAGAAATGGGCTCTACCTCAAGCGGTATTACGCTTGAACCTATGGTTCAGGATGATACTTTTGTATACTATTGTATAGTTGCTTCTGTACGTAGTTTATATTTCTTCTGGTTTTCGGGTCTGCTGATTAGCTTCCGTTTGATTGATAGATGTCAGCAGAGTCTCCTATGTTCTTAGGATTTGCGGATGGTGCTAGCCATCATACGCAGTAGCTTGCTTCTGCTGCCTGGGTTATTTTCTCACCTGACCACCTAGTTGTGTCCTCAGGAGGTGCTTGTCTTGGTCCTACATCTAACAATGTGGTTGAGTATAGTGCCATCATTGAGCTACTTCGGGATTCCATTTCCCATGGCATCCAGTCTTTAGAAGTCCGCCTGGATTCAAAACTAGTTGTGTCTCAGCTGAATGGACAGTACCGTGTGCGAGATCCTACGCTACTATGGAAATTCCTAAGGGTAAGACTCTTGGAACGATATTTTGTTTCAATTACATACATACATGTTCCGAGAAGTGTTAATCATATATCTGATGCATACGCTAACTATTTATTAGATTGGAATTTGTCACATTCATCATGAAGCACACAAATATAAGAAGACATTCATACATTTGTACATACACACACATAGTAGAACCAGAGAACCGAAGTCATATATATATATAAATATGTCCAAAATGGTAGTGTCATACAAAACTGGAGCCCATAGCCCTAAAAAATATACATATCGATACAAAATGAGATCCTGAGATATCTACTCCCTACGAGGAGGTCTAGCTGCCGCCCCGACAGGATGTGTCTCGTAGAAATACTGAACTGCATTGGCGAGCCGCTGCAGTAGCCGCACCCAGTCACTCGGAACCCCCACTACTTGGCGCTGCATGGCCTTAGGTAGTCTCGCCACCTCTATCTATGGAATGCTAGCAACCATCCGTGTGAGGTTGCGCCGCAAGGTCTGTAGAGTGCGTCCTGCTGCAGCATCGCCTGCCTCTTCACCCCTACCCCAACGACCATGTCTCGGGAAGCCATCAGGTCTCACTGGGCCTTTGTCTACGAGCAAACAGTCAACCATTAGCATATGATACTACCACCAAAAAGATTTTTGCATTTTCATCTATAATAAAAAATCCATAAAAATTTAATACACAAAAACCTAAAAAGAGTACTCACCAATGTCTCCGAACACTGCGTCTGGTGGGAGCGGCATGTCCCTATGCTGGCGGAAGTCTATCCCTACATAGGGGTAGTCCTCTATGGCAATGACCTGCCGGTCCCACCAACGGAAAAACTCCTTGGTATATGGTGATGCCAAATGGCCACCACCTTGTCGTGTCAAAATCTCAGCCCATCGGGTCAGGGTTGGATCCTAGAGACTATGAGGAGGGACATCCACCCTCGGACTAAGCCCTGAAACCCTCTCAAAGAAGAAGCTGCATAGGATACTCCCATACCCGAAGTTTTTGGCCTTCCCTTCTTTGCATTCTGTCAGTTGGGTCTTCATAGACCCCGACAGTGTGGTACACCAGTCAAACACTATAGGCTGCATGCATTGTGATGCATAGAACATCACCGGCCTGGATGCCTGGTGTAGAGCTTTGGATCCCGTGATCCGCACTAAGGTAGCCACAATGATCTTCATGCTCAGATTCACTATGGCATTGATGGGCACCTGACTTCCCACCGTGCGTGTGTTTGCGGGGAAATACCGCGCTATGTAGTCAAGGACGGTGATCCCACCACCCACAGTACGAGACCGAAGACTAGCCTCCTCACCTGGACGGGACAAACCGGTAATGAAGTAGATGTCGTCCACTTCCAGTGTGAGGATTTTCCCATTGAGATTGAAGTTTTGTGCATCAACATCCCAATAGTCGATCAAGCATCGGAGTAATAGGTTTTGGGCCCTCAAACCCCCTATACTCCAGAATTTGTACAAACCACATGCTTGCAATGCCTGCCGTGCTTGCACATCGTTGCGCATGACCTCATCAAATTGGTCATGCTCCCTCTCCCTCCACTCTAGAACCATCCTGGAGTGAAGAAAAACAAGCATTTTAGTCAAATTCTTTTAAAAAACCAACTACACGGCCGTACCTGCGGGCTAGTTTGTATACAGGTGCGGGTACCCGTGGTCAATATTTGAATTGACTGCAAGTATTTTTCCCTACCCGCGACCCGCGGGTAGCGCCGAAGCCATTTAGGGCTTGGCCAAACAAAAAATCCCACCGCTGAAAATCAAAATGAAAGCATTGAAATGAAAGGTATGGATGAGACTACCAACCTGCTCCGGACAGTTCGATGAACGGTCGCTCCTAGCTCCCAGGATCGGCAACTGAACTTTCAGGTGAAAACTAACCAAAAAACTCCAAATGGGTGAATAGGAAAAAATAATTGTAAATTGTAATTTTTTATTACTATTTATAATTTTCAGGACCCACTTGTCTATAGTATTTACCGTTTTGTGCCGTTATGGACTAATATAATGTCTTGGAGTAGTATTTTTTCATCATATTTCTTCGGCAAAAGCTGTTCTAGACCATTTCACACCTATGACAGGTACATTTCACACCCGGCATATAGGTTAGATGCCATTTCCATGTGCATTATGCATTTGACCTGTTCACCATTTTCATAAACCCTAGGTGTGATCCCACTTCGTAACTGACACGGAACCTTCACACTGCTATAGAAGTGTCGTTATGTGGCGATAGGGCTTTTCTAAACATGGGTGCCCCAGTTATAACCCCTTTGTGCATTCTAGTTCCCATGTTGTTGTTTTCCCTTAGGATTGGGAGTCCTTTGTAGTTACGCCATGACATTGCGATAAAGACTCATACTCTACTTTGTCTTATGCTGGCCATCTCCCTTAAGGACTCCCCTCAGTTATATCATGTTGTGATTGCATTGCATCATCCTGCTTGCTGCTTGAGCCTTGTGCCGGCTCCCGCTTATTCAATTGTTAGCCTGGTGCCTGAGCACTTTTCCTTGTCGAGCCCTGCAGAGCTGATATTTGCCCTTCACAATTTGATCACTTTTTGACCCCGAGGGAACATCCCCCCCGAGTGTCCACATCCTGCATGCACTTCCTTGCATTGATCATAGGTATGTTCCACTGGTTGGAACTAGTCTGCTCGCTATTTGACACTCGTTCCATCACTTGTTGTACTATAAGCAATTTTATTCTTTTTCAAGCTTTTCCCAAATATGAAAAAGACCAAAAAAATCAAATATTCCAAAAAGACGGACGGAATTATGGTTACTACTTCTTGTTGGCAGCTGTTGTGTCGCCTTTGAACAGAGCATTCGTTCCACTTCGTACATTATGAGTCGGGACTATAGTTGGACCTTAGGATTTGTACTTGTTTCTCAGTTTTCTCCACCGATTGGTTAAGCTTCCAGTCATTATGGAGCCCTTTGTAATGCCTCCTGCATTGCACAGTTTATGTCAAGTCTATGCTGCTTGAGTCTATCCATCTGCTCATTCTCTTGTTCAAAGGAAGTCCTGAACCAGTGTCGGCCACTCCTCAGATCTCTTTACTATTGCATGTCGGCCATCCTTATTGAGTGAGTCCGTTTCACCTGAGTTCTTCCAAATCTTTCAGCGTAGCTGGTACCTCGTGTTGGTTGATGGGGGATGCCTTAATGCCCTCCTTCCAGCGAGTCTCGTTCCGTTGACTTCAACCCATTTATTCCAGGACTTGAGGCTTAGAGTTCGGTTGAGTACCTTCAGGCTTGCAGTCATTAGTGGCAGGTTCTCTCGCCATCGATAGTTTTGGGAATACCTCAATGTCCCCTGATCGATGGATTCATCCTAGTGTTTGACTTCAACTCATTTATTCACACTCCGATGATTGTGCTCTATGCCTTGATGCCCATTTTCATTATTGATGGGTTATCTCGCGTTTGTTAACGGTATACATCATTGATTGGTAATCAGACGATGTCACATCAGGTTCGAACCCAACTCCTTTATTCACTTGATGGGACTTGCACCGTCGAAGATTTGTGTAGAAGACCCCAGGCGATAGTGGCATTCAGTATGCTACTTATGATTTTGACTTTATATCTGAGATATCACCTCTCAGATATCAGCAGTTTGTACCTCCAGTTTGCACCAGTTGTTTCCTTTTTAGCAGGAGACCCTATCTTACTGTATAGGGATCATGGCTATGATCACTTATGACATGTATTCATTATGTACTGCCTATTCATGGCCATTGTATCAGATTGTTGTACTACCGACATGTATTCAGGGATACTATTGTATTATGACGAGTGAGCTGCTCTTTCCACTTGTGTCTCCATCACTCCACTTCTGAGTTTTAGAATGTATTTCGGCCATCGTAGCATTAATCTCTGACCTCACACTTTAGGGGGCATCTGTTACAATGTAATATTCCACCTTGTGAGCATCAACATTCTTTGGCCTATAGGATCCATTTCACTGACTCAGATTCACTCCTTCAGACATATGTTTTCCTCATTTTTCCTCTGACCCGCTTGTTGCATCACTATAGTAGGCGTACCCGTGAGTTGCATCACTATAGCCTGCAGGTATCAAGTAAAATGGTAAAAATCACTAGTTTATTACTTTTTACTCCCAAAAAGTGGTCATTGGGTGACCTTTGTCTCTCCATCTGCCCAAGTAACATCTCGATGTGTCCTTTCACTTACCTTTGAGAGGACTATATATTGAGCACATATGGCTTATGGACGGGAGGAGAAAGAAGAGCAAGAGAACTCTAGTGGATTTTTTCCCTATCTTGAGTCTACACTCATTGATCCTTGTAGTTGTGAACCCTTTATGTTCACCTTCCAAACTCCTATCTAGTTTGAGTTTGCCATTCATGGAGGATTGAAGTGGTGGAGGCACAAGTGGATTGATCCAGATCTTGGTTCAGATTGGTTGCCGGCAAGAGGTCGTATCACTTGGTACTTCTTCTTGTTTATTAATAGAAATACTCATATTCTCGTCCATTAATGTTGTAAATGTTGTTTATCTTACATTGGGTTGCATTTACTTGTTATATCATGGATCGTTGCTATTGTTGATGTTAATGCCGTTTATATATTATATGTACTTGTTGTATATTGGCTGTCAAGACTAATTTGCAGATTCAAGTGCACGGATTGAAAAGCTCCAACAGGGATCTACAACAAACATTTGGATCGAGGTTGGTTATCTTCTTCATTATCTTAGCATTGTCATTTATATAGCATAGTTATGAGAATTGAGTTGATTTCTGGTAGTCATCTGTCTGTTGTGGTATACCCCAAGCCATAGTGAGTTTTCTCCAACATAGATGAATAATCTCACATATCTATATACCAAAATCTACAACACTCGATGATACCATCACATCTATATCTCCAATGAATGGATCAATGGGTGTCATAGCTGGTTAGTCATCTCGATAATGAGGAGGAGAGGATGGTCAATCAAACTGTGGAGGAGGAGAGGGTGGTCGATCAACTTGGTGAGGAGGAGAGGGTGGTTAGTTGACCTATTAATTAGGAGAGGGTGTTCGGTCGACTCAGTGAGTAGGAGAGTGTTCGCTTTCCATGTGGAGGAAGGGTGGTCGATCAACTTGGTGAGGAGGAGAGGGTGGTTAGTTGACCTATTAATTAGGAGAGGGTGTTCGGTCGACTCAGTGAATAGGAGAGTGTTCGCTTTCCATGTGGAGGAAGGGTGGTCACTCATCATGCAGATGAGAGGGTAGAGGAGGACAAGGAGGAGGAGATGGAGGAGGTGGATGAGCCCTCTATACGATAAGCATAGTTGCATTAAAAATATAATGCATCAATAATGTCATATCACGAGGAAGAGTCGCCCATATAGCTACGAGTGTAGAGATCTCTAGGATCCAACCAACTCATACAAGGAGCACTCCCCAATGAGCCATCAATCCAAATAATTGATCGACCACATGCTAATGGAATCAACAAAAGCTGCTTAATTGAGGAAGCTCCTTAACCTCAATCATCTCCTCATCATGTTGGGAATGACTCGCTCCCCAATATATGTGCAAATATCTACAAAGGATTAAATAACAATAATTACCAAATTTAAAGAAAAAGTTAGAACAAATTACATGTGCATTAAATAAGACAAAAAAATGAAACTATATAATTAATCAAAACATAATGTTAATATTACCTCTATCATCTAGTGGCTCGTCATGGATAAAAATGATGTTCTAACATCCTCACCAGTCCATTCCTATGTATAGGTATCGCATAAGATCCATGGTGTGATCATCCTCACTCACAAGCATCTCCAGTACCTTTAAACTGATCCTAGGATGGAACTCTATGCCCCCTCTTGGGCATCATGCCCCTACATATGCATACGTACCTTAGTCTTCAGCATAGGAAGGTGGTAGTTGAATGACATACTAGTCATTAGAAACCTCTAAAAACTAAACAAAATAAATTTAATCGAAAAGGGAAACCCATCCTCCTATCAAACATAGAACGATAGTGGTCCAAAGCTAAACAAAATTGTTGCAAAAAAAATGGTAAACCACCTATTCCCACTATCGTGACCATAAGAGGGAGGCACCTAACTTCCCTTGCACCAAATGAAGAAATACACAACTAGCCACCAACAACCTGGAAGTCGCCTCGAGAAATCACATCGTCACTTACATATCACTGAACATATGTTAGCTAACTCTCTCTAACAACACTGAGTGGGAAATCGGGGAAATGGGGAAAATCCTCCTCTCTCCTCGATAAACTAGTAATTAAATGTATGTCCTCCTTTGTTGGATGGCACCATAGATGATGAACGACCCTAAATCAATGCCTTTTGTGATCCTAGACATGAATCAACTACACCAATAAGTGTGAGTTTCCCCTGAGGGATGTGGTATCCTCATTAAACTTGAGGAGGCCAACATTCCTTAAAAGGGCACAAGTCTTTGCTATAATAGGTCAAGGGTACAAACCCCGACTCTCCCTCCCCATTTCTATTGTACAAAGTTGTATGGGTTAACCCACTACTACTACCATTGTTGTAGCCGCTATCTTTGATTCGCATACAACATTCGTTAGTACACACACATAAAAAATTCCATTAAAAAATAATTTTCATTTATCCATAATTGATTTTTTTTTTGAACCATCTAACATAATTGGTGCACTTTAAAAAACATAATGAAACGTTTGCGGTGCCACAATATATGAAGTGAATTGTTAAAGATGTGATATAGATAACTATTTTGCACCGTTAATGTTGTGTGGAATTTGGTAGTGTTCATTGCTACTCATGTTTTTAGGCACACCGGTAACATCGATGCACCACTATAAACACAAGGCACTTTCACGGTGCACTTAAAGTACACATACGCACCAAAATGGTGCTTCTGCAAAATTTAAAGAGCACCGACCTGTTGGGATATTCACTAGTTGAAAATTATGTATGGTGTATTTATGACATAATATTGCATCGCAATCGGTGCTCAATTACTATAAGGAACACTGCATACTTGAATGTTAGGTTGGAGATTCTATGTTTATTCAGTGCAATTTAAATATTCATGAGCATAGTTTACAATGATTCTAAGTATTAAAAAGACACCATGATATAACAACACATTTTCCTATAAAATTATGGTGTGTTCATAATACAAAGAAGCATCGTTATAGGTGTTTGCAACTTTACATATTTAACTGGTACATTGTAATACAATACACATTGTTAATTGTGCTTCTCTATATTACAAACGCACCATCATAAGTGTTTTTTATAAAGAAGAGATGGACCGCAAACACATGACAATTTCTTTTAAACTTTTAAGATGCTTTTGTGACATTAAAACATCTTTGTCAATTGGGTCTAGCCCGAGTGGTTGTGGGATGGAGTGTTATCCTCCCCACCGAGGTTCTATTCCCCAATGTGACATGTTGAGATCATAATGCATACATTATTGTAATGTCTTCGAGCCCTTGTTGATTAAACTTGTTCCCTAAAGAATATAGGGTTTATCCTAGGCACCATCCTCGAATGAGGGGGAGTGGTTGGGGGTTTGCCCCAAGAAATTTACTTGGAAAAAACCCATTAAAAGCATCATTACTAGTGCTTGCTTATATTATAAAGTTCAATTATTATTCTTTTTTTTTTAAATTTTTACCATGCGTTTATGACAAATAATGCACTACAATCAGTGCTCAAGTATTATAAGATGCACTACATACCTCAATGTTGGGTTGTAGATTCTACGTTTATCTAGTGCGGTTTAATATTCATACTCGCGTTTCTAATGCGTCTAGGTATTAAAAAAACATCGCATTATAAGGGTGCATTTTGCCTAATTTTTTTACAGTTCGTGCATAATATAAAGAAGCACCATTACAAGTTTTTGAAACCTTACATGTTTAAATGGTGTGTTTATAATACAATAAGCATCATTAACAATGTGTTATGAAACCAATTTCCCAAAAGAGCATAAAATAACCAAGAAAGAGTAATTCACGCATTAATAATGAAAAAAAAGAGATGAATAGCAAGCCTCTTCTAGGGGGAAACCTCCTTATACAATGTACTAATTACACAAGACAAGATGAGATGATTACAAACTAGATCTCCTTGGTATATATATGGGAGATAAAGGGTTCTAGCCAACCAATAAAGATAATACCAATATGATGTAATGCCACAATATATAGAGCTTAACATGCCCCTCCCCTCCAAACAAGTGTTGTCCTCAACACTTGATTAACTCTGGATGCTTCTGCATGAAGAACTCATCCTCCCATGTGGCCACTTCTATTGGCAATTTCTTCCACTAGATGAGGTATTCAGTAATTGCTCATTTTAGTAGTTTCTTAATCCTTTTTTCAATGATTGTTTCAGGTTCTAGTATTAATTTTCCTTCTTCATCAATATCTGGTAAAATAGTATGTGTTGGTATCTTCTCACCAATTACATTTTTTAGGCAAGAAACATGGAAGAGTGTATGTACATGTGAAGTTGGCAGTAACTCTAATTTATAAGCATGTTGACGTCGGTAAAAATCCTTGCGTCGATAGTAGGGATTCTCCCCAATGAACAATCCCAATCAGATTATTCATTGTTTGGAATGGGGAATCCGTCCAGTTAATGGTTTGGCTACCCTAGATGTTTTTTTAAAAAAAAAAACCTTACCGGTTGCATACCAACCCACCGTTTATATTTTATATGTAAAGTATGCAAATGCAAATGCCCTAATCCTATAATACATAACCTACAATTGACAGGTAGAAGCCTCACAAGTGATGCATAGGTTCTTACCTCTCGTCTTACCACTTCTACCTTATCAATCGATTAACATTATTCTATATTCTTAACTAATAACTAATCTATCCTCGCAAGGAGTGAGTTTAAATATAAGAGTAATATCTGAGATTGCTTGTACCAATTCAATAGCTTTTGTCTGAAATAAAGCATTTACAATCACAACGAAATGATATACAAAGATAGCTTTGATATTAATTGATTCCATTTTATTACTCCTTTCTACATAGACATTTGCATTTTGTAACAAAATCAATAATATCATTCATACACCATTAGAATAGTCCAATAAAGTAAGAAAGATCTCACAGCATAAAGGTGAATGAAGGAGGAAATAATTCTGAGCCTTAATTCATAACATTCCATTCAAACTCCATGTAAGCTTTCGTCCAACAAAATAGTTCCTTCTCGTTAGCAGAAAAATAATTCTCATACAAAATGTTACTGGATTCTATTACACCAGCCAAAAGCCCCCTTCTCTTCTAATTCTCTCCTATTTATCTTTACAAAAGTTTGTCCTTACACGACTAATCGTTTCACCTTCCTTTTTAACCCTTGGGGTTTCTATATTTTGTCCTTTTGTGATTTCTCAGCCAAAATAGATAATAAAATACAAATTACATTATTTCGATGGAGGATTTTCTAAACTCGAAACATAATTGTCCCAAATATCACTTTCATAAGATATTACATTAAATTGTTGAGGCTCTAACAACTTTAAAGCAACTTTATGAGTTGACAATTCTTTCAATATGTCTATTAATCCCTTTGTTGTTGCCTTGTGACCTTCTCCCATAAACTATGCATGTAGAGTTGCTTGTCCCACATGCTGCCGAAGATCTTCTATAGCAAGCACGTCCAGTCCCTTGATGTACTCCAAATCTTCACTCAGATTGTTCCTCAACTTTGCTAAACGTTGTTCTTTGGATGGTAATTCAACACTATCTTTAGAAATTGGAATATGGCATTTTTCATGTACTTGGTATATATTTTGATCAATTTCTTCACATTTTGTAATGGTCATCTATACTTCATTTTGTACTCTTTTGGCAGACTTTCGACAAATTTCCAAAAGGGCTATATCTAGCTTTAGTTCAACAACTCTCCTTTTAGGTAAGTGGTCAGGGCTTTCTTGGACTTTCCCTTTCCACCCAATTATCCTTTTTACCTTGTTAAATGTGTCTACCAATCTCTATTTTCCAGTGGTGGCTTCTACAGATATCTCTTTCATTATGTCCATCATCCCCTTTAATTCATAAACTTCCTCTGTCAATAACTCTTGGGAGTGAAAAATCTATTCTTTCATTTCACGAGCATGTTCATAGAAAGGTACCATATCATGTTTTTGATCCTGAGCGATTTTTATTTGCTCCATCAAAGATTCCTGTTCTTTCATCCATTCATCCATATGAGATTGTAGAGATCCCTTTTCAACCATTAGGGATTCTACCTGTTGATTCAACTGTGTTTCTCTTCTTTCTAACTCATTTATTCGAGAATGGAAATCAACGCGCTCTCCTTCCATAATTACTAACTGTACATTCAAAGAATCCCTTTCATATTCAAGGACTTGGTAGTCCAACAAAAGTTTTTCTTTCTCTGCTTCTATGGCATCTCGCTTTCTTTTCATCTCAATCCCTTCGCTTCGAGCTTGTACTAAATTATCCTTCAATTTTAACATTTTTGTCTTGCTGCGTTCTAAATCATCCATCAATTTATCCACATTGTTTGCATTAGCTTGTGCATCCACAATATTCACAGAAGCAGTGAATTTCAGATCTTTGTTGGTACCTTCTACTAGAGTGTTCTCTTGTACAGTCACAATATCCGACTGTGTACCGATCTTTAATCTTTTTTTCCGATCTCCTTAGAATGGTCTTTCTCTTGGGATAAAAAAATAGTGTCCAGTTTCACCACATAATGTTGCTTCGAGGGAGTAAATGGTTTGAATCCAACCTCAGCTAATGGGAGATGACCCCTAATAAGTGGTATCTCTAAGTCAACAGGTTGATCTACTTCCATATCTTTTAAATTATGATTTTCTTCTTGAATTTTCTTTTCTTCCACAACTTTCTTGATCTTCTCTTCTTTTTCTCTTTTCTTTTCTTCTTTCTCTTATATTATTTTCTTTTCCTGCTCAACAACTTCCTTGTCTACCTTTTCTTTCTCCTCTTTCCTCTTTGCCTCTTCCTCTCTCTGCTTTCTTTCTTCCTCTTGTTTCCTCTTTGCCTCTTCTGCTTCCAAGAATTCTTCCCGTGCTTTTTGTTGCTCTGTTGATTTTGAAGTTTCTTTTGTCTGAATTGAACTTGTTCCTTCTTTCTTACCAAATTGCTTGTTCAAGTTTTTCATGTTATTGGCTCTTCTATATACTTCCTTGTCTTTCAGGAAATGATATGTATATTAAAAATTGATCTTGCATGAGGCACAATGTTTAGCTTCCTTCTGCAACTTATCATTCCAGATAAATATCTTCTCTCCAAAATGATATGCCTCGAGGTCTTTCACAAAATTCTCTGCTCCTTTTACCTTAGCAAAATTGTATGCTCCGATGGTAAAAGGACGCAGAGGATAAGATGCCTTCTTATTTTCATTTAGAAAATGCCCAACTCCGTTTATGAAATCTCATCTCACAGCTTCCTTGTGTACTATGTAGTCTGTAACATATTTTTGGCATCAGAGAAGGACTCTTGGTACCCCCATACATCCAGATGTAAGTTCCCTCTGGTGTGAAATAATAATCTCCATAATCGCTAATCATCTCCAATGCATTGTCTGACATGAAATTGGGTTCCTCATTGAAAATCAATTTATATAAAGGCATTATGAACTCTCCGCACAAGAGCTTGTAGAAGTTGGTATGCTTATGAGCCCACATAATCTGGTCAGCAACGTAGAGTGGAGTCTCATCTGGAACCCAATAACATCCCAATTTATAAATTGGGTTCCTAATCAAGATGCAATCAATGAGGTAGGATGGCATGAAAAATTCTACTTTCTTATGCATTAAACCTCCTTAAGCTACGAATACAGCCGCAACAATACTTTCCAAAATAATATCTGCCCAATTAAACACAGTACCATGAGAGGCAATATGATACATGATCGACACCCAAATGAGCTTGTATACATTTGCATTTTCTCTCCCAAAGGTTCTGCTTAGCATCATGGCTACAATCCTGAATGGGGTCTTCAAATTCTACGAATCATTTTCTCCGCTAGCTCTTTGCCTTAGCTGTTTGCCCGGGAGAAGCATCTTTTTGGCATATTCCAAATGATCTATGTTAATACTCTTGATCCAGTCATCAGTCAAAAGGATTTTTGGAGCATGTAAATTGTAGGTTGTGCTTATATGGGCGGACTGAAACGAAGCAATCCCTTTCACATTAGCTCCCGCAATGATTCTAGATTTGACATCTATATAAGGTAGGATCTATCCTATTACCTCAGAGAAAGGGAATAATTATGGACGAGCTGGAGCTTTATGAAGGCTTTATTTCTCTATGTTTTGATAAATCACCATTTCTTCAATATAAGCATCAGGCACATCCTGATCTCTGATAATTTGATATATCTCACCCCATTTGTATTCAGGGACTACTCCAGTTATCGCTTTGGTGTCTTCAAATAAACTTTCCATAATAATTTATGGCACAACTTCAATATTTGAATCAGATTATGCAACTTTAGATTTGCGCTTGGAAGGCCTTCCAGACATCTCTGAATCCTGTAACCAAAGCAATACCAATGTATAATCAAGTCTACAAGAAACTAAAAAAGAAATCAATTGATTCAGGCTCACTGTTATTATAAATTGACTTTATTTAAACTTGCTCTTCATCTAATAATTTTTTGTTCAATGAGAAACATTTATATAAAGGAAGTAAACCTGTAAAAACCTTTGTAGAAATCATTTCTTAGGTCTGTTGCAAAACTAATTCATCAAAGGTCACCATTTCTCCAGTGGTAGTTTACCAGTTCGCAACCTAGTTCCAATAAGTCTTAAGAAACTGATAACACAACATTATCATAGCATTCACTTTTTTCAAATTGAGCATGAATTTAAGTCAAGATACACTCTATCATGAAAACTGGAAAGGCGCACGGAAACATTCTAGGGTAAATAGTTCATTAACCATGTTAACTAGGAGGCAAATCATGCGAGCCCGACTTCTCCCTCGATTGACCAAAATCCAATAAAATTAGGGTTTTACTCCTCTCAGACCAAGTAACTTCGAAAGACCCAACCAATAGCTCTCTATAAAAAAAAAACTTATTCGAAACTCATTGAGGTCAACAAATATTGTTCTGAACACACTCAATGATGCTCGCAAACAAACAAACAATGGGAAAAAATGACCGACGTGAATGACAAAACTCTCATTAGCGTAGACTTCCATGTTACCATTAAAACCTATACCAACTATCTTAAGACATGGAGGCAAACGGTTTCAACCTAGCTATCATCTTCCCGCCCATCCAAAATAAACGAATTTCTTAATGGACGAAAGAACACCTATCTGGCAGTGTAGTTGAGATCCTGCATTAAGGAGGCTCCAGATGTCGTTGATCTCTTCTGAAAAAGATTCACATAGTCACTCGGGTGAACAACGTTCCGAGAAGGTATAAAATGAAAAAAAAAAACAAAAAATCCCCCCTTTTTAACCAACGGAATTACCCTAACCAATAAATGCGCATTTATGCTTGCCAATGGACACCCCTTTTGACGACGTTGTTTTAAAATAGGGTTCAAAAATTATTTTCGAAAAACATGTTTCGATGTCCAAAAAAACTTTTAACGCTGGGTTAGTTTAAGATCAGAAAGGATTTTAATGCTGGGTCAATCTCGGATTAGAAAGGCTTTTAATGCCGGCTCGTTTTAGATGTAAAAATGATTTTAACGCCGGGTCCTTTCGGATGTTCAATCAGTTTTAATGCCGGGTTAGTTTCAGATCAAAAAAGTTTTAACGCCGGTTAGTTTCAGATGTAAAAAGGGTTTTAACGCCGAGCTAATTTTTGATGTGTAATGAATTTAACACCAGATCAAGTATCGGGCTTAAAACAATCCCACACTGAATCTTATTCCGAATGTTTACAAATTCTACGTCTATTCCGTTTCAGATGTAAAAACAATTTAACACCGATCCAGTTTCGGATGTCGAACCAATATTATTCCGATGTGTTTAAAGAGCAAACTCTGATTAAGTATCGGTAAAAAATTAGTGATTCATTCTATGGACCATCGTCGTAAAAGTTCATTTTGAATCGACCGTTTCGGGCGGAAATTCCATTTTCCCTCGATTCACATAAAATCATTCCTTCTCCGACCATTTCGGGAACAACTCGAATTCTATTCCGATAGTTTCAGCGACAAATCAATTTTTTCTCCTAAATAGATAAAAAATATTCCTACTCCTACCGTTTCAGCGACAAATCAAATTTTCTCTAAAACATGAAAATTCAAAAAATAATCTAAGTGTGGAACTTTTCTAAAGCAATTAAAAAAAAACCTTTTTGAAATCTAAAGAATAAAAAAGAAGGTAAAGACTAAGAATGCATTCATAAATAAAAAATTAAAGGAGGGGCCCTATAATTTCTTGCAAATTTTGGGGAACTAGGTTGCAGTTGCAAAAAAGCCACACTTCCAATCCTTTGCAATACCTTATAGGGACCATAGTACTTCAGTGCTAATTTGTTGCTCTTCTTTTGCTGCTTCAAGGACATATGTTTGTATGGTTGTAGCCTAAAAAATACCCAATCTCCCACTTCAAATTCCCTTTCGCTACACTAATGATATCTTTGTTTTTTAATCCTATTTTGTGCTATAACCAAGTTATCCTTCAATAATTGGAGAACTTCTTGTTGGTGCTCTATGTGATCCTCCACTGGTTGAACCTTATATTTCTCTTTCAAGGATGATTTGAGGGAAGGAGGATGATTCCCATAAAGTATCATAAATGGTGACATTTTTTATGAAGCATGGAAAGATTTGTTCTACCACCATTCTACTAAGGGAAACTACTTGGTCCATTGTGTTCGTTTATCATATGCAAATCATTGAAGATACCCTTACATGCATTCATTCACAATATTAGTTTTCCCATTAGATTGAGGATGGGAAGAGGAGCTGTGAGTTAACTAAGTTCCCAAACAAGAAAATAATTCTTTCCAAACATTGCAAGTTAAAATTGGATCTCTGTCACTTACAATAATCTTGGGGATTCCATGTAGCTTCTGAACTCTTTCCATGAAAAAATGGACATAATTTGTGAGTCAATCCACCACTACCATGATGACAGTCTTTCCTTCTGACTTTGGTAGACCTGTGATAAATTCCATTGAAACATCTTCCCAACGTTGACTTGGTATGGCTAATGGTTTTTTTTTGTGCTAAGGGAATCAACAACTGGAGATTGGGCTGGTACTCGCGTGATACGGGGTCTAGGGATCCAATCCCGCTACCACTATAACCCTAGGTGCCCCACCCACCCCGCAAGCATGGGACATGGGTAAAGCCGGGTGTGATTTGAACTCGTGACCTCCAATTTACAACATGTGACTTCATATCAAGTGAACCACCAATGAGCCGTAGTTGTAAAATACCTAGTGTCTTGATTGTTTCTCCTTTGTTTTGTCAACAAACCAAACATTGTACTGCAAAATATTGGACTTCAGTTTTAAGAACTTCCCAGAATAAATCCTTCTTGATCGTGTGGTAGGTATTCAAGAACCCTGAGTGTCCTCCTATAGGAGAAGTGTGTAATTCCAAAAGGACCTTCTATTTGAGTTGATAGTTTTTACATAAATATAGGTAATCTTGGTACCATAGTGAATCAGTTACAAATTTATCTAGTGAATTGGGATCCTCTTATAGTTGGTGAATAATATTGCATGCCTTGTGACTTGTTTCCATTCTATCCTTGCTTCTTCTACGCAATTCGATTTCATAATCGAAATAACACAAAGTAAGCCCGATAATGTCATATTATTTTAGGGTTACCGGTATGGTTATTTAATCCAGTGATTCCAGCTATACCCAATGTTTCAAATGTTAACTCTCCACCACGAGAGTGTCCATCCCAAACTGATCCTTCCCCTTCTTCGTCGGATGCTTCTTCTTCCCTTTCTTCTTCCATTTCTTATTCCTCACTTGATCAAAGAAGTAGTGTTAGTAATAAGGAGGATAAGAAGAAGAAGATAAGGAATATAAGGAAGAATAAGGATAAGAAATAGACCAAGCATCAACCATCTGCCTCCAATGGCACTCGTTCTATTTGAACACCTCGTAGACCCAAGTTCCCTTACAAGCTTTGCAAGGGGATCACCTTCTCAAGGATTGTCCCAATCTTTCCAAAGTGTTAGAAGAGTGGTCTAAATCCTCCAAACCACCTATATCATCAGCCTTTGGACATCATACTGATGATACCCCATCAACCAGTGACTCCATGGTGAAGAGTCAGAAAGGTAAATTCAAGAATCCTTATTTGTTATGCAAGGGCATGCACCTTACTTACCTTTGTCCACGCATGGATGAAGCTTCAAAATTGTTGGAATACATTACTGTATCTTAGAAACACTTTCCAACTGTATGTCATAAGTTTTACCTTGACCCCCCATTGGTTGATGAAGTGGTCGATCCCGCCCCATCCTCGGTCGATCCCACTCTTTCTTCAAAGAGTGAAGTTGAAGTGGTCGAGTTGATATTGTCTCCACTCGATCCCACTCTTTTATTGGAGAATGCCCAGACTGAAGTAGTCACCATGACACAATCTTCATCTCATTCTAGTCTTCCAGTTGAGAGTGAATTGGAAACCGTTGATGTTTTCCTAGTCATTTCAAATTATTCTAGGCAAGGGGAAATCCCGTCCATTTCCACAGGACCCCCTCCAAGTACTGAGGTCATTTCCTTTGATTGGAATGGTCTAACAGAATCTCGTCTTCCTTCGAGTGTTCCTTTCCAGATATATGTAGGAGTTTTCGATAAGGAAATATTTCGCACTATAGTTGATGAGGGAGATTCTGTCAGTATTTTATCCTCAACTGCTTGGCAAGCTATAGGTTCCCCTAAGATTGTGCCAGTCACTGACCAGATATTGGCTTTTAATAGAAGGCCTACCGGACCTTTAGGGATCCTTCCTCAGTCACCTATCACTTTAGGAGGGAAAATTGTTTGTATTGATGTTATGGTAGTCCAAGGTCCCTTAGATTTTAACCTACTCCTTGGACGAGACTATGTTTATGCAATGAAAGATGTAGTGTCCTCACTCTTTCGAGTAATGTATTTTCCTCATCACGGGAATATGGTGACCATTGATCAGCTTTCCTTTGTGACACCCACTCATCGCATGACTCCTATTCATCAAACTTCCTTGAATGTTCCACATGTTTTAGTGGTTTCTTTCCCGTAGGGATGGGGGGCATGTCTTCGACATCTGTACATCATGTTGGAGTTATTCCCCTAGATTCTTATGCTACGGGGCACACTACCAACCTCTGGACATCATGTTGGGTAGGAACTAGTCCCAAGCATAGTTTACTTTTGGTTTCAAGCTTGTGTAAAAATGAAACCAATCCAAAGCATAGTTTACCGTTGGTTTCAATCTTGCATAAAAATGAAACCGTTCATGAGCATAGTTCCCTTTTTGTGTCAAGCTCGTTAAAAAATGAAATAGGATTTCATGGGCATAGTTTCTTTTTGTTTTAAGCTCATTAAAAAATAAAATGGGTCCCTTCAAGCATAGTTATTGTCTATTTCAATCTTGTGTAAAAATGAAATAGATCTTCCTCCCATTGAGTCGAGTCTCCCACTAGAGTTAGTACTTGAAACATCATTTCATCTGACTGTGTCACTTGATTCTTGTTCTTCCTACCCCTCGGCAAACATATTCATATTAGTAGCCAGGATTTTAATTGGGTAAGGAAGAAGAGTAGTCAGAACGAAGCTTGGGGGGCATGTTAAGCCTCTAGCAATCATGCTGGGGGCATCTACTAAGCTCTGGATATCATGTTGGGAAGGAACCCATCAATGGGCCTTAACCATGAGCATAGTTCCCTTTCCGTGTCAAGCTCGTTAAAAAATGAAACAGGTTCCCATGAGCACAGATTAGTCTTTGATTCCATGCTCGTTAAAAAATGGAATAGATCCCTACAAGCATAGTTTACTTTTGGTTTCAAGCTTGTGTAAAAATGAAACCGTTCCCGAGCATAGTTAACCTTTGGTTTCAAGCTTGCATAAAAATGAAGCCAGCTTCATGAGAATGGTTCTATTCCTGTTTCAAGCTCGTTAAAAAAAATGAAACAGATCCCCTCCCCTTGAGTCGAGTCTTTCTCCAGATTTAATATCTGAACCTTCATTTCATTCGCCTATGCTATTTAATCCTATTTTTTCGTCCTCCCATGGTGAACATATTCCTATTAATAACCATGAGTTTGATTTGATGAAGAAAAATAGTAGACGAACGAAACGAAGCTTGGGGCGCATGTCTCCAACCTCTATAAATGATACTAGAGGTAAGCCGTCAACTTCTTGTGCTGGGGGCAAACTTCCAACCTCTGGGTATCATGTTGGGGAGAGCCTGCCAATGGGCATTATACCGAGCATACTTTCTAAACCATGAAAATAATCCCGAGAATAGTTCATTTTCTGTTGCAAGCTCGTTAAAAAATGAAACAGATACCATGAACATTCTTCCAACCTATCTTTGAGCTCGTTAAAAACAATAAGATGGTGGTGAGCTTACTTTTTCCACTTTTTCGTGCTCTTGTTAAAACATGAAAAGGGTGTGTCGATCTTAATTTTTACCTTTTCGTGCTCTGGTAAAAAACATGAAAAGTACTTGGAGCTTACTTTTTATTTTTTCGTGCTTTGGATTCAAACATGAAAAAGATTCCGAGTGCTTTTGACACCATTATCGTGCTCGTTAAAAACTAAGAAAAACGGTACCAAGCTTACTCTTTGTTACTTCTCGTGCTCGTTAAACGATGAGAATAAGTTACTAGGTTATCTTTTATCACTTTTTCGGGCTCATAAAACTACCATGAAAAAGCGACCCCACAAGAGTCTTCCTTCAAGCTCTTTTCAGGCTCCCTAAATACGAAAAGATCGCGAAGCAAACTTGATGCTTTCACGCTTGTAAATATATTTGAATGATCGTCTTTATGGTGATATTTTACCCCTTTTTCGGAACATGAGGTACTATTTACGAAAAAGGAGCACTCCAGCCAAGCATGACTGGAAGAGTTATCTCTCACATTGTTTTATCCTTTTTCGGGTGAGGAGACTAAATTTTACAAAAAAAGAACTTGTGGAGTCTTCTTTAGTTCTTTTTAGACTCTCTAAACATGAAATGACGTCGATTTTTCCTTCTTTGGACTCGTTAAAATCTAACATAGGAGGGCCCATTTTGGGACGAACACCTCCTATCCTAGGTTTGTAAAACATTTGGGATTGGAATCATCTGAAGGATGAGCTATACCGAGCATCTGTTACCCTCCTCAAGCTAGTTAAAAAACAAAAGAGGGACTCATCAATCATGATGGGGAAAAGGAAATATTTTGTGTTACACTATAATTTATGGCAGTACATAGTTACTCTTGAACATGGCACTTGTCTGCATATGCATTAAGTACTTGGGTAATCCGTTTGTCGTCGAGTCCCGTTGGTCCCATGAGTCTTCTCACTCCTTTGGGTCATCCAAAGAATGCTTCTAGTATTAGTTGCATCAGGGGGTCAACATCATTCTTGTCATGTCAATACTGCCAAGTCATGTCATGCCATGCCCATGTTCAAGAGTATTTTTGGTCGTTTGTTCACTATCTGCAGTCAGTTCACCTTCCATCATGTCAGTCGTCCTTGAGTCGGTCTCACGCATTACTGTCCGATTTACTTCAAACATATATGATCGTATTTCATGGCGATGATGGGGGATTCATCATGGCCCTCCTTCGATGGATTAATCCTTGTCGACTTCAACACATCATCCGAGGATTGAATCTAGAGACCAATCAAGTACCTTGGGCCTGCATGCCTCAATGGCAGGTTTGTTAAATTTTGAGCATTAATTCACAATACTCTAGGATCTTCACTGAGAGAATAACATGTACAGTATATCAATGCATAACAATCACAATAAGCATGACAAGCATCACAAGAATCAAAAGCATGAGAGACAAGAGACACAGAGTTTCCATGGGGAAAACCCTAAGGTGAAAAACCCCACAACTTCCTCAGAGATAGAGAGAGCAATGGCTCAACCAAAGTACAACCAAAATACACTGAGATAGTCTCCTAGTAGCAGATGATCCTCCTCCTCACTAGTGCGCCACTTTCTGAGTGAGAGAAGTGTGACTTTCCGAATGATATAAATAGAGATCACCTGATCTCTATTTATACTAACATGTTTTCCCAGTGACCTTATGGTGCCGACTTGTCTATCTAGGTACATCCACATTATAATATATATATTTCAGGGCTGACCCCACACATGGTGGTCTAATAACCCATCGGCAAGTACACACACTTGCGACACATGTCAATCCTCATGACGACACTTTCTTATAGAGGAATAACACATCTCTAATAAGGGTACAATAAATATATATGAAATACATAGATGAAATACATTCCGAAGTTACATATACATCAACACTCCCTCTTAACTAGGAAGGTATTTCTCGACACAGATCTGCTAGAAAAGTCTTCTTCTCGGGATCATCATCATCGATGCATCGTCATCTTCATCGTCACTGCTGCTGCTATCTCAACCAATCTCTGACTCTACTCATCATAGGAAGTTCTACAGAGCCAGTCCTTTTTCATACTAGATGTAGGCCCACCACCTGCAGGTCTTCATCATCACTGGCCATACTGTGGAATCCTCAGGACTTATTACGTGTGTCACAAAACCTCGAAAGAGCATCCCAGGCTGTTACGAGCACACGGCTTTACCTATAGGATCTCCCAGGGCCATATTATATGTGACCTCACCACAAAACCTCGCAAGAGCATCCCAGGCTGTTACAAGCACACAACTCTACCTATAGGATCTCCCAGGGACAGATTATATGTGGTCACCACAAAACCTCGCAAGAGCATCCCAGGCTGTTACGAGCACACATCTCTACCTATAGGATCTCCCAGGGACAGATTATATGTGGTCATGGCAAAACCTCGCAAGAGCATCCCAGGCTGTTACGAGCACACAGCTCTACCTATAGGATCTCCCAGGGACAAATTATATGCCATAGGACAAAACCTCGAAAGAGCATCTGCCAGATATCCCAGGGCCAGATTATATGCCATAGGAAAAACATCGAAAGACTATCTGCAGATCTCCCAGGGCCAAATTATATGTCCTCCCAGAGCAAAACCTCGAAAGAGCATTTGCCAGATATCCCAGGGCCAAATTGTATGCCATAGGAAAAACCTCGAAAGACTATCTGCAAATCTCCCAGGGCCAAATTATATGCTCATCTGCACAACCTGATCCACGGCCATAGAGTATCAACTTGATACTCACCATACATCATCCTGATGTACACATGATCATCCTGATCATCATCACTGCAACATCCTGCTGCATGTCATCTGGAGCAACATCCTGAAGCTCATCATCCACGATCATCCTAATCATACAATGCATATACCTGATGCATACCAAGTATCTACCTGATACATATCATCATATATGATCCACCTGATCATACAGTGTATCCACCTGATACAAATACAAATACATGATACATATCACCATACATGATCCACCTGATCATACAATGTATCCACCTGATACATGTACAGATACATGGTCCAAGCATCCAACATGATGCATATACAAAATACATACAAATGATCCTATTGATCATATCCAGCATCCAACATGATGCGTACATACATATAAATGATCCAACTGATCATATCCAGCATCCAACATGATGCGTACATACATATACATATAAATGATCCAACTGATCATATCCAACATCCAACATGATGCATACATACATATACATATAAATGATCCAACTGATCATATCCAGCATAAACCAGAACATCATCCTGATGCTCATCATCCAGCGCTTACATCCACAGCCATGTGAAGGACCCTCCTTCCAACATGCTTGGAATGGCTTCAGCAAATGTGTCCATCACTTCTTCCTCGAAGTGTCATCAATCTGAAGAACACCAAGCCTCTCTCTGAAGTACTCGAACTTCACCCTGGCTAGTGGCTTCGTCAGCACATCTGCAATCTGCTCGTCCATCGCAACATATAGGAGCTTCACCGCTCCTCTCTGCACCATATCCCTGATATAGTGATATTTGACCTCTATGTGTTTCGACCTGTCATGAAACACTGGGTTCTCAGACAACTTCACACAACTTTGGTTATCACAGAAGATACCAGTAGCATCCAACGGGAGATCAAATAACTAAGACAGTAGCTCCCGTAGCCATACTGCCTCACAAGTAGCTGAACAGGCTGTAACATACTTTGGCTCAGCTGTACTCAGTGCTACGCAGGACTACGTCCTGCTAAACCAAGAGATCACACCTGATCCCATACTGAAGCAACACCCAGATGTGCTCTTCCTATCTGCAGCACTGCCAGCCCAATCTGAATCAACATAACCTTGCAGGTTAAACTTTTGATTCGCTTCATACTTGAGCCCATAATCCACTGTACCCTTCAGGTACCTCAGAACATGCTTTACAACAACCAAATGAACACTCCTCGGATCTGTCAGGAACTAACTCAATGTGTTCACTGCAAAGAAAATATCTGGTCTCGTGTTCATCAGATACATCAAGGACCCAATCATTTGACGATACATAGAGACATCAACCGGCTCAGATGAAGCATCACATAGAAGCTTCAGATTCGATGCCATAAGTGTGGCCATGGCCTTGCAATCCATCATCCCGAATCTCTTCAGGATATCTACTATGTACTTCCCTTGACCAAGGAAGATCCCACCTGCACTCTGCCACACCTCCATACCTAGGAAATAATGCATCATTCCCAAATCTTTCATATTGAACTCGGCAACAAGTTTCCTCTTAGTATCTGCAATCAAACTGTCATCTCCTGTTACAAATAATTCATCCACATACAGGAGTAGAATCACAGTATTCCCTTCCTCAACCTTGTAGTAAAGGTTGGAATCCGCTTTACTCTTGGTAAAGCCCAAACTAGATAGGAAACTGTCCATCCTACCATACCAGGTTCTGGAAGCTTGCTTCAATCCATACAAGGATTTCTTCAATCTGCATACATACGACTCCCTGTCATGTATTTCGAAATCGAGTGGCTGCTCCACATATACTTCCTCTTCAACTACACCATTCAAGAAGGTAGTCTTGACATCCATCTGGTGTATTTTCCATTTCATTGCTGCAGCCAGGGCAAGTACTGTTCTGATGGAAGTATACCTGGCTACAGGTGCAAAAGTTTCTTCATAATCTATTCGCTCTTTCTGAGAGAAGCCACGAGCTACGAATCTTGCTTTGTATTTTTCTACACTGCCATCTACAGCATGCTTGATTTTGTAGATCCATTTGGAAGTCACAACAGACTTCTCTTTAGGTCTTGGGACAACATCCCAAACATCATTCTTCATTATTGATTGGTATTCCTCAACCATGGCATCCTTCCATTCTTTCTTTTCCGCTGCTTCTTCATAACTGGAAGGATCTTTGTTCATAATGTCACAGAGTAAAGCAACATAGCTAGTATGTGATCTGGTTCTCTTCTTTGCTCTGTGTTCTTCTTCTGGAATGCCAAATCTTTGTGCATCTTGAATGAGCTCTCTAGCCCATGCAGGTTTCCTCTTGTGAGAGTTATCCTCACGGGGTGGATCTACAGGTTCTTGTGGATCTTCAAACTCACGAACAACTTCTGGAACTGCTTTAGTCATGGACCATGGTAGTGTCTTGAAATCTAGTTTCCTTAGGTTCTTCATAAACTTCGATAGGTGCCTTCCTTGATTTGATGAATGCTGAGTTTTAATCAAATGTTACATCCCTGCTGACATCAATCTTCTTGAACCTTGGAAAGTATATTCTGTAAGCCTTCGAGCTTTCACTGTAACCCACAAAGATACCCTTCTTTCCTGAAGGATCTAGTTTAGTCCTCTTTTCCTTTGGGACATGAGTGTATACTGGACAACCAAATATTCTGAGATGGCTGACTTCAGGTTTCTTACTAGAAAAAACCTCTTCTGGTGTCTTGTTGTCCAATATCTTGTGGGGTGTTTTGTTCTGCACATATACAGCTGTTCTAGATGCTTCTGCCCATAGATGCATAGGTAGGTCCTGGTCATGCAGCATTGCCCTTGCTGCTTCCATGATAGTTCTGTTCTTCCTTTCTGCAACTCCATTTTGTTGAGGATTATAAGGAGCAGTCAACTCCCTCGTAATCCTTGAATCACTACAAAGCTTCTTGAAGTCACCTGAGGTGAATTCTCCACCATTGTCGGATCTGAATGTTTTGATATTCTTGTCAGTTTGATTCTCCATCAAGGTTTTGAATTCCTTGAACTTATCAAACACCTCATCTTTGTTCTTCAAGAAGTATACCCAAGTCTTCCTGGAGAAGTCATCAATAAATGAGACATAGTAAACATACCCACTAAGAGAACTGGATGACATAGGACCACATACATCTGAGTGGATGATTTCCAGGATATCTTTGGCCTTGATTTCACTGCTTGGGAAAGCCTTCTTAATGTTCTTACCTTTTGCACATCCTTTGCAAATACCTTCAGGTTTGGTCTTGATTTCAGGAAGACCTTCTGCAGCCTTGCTTGCAATTGGAAGTGCCCTATAGTGCATATGAGCAAGTCTTCTATGCCAAAGTTAACTTGGCTCCATGGATTCATGCACCATGGCATGTTCAGGTTGTCCCTTCAATTTATACAATCCTCCCTCTTGCTCTCCAATCACTACTGCATCATCTATGGTCTTTCCCTTTTGGCACATTAGGACTTGGCCATCCACAAATGCAACCCTCATACCTTTTGCATCCAATGCAGAGATGGAGAGTAAGTTCTTCTTGAGCCCAGGTACATAAAGGACTTCTTTCATATTCAAAGATTTTCCAGAATCTAGGTTGTAGGAGGCTTCACCACTTCCTTTGATTGGGTATTGATAATCATCCCCAAGTTTCAGCTTATGGGTTGATTCATGTTCAGATAGATTCACAAAAGATTCCTTAAACCCAGTCATGTGTTTGGAAGCCCCACTATCAATCAACCAATCATTACAACCATGGGAGATAGTACCTGTGAGAGCAGATATTAGAACATACTCTTCTTCACTTGATGACTCATCATCACTTTCTGCCCTAGCCTTCTTCTTTGGAGGTTCATCATCCTCGGCAGCATGAGCATGGAACTTTCTTTTGCTGCCCTTCTTCTTCTTGCTGAAGTTGTTGTTATTATCCATTTTGTTCTTGGGACAATTTGAAGCAAAGTGACCCTTCTCATTGCATGTGAAGCATCTTAGATCCTTCTTATTCTTTTGATAGGATCTTTTGTAGCGAGAGTGCTCCTTCTTGGGCTTGCTTCTTTTGGTATGAGTTGCGAGAGCTTTATCTTCACCTCCCATCTTTTCCTCACGAGCTACAAGTCTCTTCTTCTTGAGAGCATTCCTCCCATAGTTTACTGAAAGAGATCAATTTCTTTCTTGCACAAATTCCTTGAATAAAGGAGTCCCATGACCTAGGTAGGCCATTCAGAGTGGTCATAACAACTTCACCATTGTCCACTACTTCATCCACAGCTTCAAGTTGCTCCTTGATCTGAGAGGCCTTGGAGAATTAAGATTGAATGGTTTCTCCATTCAACATCTTGACCCCTTTCAATTGATTCCGCAGAGTCATCTTCCGATTTATGTTCTTCCCTTCAAATAGCTTGGTCAAAGAGTCAAACATCTCCTTGGGTGTCTTTAGAGAAGACACATGGGGTATGAGATGATCTTTGATAGAATCAGCAATGATTCTCTTTGCCTTGACCAAGTTCTTCTTATGCAATACCTTGGCCTCTTCATCCTCTGGGATAGGGATGTCTTCTTTTATATATGAGTCCAACTCATTCTCTTCCAGGATTAACCCAATCCTATACTTCCAAGCTCGGAAGTTATCAGCCCCTTCAAGCTTATCCTCAAGCTTGGTGTGGTGAGACATCTTAAAGAGTACTTCAAATGGAAATAGAAAAGATTTAGGTCTTACCACTTGAAATGATGAAAACTGGATCTGGTCCCGGATTAGGGTTTGTCGGAAAAACCCTAAAAATTCAAAATGTGAATTTCAAATTTCTGAAAGGATAGAAAGATGCACCTTGATGAGTTGATCAGCCTAGTGCATTCAGAATTTGAGATCAACAAAGTTTTACTCTTCAGATTTGTCTTTTTGTTCTCCCGGGTTCACTGGGGAGAGCCCTGAATTAGGGTTTGAGTTTCCCAGAGATCTACCCAGCCAAAAATCTCGATCCAAAGCTCTAAACTTTGATTTTTGCAAGGAACTTCCAGTTGTGTCTTCAGATTCTAGAAATTCCTATTTTGTGGAAACCCTAATTTTTAGGGCCAAATCTGAAAATGCTCAGAATTGAATTCTGATTGGACAGATAGATTCTCCTTGATGAGTAGAGTCAATCTACTATACTGGTTTTCCAAAAACTGTGGAGAGAAACCCAATAAACAAGAAACTCAAGTTTCCGTCACTGCAAAATGTCTTCTTCTCAGGTTAGCTCTGATACCATGTTAAATTTTGAGCATTAATTCACAATACTCTAGGATCTTCACTGAGAGAATAAAATGTACAGTATATCAATGCATAGCAATAACAATAAGCATGACAAGCATCACAAGAATCAAAAGCATGAGAGACAAAAGACACAGAGTTTCCGTGGGGAAAACCCTAAGGTGAAAAACCCCACAACTTCCTCAGAGATAGAGAGAGCAATGGCTCAACCAAAGTACAACCAAAATACACTGAGATAGTCTCCTAGTAGTAGATGATCCTCCTCCTCACTAGTGCGCCACTTTCTGAGTGAGAGAAGTGTGACTTTCCGAATGATCTAAATAGAGATCACCTGATCTCTATTTATACTAGCCTGTTTTCCTAGTGACCTTATGGGGCCGACTTGTCTAGCTAGGTCCATCCACATTATAATATATATATTTTAGGGCTGACCCCACACATGGTGGTCTAATAACCCATCGGTAAGTACACACACTTGCGACACATGTCAATCCTCATGACGACACTTCCTTATAGAGGAATAACACATCTCTAATAAGGGTACAATAAATATATATGAAATACATAGATGAAATACATTCCGAAGTTACATATACATCAACAAGGTTACCTCGCTTTCAACATGAGTTCGCATCATTGGCTCTTGATTGAAAGATTCCATCGATTGTTTGACCTCAGCTCATTGATTCACATTCGATGGTATGTACTATGATACCTTGGGAATCATTTACATCAATGGTGACTTCCCTCGCACTTGTTAACGGTATACATCATTGACCGCTAATCAAGTGGTTTCTACCATGTTCGACTACAAGACATTTGTAATCACATGGTTAGATTCGTATCATTGCGGGTCCAGCTTGAAGACCCTGGGGAAATCATATCTTACCCAGGTTGCAATGGGGATTATTTGAGTCATATTACACAGATCCACTCTGTATTGGTCGTGTCTGTGTTATCATCTCATCATGGATCTACGATTGTGTCCAGGAGCCATGATTGTGTTCAGTCAGTCCCTACTACCATGGATCTGCAGTGTATTGGTCGGAAGCTATGTTTTGAGCCATGTGAGACTAGTATCTCAAAGTCTATTGTACTGCAGTAGCTTCTTCCATCCAACAAGTCCTTGCTCTCAATCCTTACAAAGCATTTCACCTGTCTTATTTTACCAGCTTCATAATTTGGGGGCATTCGGTTATACCAAAATCTCGTCATCATGAGCCATGTATTAACTCAGTGCCTCAATCCCTAAAGTTTCCCTGGCTAGAACATCATTGAGCAAGCTGTTGGCCTTGTTTCTCACCTTCCCTAGTGAGGTTGGCGCATGTTGTTGCCTAGCAAGGGTGCCAATCATTGGCTAGCGCTTGCTGTTCAATTGCACTCTGCGCCATTGGCTCCTGCCGCCCTCATGGAGCTTGCGCCTGACCCTTCCTGGCGCCTGTTTTCTTCATGCAGGGTGCGCCAAGGTTGGTTAGAGTGGATAACAAGGGGATTTGAGCGAATTCTCGAAGTTGGGTGACTTGGATACCTATCCCTAATTGGTAGGAATAACTTGTATTCGGTTCCTAACCTATTGGGAAGATCCCTTAGACCTCTCCCCCTAATCCTCAACCTACTCTATCCTCCTACCCTTATAAATAAGACCTCTCTCTCCATTGAGAGGGGAGGAAGGACTATAGCACTTACATGCTGGTGAATTTACCCTAGGTGATCCCTATTCATATCTTGGGAGGCATACACACCCTTTTGGAGGCTTGGCTTGGAATGTTGGAGGAATGGTACAACGTTAAGGCTTGGTTTTAATCACCACTCTTCTATGTATTTCCCACTTATTTACAACAATATAATATCTTTCCATAAATGTCTTTGTGTTTGTGATGTTTAGAGCTTACTTCCTTAATGGTTTGCTTAGATCAGTTAGCGTTTAGATGTGCTTTTACTGTTTGTTTGTCTCTATGTGCTTTGACAGGTTTTGCAGCTTGAGATCTGACAACCACAGAGCTTGGAGCGACAAAGAGGAGAAGCATTCGCGAATCTAAAGGTAAGACATCTATATACTTTAATCTCTAATTGATCTAGGAAAGTAGATCTATATTATGTATTCTTTTGTTCTATATCCACTTGGACTAGGGAGATCATGCTCGTGTCCGCTCGAGTAGATTATCCGCAAACAAGGAATTATACTACATCGGTGTGTTTCCGTGTATCTAATGCATCGCCATATCTGTATATATTTTTACAATAAAAACATGTTATTATATATAAAATTTGACAAGACTTGATGTGTTTCACTATGTTATGCCCCAATGTGTTCGGTCATATTAAATTAACTAGGAAAACTAGGTATTAAATCAAAATAAAAAATGTTTTTTCACTCAATATGAAGGGATTGTGTCTTATGTGCTTGATAACTTATGATGCACCAGTGTGCAATCTAATGTGACACACCTATGTGTTATTTCCCATGTAAGCACACCATTAATAAAACCTCTACTAAAACCTATGACCACTTGCCTCTGCTAGCAACTTACGCTAAAACCTCCAACCACCCGCCTATATTAGCAACCTCCACTATAAATTGAAAAAGGAGGCAGTTTTTCGAAAGGTTCCAAAGAAACCTAAGCTATAAGGTGTTTTCCTTGTGTGCTATATGCAGGGATGGATTGGAGAGTGTGCGCTAACAACTTATTTAGTTGGGAAAAGCCAACAGACTTGAGAAGTAATATTATCAATATCTTTGATTAACCTAGTTGCATATTTTTTTGTCTTATTCAATGCACATGTAATTGATTGTAAGATTTTTTTCAAATTATCTAATTATTGTTGTATACCATTTTGTAGATGTTGGCATGTATGTTGGGGATGTTCCTCCTCAACATGAATGAGGAGATGGTTGAGGTTGACAAGCCACCTCAGGTGTAAAGACCTAGCATGTTGTGTAGATTAGATTGCAAATTCATCAAGAGTGACATATCATATATGTGCAGCGATGGCTTGAAATAGAGTGGTGCCTTTAAGAGCTCGAGAGTTTGTGTTAGATCCTAAGCTTTCATCGATATGGGTGAGCCTTCCCCGTGGCAAGGAATTTTTTATGCGTCATGTTGTTGGTGTCCTCAACCTACTCCAGACGTTGATGTCTAGTCAATTTTCTTCATCGAAATAATTTTACGAGGACAATACTCCTCCACCTCATTCTCCTCCTCCATCTTCACCATCTTCTCCTCCAACAAAACAACAAACATATTCTCCTCTGATAGATAAACTACCTACTACTACACCCATTAAACTCACTTTTGATGGCGTAAACACTATGGCCACTTTGGGTAATATAGTTCATGGTGAAGTGTTATCTGGGAAGTATTCATGCCTCTGGTAAGTATTCAACAACGTATATTTGGCATTTATATTTGACTTGAGACACATATATGACATATCTATTGATTTTGACATTATCGTTTATATGTGTTATGTTTTTTCAGATCATGTTGATGTTGATGTTGTTTTATTTATAAAAAGTATTATGTGTATGCTAATGATTTATATGATCAATGATTTATGTGTTTTTTAATTAAATTTGAGATGCCATATTTGACATATATATTGATTTTGATATTATCATTCATGTATATTATGTCTTTACATATCATGTTAATATTGTTTGATTTATATATGTTGATGATTAACATCATTAATGATTTATTTGTTTTTAAGTTAAACTTGAGATGTAACCTCATTTAAAATTGAGATGCCATATAATGTTTAACTCTAGTTATATAAAATTATTTAGTTTGGATTTTTTTTTTTTTCCATGGAAAAATTCGTAATTTTATTTCAATAGATTGAAAAAAATTACATTCTGTACATGTAATAGAATCATAGTGATCCCTACATTGTCACATATTTCTGTTCAAGTATCTTACAGGTCTAATAGACCCAATCAATCACAAAATAATTGCTGTCCATAACAGCACACCAATAGCCGGTTACATAACAGTAGTAACTACAAAATGTATACTCAGTCTAATCTGCCCTATAGATACAGAACAGATGTATAATGCTCCGTCACAGTTCCTTCAAAGCCAAATAGTCCAAAGTAATATCACCATACTTATGATCAGAATGAGAAATTAAAACGCAGCTAATGTTTCAGCATCATCCACGTTTAATGAAGTGTCCTGATAAGGCACAGCAGGGGCTACCTCCTCTGCTGCTATCGATTCCCTCTAACAGTCTGATAGAAATTATTAATCTGTAGACTCCAGTGCAGATATGTCCATAAAAAGTAAGCCCGCTTTTTCAGCAATTTCCGGTGCTTCATCATGACAACGCCCTCGAATGGTTCAAATTTATTGCCTTCCAAAAAAATGATAACAATGAATGTAACTGCCAGGTCTCTCATGAGCTACCGCTGCACAATAAAAGTATCATTTTTGTAACAACAATTCTCCCACCGCATCTGTAATATGCACTTGTGAATGCCCAATACCTCTTAGGCATCTGTATCCCTATGCTTGCCTAAGTAACCAAATCTGTAGTGAAAGGAACCAATCAATCGCCCTACCTGTCCTCCAATGCCACGTTGAAGGGCATATGGTAATAACTGTAGGATGTAGCAGTGTTATAATTAGTAATTCTCCAGGTGCCCAGATCAAGACGTTGTTGGGTAGCTTCTTTGGAAAGATGGTCTGCCATGCCATTTCTTTCCCTGTAAACATGTGTAAATGTTATAAGATTAAAAATTTGCTTTAATCGTAAAACATCTTCCAGAATAGGTAATAGCACCATCACATTACAGCGGGTATGCTCATTTGCCCAATCAATAACAATCAGTGAGTCTCCAAAAATTTGTAATGAATGACATCCCTGTTCAAGTGCAAAAATCAGCAGCAGTCTAAGCGACATGATTTCAGCATAGTTGTTTGTACCGCTCCCCAATCCGGCCGCTATGTGGAAGTAATGTGAATCAGATAAGTGTAAAACGATCCCCCCTCCGCACACCAATTGATCCATAGATGCGCCATCGAAGAAAGCCCACGGTAATGTAGCATCAATCGTTTCAGCGATCACTGGACGAGTTTTAATCTTTTTAGTGGCAGGCTTGTAATGAATAATGATGGCTACAGCTTGAGCCACAATCTGCTCCATCGGGACTCTGCAATCCTGAAAAATAATCTTGTTGCGCGTGATCCATATACCCCAGGCAAAAATGCATGGGACCGCACAGATGGTAGAAGTCTGTTTTTCAGTCCACCAATCTTTGAATGCCTCATTTACATTTTCGCCCCGCCAACTCGTGTTGATATCCAAGTGGTTGCAAATTTTTGTCCATACCGTTTGTGTGAATCGGCAGTGGACAAATAAGTGTGATAGAGTCTCGTCCGCCTCCCTACATAGTGGGCAGATGCCCGGGCCCTGTAGAAATCGTCTTTTCAGAGTATCCCAAGTAGGAGCCTTATGTTCTAAAATCGCCCAAAAGAGTAGTTTGGCTTTTCCAGGGCATTTTAGTTTCCACAGGTGTTTCCACCACCACACCAAAGCCCGATTTTTCACCTCCAAATTTAGCTGAATGTATCCAAGTTTTGGTGTGTAACGTCCAGAGGGATGGTGATCCCAAATAAGTTCATCAGGCCTATCTGTCAGCCGAATATGAGTGAATCTTAATGTCCGAATGTAGTCCTCCCAAAACCCGGTCAGATTCGCAGGAACCTCAAGTCGCTGGGCAGAGGTCCATCCCTGGTGCATAAGAGTGGATAAGCCCGGTTGGGCAATATCAGCTAAGAACAGATATCCCCTAGCAGCCAGAAAATTCCTTAAGTCCACAGGCAGGACATGTCCCCCCCTGCATCCTACCCAAGGATCCAGTCCAATACGGAGAAAATGCCCATTCCCAATGCGCCACACAAGTCCCGATCCCACCAGCTGAAAATGCTGAACCACCGCTTTCCATACCACAGAGCAATTTGCCCTCGACTTATTTCCCAGCCTAATCCATTCAATTAAGGTTAAAGGAGCAATATATTTGTGGTATACCACCTTAGTCCAGAGGCTCCGGGTATGGATGATTCGCCAGGCCACCTTTGCCCCCAAAGCTTTGGCAAATAGGAAGATATTCTTTAATCCCCAGCCACCCAGTGCTTTGGGGATCGCAATCAAATCCCATCTGACCCATACCAAGGCTCGATTCACACCCTTACCCTTCCATAAGAAGGCAAAAACCAACCGTCGAATCTGCTCCAAGACGCCTCTGGGAATCCAAGCAAGTGACATCCAGTAAACCGGTATTGCTTCCAATACTGATTTAACCAGAATCAATCTCCCAGCCCGCGAGAGCCATTTTTGACTCCATCCATGTAGTCTCAGCTCCAATTTAGCAATTAGCCAGTGCCAATCAGCCTTATGATATGCATTGGGTTTTAAGCGAAAACCAAGGTACTTTAAGCCATCATCAATATCCATAATCCGATAGGGAAGTCTGATGGCCAATCGATGGATCTCCTGTTCAGTTAACTGCGCGCATGATATAGTTGATTTATCAGTATTCACAATCATGCCCGCGGTGACTTGCAGAAGATTTAGTCCTTCGACCACCTTATCAATAGCCTGTTGCGATCCATCACAGAATATTAGTATATCGTCAACAAATAAGAGATGTGTGATATACATAACCTGGGAAATGGAGATGCCACGAAAGGAGCCCTCAGTCTTTGCTTGGAGGATAAAACGACTGAGACCTTCAGCGACAAGGAGAAATAACAGCGGTGATAGTGGGCAACCTTGTCGTAGCCCCCTGCCTGCATGGAAGAAAGCGCTAGCCGAACCATTGATCAATACAGCAAAGCTCACCGTGGTGATGCATGCCATAATCCAACGAAAAAATTCATAACAGAAGCCCAGATGTGTGAGAAGCATCCGGATATAAAGCCAACTCACCCGGTCGAAAGCTTTAGAGAGGTCGATCTTTATCACTGCGCCCTTTTGTTTCTGAACCTTCAGGGTATGTAAACCTTCTTGTGCTACACCAATGGCCTCGTGAATTTGTCGCCCTTCCAAGAATCCAAATTGTTCACATGAAATATGCTGAGACAGGATATTTTTAAGTCTCCTAGCCATAACCTTTGATATGATCTTATAAATGCAATTGCACAGTGAAATAGGTCTGAATTCATCAAATCGATCAGGCTTGTCTGATTTGGGAATGAGAGCAATAAAAGTCGAGTTAAAGGGGCCATGTACAAATCCAGCCTTTCTAGATTCTTCCACCACAGTCAATAATTCTTCCCCAAAACAGTCAAAGAATCCCAAGTAAAATTCAATTGGCCAGCCATCAGGCCCCGGGCTTTTATCTTTCTGGAAAGATTGCATAACCTGCAAGAGCTCAATCGGTTGCACCTCCTCCATCAAGAGTCTGTTCTCTTCCTCCCCCACAAATCGTGGGAAAAGTTGAGACATTCTGATGACCTCAGCTATGGAGGCCCCAGGTTGAGCGGTGAATAAATCTTCGAAGTGTCGGACGCCCATCTCAGCCAAGCCATCAAAGCTGGAGACCCTTTCCCCTTCAGATGAAGAAAGTTCCCAGATTGAGTTAGTGAATTTTCTTCCCTTTGCATATGCTTGAAAGTATTTTGTATGCTCATCCCCGCACTGCAGCCAAATTACCCTGCTTTTCATGCGCCACATCTCTTCACGCTCACACAGTAACACATTTCTCCTGCTCTCCCAGTCCAGCAGCTCGCCTTTCTGCTGTTCATCCAGATATCCCATACCCCGACAATGTAGTAGTCTATCAATATTCAGCTCAGCATCCCTCAGAATCTGATCATCTTTTACCCTTTTATCAGATGCCCAGCTTATCGTGGCCTCTTTTATCCGCTTTAGATTGAGTTGAAAGTGAGCGCCCGCATGTTCCAGTGACTCCAAAGGTCGATGAACCCACTGTTGCTGAACTAATTTCAGGTAATCCTCCTCCTTCAGCCAGCTAGGATTGAACTTGAATGGACTGGGAGGTTTGTTACGGCTGCCTCTTAATTCCAGTAGTATAGGACAATGGTCAGAGACCCCCCCCGACCCAACCCATTGCTTGACAACATCAACCCCCAGTGCCAACACATCTGCCACCAGAAACCTATCCAGTCTTTTTGCCACCCTATGTTCCCCTGCTCTCTTATTCCTCCACATCGGGGTTAGCCTGGTAGGCTGTATGTCAAGTAGATCCTTACCAGCAAAGGCTTGTATGAAAAAGTTAGCTAATGGATCCGGAGCAGCATGAGGCCCCCAGACTTCAGATGTCCCCAGGGATAGATTGAGATCTCCACCCAAGATCACATCCCTTCCGTCAAAGAGATCCATGCTAAGCAATGAGTCCCAGAATCCAGCCCTATTAAGATAGGGTCCATAGATATTGAGAATCGTTATCATCCTACCAATCTCAGCATCCCAAACTTCCAAACCAATACCAGAAGAGATACCCCAAGAGCTATCATATCTGCAATTTTTCACCTTCCACCCCGTTGCCAGCCCTCCAGAGCGACCACGAGCATCCACACCCACAAACTTCCAGCCAGGTAGCAGAGTTTCCAATATCCGAACCACCTCCACACTGCCGCCCAGTGTTTCTTGTAGTAGTAAAATATCAGGTTGGTTTAAATCCACCAACCTTCGGAGAGACGATTTTTTAATGGGACTCGCCAACCCACGACAGTTGAATGACAAAAGTTTCATATAAAACCCCCTTCCAGGGTTTTCGCAGCTCTAAGTGCCCATTCAATAGTGGATTGAGTGCCCATTACCAAATCAACTTTTGCTCGATCTTGTGCTTTGGACAGGTGAGATTTCCATCCCCGCCCTTTCCCCATTGTATTTGCAGCCAACTCAGGAAGTCCCCTTCCTCCCGATCCATCAGCAGAGATCACCCTATTTCTAAGAGCATACCGGATACTACGACCCACAGAATTGGGAGAGGGAAGAGTGGAAACTAAAGGTGGCGTGAATGCACAATTTGTGACAGGTATTACACAAGGCACTACTTTGCAAGGTGATACAGTGCTGTCAGAAGAATGTGACGTTAAACATACCCCCCCAAAATCGGTGGAGACAGAAAAAGGTGGATCATTAGTAGAGTAATGTTTTGACTTACCCTGGGGAGATGAGCCCCGACCATCATGAATCTGTCTGGTGTCTGCTCGTGTTAAGGGTGTCGTGGAGCCCAAAACAGCCCCCACGCCATCCAGCTTCAATCTTTGAATATTTTCCCAGCCCACGTTCTCCAAAGAAGACAAGGGTGTCCTGATACTCGGTATGCCACACGATGCCTCCGGTTGCAATGATACGACAGCCTCAGAGGCAATAGTAGTCAAAATATCATGATCCCCTGCCAACAATGGACTCCCCTTCTGCACAGTATCAGTCCTAACATCTGCTACAGGAACAACCGGTGGTTTTCTACCCCGAAATGGTAGCGTGCACCCTGCTACCAGGTGTCCAATAGCGTGACATCGGTGGCAACGAAACGGCACCCCCACATAGTCCAATATCTGTGTGAAATCCCCGTCCTTTGTCTGAATGGATATCTCAGCCGATAGCCCCAGCCTAAGATCGATTTTGACCAATATCTTAGCCACCGAATAATTGCCAGTTTCAGTATGGGAATGGTCAGCGCATATGTATTCGCCAAGAAAATTCCCAATGGCAGCAAATCGTGATTCATTCCAGAGATGCATGGGGAGCCCAGGTAGCTTCACCCAAATCGGTTCACGGTCAATTCTTTCAGTCTTGGAGTCAAAGAAGGGCGACCATCGTTTCAGCACAATGGGGATGCCCAGCATCGTCCAATGTCGGCCTAAAACAGCTTCAACCTCTCCAATATCTGCAAATATAAAGGAGAACCAACCCTTCGTCAGTACCCTTATCTCCGGTGCAGCAGCGACCCGATCCTGCCAATTCTCGGTCGCCCATCGCTGTAGGAAGCCCCGCCCGAGCCTTTTCCCACGGGCATGTCCGACCACAGCTATGTGGGAGAACTCCTCCGCTTCCTCCATCGAGACATCCACACCCAACACCAGTTTGTCCTTCCTTCTCCGTTCCTTGACCTTGTTTGTAGAATGTTTTGCCGCCGGTGCAGGAGCCCTTGCACGAGGAATCATAGGTTCTTCATCAGGATGGAGAACGCCCCCCCCAGATGCCACCGCAGCAGATGCACTAGTTGTGTTTCCCCGGCCACCACTGGCCGGTCCCCGTGCCTCCACATCACGGAGTTCCACTGACTGAAGCAGATTTCCGAAAGAGAGAGAAGCAGGTCCGCCACCCGACCGCATGTGATCACGGCCTTCCGAAAGAATAGGGAAATTTGTATAAGACCCCAGATGGGGTTGTAGCGTCCGCCCCAGGAGATCCGCCAAATCCGGCCTGTCCATATGGCTAGCAGAAGACCGAAAGGTTGCTAAATCCTCCACGGAACCCTCCAGCCCATGAGAGATGACCGGCGAATCCATTGCTCCCGCGGACCCAGGTAGATCCCCGGTCCCCCTGCCAGACAAAAAAGGGCTAGTCAAAGCCCCCGACTCATAATCCGCCGAAAATTTTGCTCCAAGATCAAATATCCCTATGTCACAATCTCCACCCGAGGTGTAGTCCACCTCCTGCTCAGATCCACTCCCCATACCACACCCACAGTTCCCTCACGGCAGGCAAAGATGGACCCCGACCGAGCAGTTAGCTAACTAATCAATAGAGACCCAATTAGGGCCCAGTCCCCTATCCACCGAACACACCTGATCCCTCGGATCCCATCACACAGTCACAGGGTTTATGCTCAGACCGTCCACCCCTCCATGAGCCACTACAAAAGATCCGGATCCCACACCCAAAAGAAACCAGGAGCAATGTCTTCTCTAATCGAATCAATGCTGCGTCCCTATTCTCATACAGCCCAGACTCAGAGTTTCTCGCTGCCAGAGATGTCCACCAACGCCCAGTAAACCAAAGAAACACAGACCGTGAACAATGAGTCTCCATTCTGCATATTAATGGAGGAGATCGAACCAACCACGGGCCTGGTCTGCTCTGCTAACAATTGCTAAACCTCCATCCGCTGCGAATCCACCATAATCTTCAGAATACAACTCAACGTAATTCTTTCATCAGTTTCTTGGAGCTCAAAATATGTTCGTCCCATGTCCTTTTAAGGAATTTATTTAGTTTGGATTATGATTGTAAAAGCTTATAATCATTTATTGCCAACATACCAGCGTAGATCCATCTTAACATTGGATCTATCATGCACCACGAGGAATAAAATCCCTCAAGGTGCAAACCTTTCCTTAAATATTTGCATTATAAAAATGTTTTCACCTTGAGGGATTTGATATCTCTCGGTGCATGATAGATCCAGAGTTAAGATGGATGCATGCTAACTTTTATTAAAACTATATATGTGTTTGTGTGTCTGTGTGTCTATTTGGTTTTAAAATTTAATTAGAGTCCACGTTGTGTTTTTTTTAATTAGATTTTTTTAAAGTGACACGTGTCAACTATAGAGCTTTAAAAAACGCAATAACGTTCAACCCTTTTCCAAGGTGAATTATTTGTTGTGTTGGAAGATACAACATATTGATTAGAAAGTTGCTCAAATGATTCAAACGATGATTTCCCAATTTGATTAATATTTTAAATCAAATTTTTTGAATAAATGATATTTTTAACATTTATTCTTGAATGTTTTTATTAAAATTTTCATTAATTCCCATAAAATTAAAATTATAATAGTTAAATTTAACAAAATAATTATTCCTTCAGTTTTATATAGTGATAACATCATGCATACTAAATCATGAATCAATTCTAAATCAAATTTGATTGATTTTTTTACATCAATTTGTTTGTTTAAATATTCTATTAAATCATGAAATGGTTCTAAATTTTTATTCTAAATATAAAACGAGATAAAATGGTATTCAACTAAACTAGCATTGACTATAATAGTTATTAACATGAATCTTACAAATAGGGGTGGCAGGTGCGATGGGAGTCTTCTTGGACTCCGATAGACAAATGAAACTAATTTATTTGGGGGGAATTGGTAGGGCTACCAACAATCAGGAAGAGCTCTATGCTTTGTATATGTATTTGGAGATCGTACATTGTCTTCGAATTCATAAAATCCTTATTCTAGGAGACTTTTTATTGGTAATAAAACATATAAGGACAAGGACTAGCAAGGATGGAATAATTTTCTCGAGAATATATAAGCGAATCATTTGGATTCTTAACCAAATCCATGACATCAAGCTTTTAAAATTCATTGGCACAATAGCTCACTAAATGATCAATTATCTAACAAGTCAACTACATTGGATAGTGAGATTTTAAATTCAAAATGGAGGCCTTCCTGAAAGAAGGTGGCTCCCTTAGTTTAATTATGGGTGGAAGTAACTCCAAGAAATTAAAGCATCACTTAATGTCTCTTGGAAATATCGGCATGGAGAAATTCAAGAAGGATCCACCACATGTGGCTTATCCTTGCAAGTATGTTGCATACGAGGGAGCCTTAACACTCCCCCATGCTTCAAGATCCCTCCATAACTTGCTTCTTCTATTTGTTATCATTCCTTTTAGGGAATTCTTTTAGCTTTTTCGTGGCATAGGTGGGGATATTATAGCTCAGGTTGATGGTTGTGCTTGACATGGAAGAAAGAAATAGAGGGTTTCTCGATGTGGCTATGACGACCTTCTCCCCTTGTTTGGGGACCGCTGGTAAGTGGCCTCACCTCCTTTGCTCTTATTCCAATCAGGAAAAGGGTTGTGTTGTTGGAAACCATGAGGAGTATGTGGGTTTATTTTTTGGTCATGGTGGTGGTCATTTTGTTGTGTGAAAGAGAGGCTTCTTCCTTCAGGAAGGGATATGTTCCCACCCTTCTCTGGCTTTGAATCTGGGCATGGGTAGTCACACAGGTTGAGGTGTTGTGGAAGGGGATGAAAAGGGAGACATAAAGAAGATTTTGAGCCTTCTTAGTTCAAAGATTAAGGGGTTGCAAGGGACTATTGATAACATTAAATCTCATATGGCCATACAAGATGAAGAGCAAAGGATTCTTGAGACTATAGTTCTAGAATAGGGGAAGCAAATTGCAAAGTTAATCAATGACTCCGAAATGCATTTTAATATCCACTTGGGGATGCCTAAAGATGTTGGGTCTACAAAGGTCTAGTTAGTGGGTTCTAGGCGTATGGAAGGAACCTTGTTTCAGTAGTTGGGCATAGTTGTAATGGAAATTTCCAGCTCTAGTGAATAACACAAAGATTAGCAATTGCAGAAAGGCCACAGTGGCTATGAGTCTTTATAAAATGTTTGTTGTTATATGTTTTTTACTTGCAGTAGTCTATTAGGACAATACATAAGGATCTATAGCTATAAGTATTTTGTGAAGGTGATAGGCATAGAATTTTGTAGGTATAAGGAGGCTAACTTTTTATTGTTATTATTCAACTTTTTGCATATTTTGGACCTACTCTTATGCATCATTTTTGATGATTCTCCTTATTCGATTTTAATACAAAAATATTATACTTGTTTCGATTAACAAAATTATGAATCTTACAAATAGTGATAACATCTTTCGTATATATTCAATCATGAAAACCATTATAAAACACATTTGAATAATTTTAACTTTAAATTACTATATTAAATATAAACGAATTTTAAAAATGACCTTCAACTAAACTAACATTGATGATAATAGTTGTTAATATTAATCTTATAAAAACAAAAAAGATATAGATCCTATAATTAAAAATGATCCATAATTCAATAAAGAGTTTGAGGTTCCAAAAAAATTTAGTCTATTTTCAACATGATGGTTGCTAAATTTTCGTATCTAACATCATAAAATGAAGAAAAAAATATAATTGAACAATTATAGATAATCATAATAAAATCATACATAAAAAAATATAAATTTTGAAATTAAATTTGTACATATCGTTCTTCATAGCCATCACCTTGATTACCTTCCTCACTTAGCATGGTAACATTGTTGTTCTCATAAAGACGTTTGATCTCAAATCATGTCTTAGTACAAACCACCAATTCCTATCCAACACATCTGGGTGAAAAAACACTTGGTTGTAGTGTTTTGAGAAAACACAAGGCTTGTTGCTTTGTTCCACATCACTTTAGAGTTGATATATATGATCCCAATATCATGATATTCCTTCACAATATTTCGGTTGAAGGTATCCCACCAGTTACACCTAAGAATAGCACATTGGAAAGATGAGAATTTCACTTGCATGATCTCTTTGATATTTTCGACGTAACGTAAGTTCCCCTCTAGTAGGTTCTGATAATAGTGGCTAGTGTGACTAGATTGGTGGAACTCGAGCTCCACTCCATAGACAAGCGTGACATGTCCATCATTGAAATCCTCAATTCCAAAATGATGTCCATGTGCTCACATAGATGGGAACAATTGCATTTGTAAAATTGTGAACAAAAGATGGTGTTATATGTCTAATAACTCATGGATTAATGCAAACATAATACATGTTTTAATTCAAGTGTTCATTATAAATTGAACAATTTACTCAAACATATTATTATAGAGCTACTTAACCCAATGCCTATGTTTAGTGCATCCTCTTTACTAAATGGGCAATGACCATACACTCCATATTTCTCTCTGATCTAGTTAGCCACCCAACTATTGGGGTCACGATCATTTGCCTGTTTTCTTTTAAATGATCACAAAAGGCATGCTTCTACCATTCAAACATATGAATTTAATCCCGTCACTATCTCGTTTCCTTCTCTTCTCTTCATATAGTATAAGCCATGGTTGTGTTGTGTTCACATTGTAAGGAACAAATTTATCAATGGCATCAAATTTTGAATTCGTTGATGTATTCATGAAATCAAAACAAATAGTATGAGAACAAATATATGATATCATGTTTAGTGTAAATAGTTACTCTATAGAGTTTGGTGGATTTTAGACTGTGTAATATCATCTCATCTCCTCATATATTTTAGGTGTCTAGTTTCCTCATATTTTTGAGCATCTAGGCTACCTTGAAGATGGTTGTTGGTTTGGTTGATTGGTAATAGGAGAGAAATAGGGTTGGTTGGGATTTATCTTGTAATACCACTTGGAGTAGCTCCCCTTCCATTTTGTTCTCATGTTGTTGGTTTGCCTAGTGTGTCATTGATTTGCTTGATGTACTTACAAACATGATAGAGCGACTCATATATTATGTGCTCCTCCACCATAGACTCCTCAAGGTTTGCCCTTTGTCGAACAAAACCCTTCAAAATTTCCATGTACCTCTGTAAGAAAAACATCCAATGATACAAACTACTTTGGCTAATTCAACCTCATTAGCTAGGTGAATTAGAATATGGACCTCCAAGCCCATGAAAATCATGATCAATTCCTTCTCAAACATACAACAATCTTAGTTATCTCTCATGGCCACGTTGGAATGATATCCATATGAATCTACTTTGATGTAATCCAATGTACGAATGGAAATAATTTAGATACGATGAGTTGTAAGTCTCGAGGAATGTCATGGTTCCAAAAACCATGAATGAGAAAAGGAAAATGACACTACAAAATAAACAAATACAAAATTGATTGGCATAAAACTATGGATGCATAGATATTATAACCTACAGTGCATAAAAAGAAGCATATAATCAATAGGCATACCTTTATAAGGCTCAAATGGTCATGTAATTTCAACACCAACAAATGTTCCTCTACGATGAAGCAATGCCATACAGTTGACCCATATAAAGAAGGAACCTTCACACTCAATCTAACATACTTCACCAAAGAAAGGCCATTTTTCTTCAAAGTACATGGGGCATCACCTTCTTTAAAACACTAAGAGGGACTAAGCTATCCTCTATACTTTATTTTCTTGGTCATTGTTTCTTTTGAGTATTCAAAGAAATAAGATCTCTCCTAACACCCAATGTGTCACTTTTTATTGATAATATGTTCCTCCACAAAGAGAATGAAACATATTTTAATATATGCATGGGATCTAGTAAGTAGGCTATCTTAAGATGCTCTCAATTTGGAAGCTCATAAAATATAAATTCCCATTTTATCCTAATGGGCATTTTCTCAACATATGTGTCAACAAAATCAAGATTATTAAGCATAGATTCCTCGTTTCAGTTTAACGAGTATGCAATTTCCTTCTCCTTCTTTTTGTCATATGCGCTAAACTAGTTTGTGTTGTCAATATTTAAAGTCTTCGATTTCTCTCTAGTTTACCATTAAAAGTAGATAAGGGTGGAAGGTAGCTCAACTTTGGGAAGGACCACAAACAAATACTTCCTCCTTCAGATATACACAAATATGATGAATAACTGCTTGTGTATGCAGTGAGACACCTAATGGAGATTGCATAGGGTGACATCACTAGATGAAGGAGTGAGGCATCCCCGAGGTGGGTGGGAGGCTATGGATCAATGCAATGCCACTCTTAATGAATGCAAGTCTGAGCACGGTCCATATAGTCACTAAAGAGAGCTCTACTCTCTGTTCGTGCTTAACAACTCCTGCCACTTAACCTTGTAATTGGTTGGTAAGTCCCGTTAATGGGTATAGAATAACAAGTGCCCAAGGTCTATTTTGGATTCAAATTTGCTGTCAGCGAGAAAAGAAAAATGATAATAGAACCTAGCTTTGGCCCACCTCTTGGTGATCTAAGAGGATCATTGTCATGTCTCCTTCCATCAATCCGACTTAAGGGAGGGAACATGAATTAAATTTGGGCTTCGAAATTTAGCCCCATCATCATTTTATGAGTTCATAACAAATGAACATGTGTGTAGATGCATAATCCAAATAAACACAACAAAAATAAACTCTACTACACACATCTAGAATGCAATTACTAGCATAATTATAACACGCATCAATTAAATATATTGCATAATTAGATACAAGAGAATACTTATCTTGGAATGAAGTTGTCTCGAGCAACTGGCTATGCAAGTGCAACATTCCACCCAACCATAGGCCAATTGTGCTCATCATTCTCTCAACGTAGCTTCCACCCCCGAGCTAGGCATGATTTCCACAAGGAAAAGGGAACAACAAACTCACACATAGACAAGTATATACCACATCTCAGCCAATTCACTCCATATCTGGGTTTATCAGGTTGTCAAGGCACTAGAAAGGAAGGAATTGCTAAGATAGTGAGCTCAACCACATAACTATCGGTACCTCTACAAGATTCAACTAGCTTGGCACCCACAATACATACACATCCAATGCCAGGAATGTGTTAGGAATAAAATTATGTGAGAAAGAATAAAACAAATGACATCAATCACCACCAAAAACATAAGATTTATCCTAGAAAACCTCATATGGAAAAACCGGCCATCAATAATAGATCTATCCTAGAAAACCTCATATGGAAAAACAGGCCATCAATAATAGATCTATCCTAGAAAACCTCATATGGAAAAACCGACCATCAATAATAGATCTATTATTGGTCCTTGGCCAAACTAGGTCAAGGCCGCCAAGAGCATCTCTCTTGCTCACATTGGCATAATACAATGGATGAATCCAACCCTATAAATAGGTTTCTTTACATGCAAATACAACTAGCAAGAAACCATAGGCTACCAAAACCGTGTGCTCGAAACCACTTTCTACCTTGCTCATTCCCGAGTCAAGGTTAACCCTAACAATCCCCCCTTTAAACTTGAATTGGGAAACTGCTTCGGATCTAACCCCCCAAAAACAACTAGGGTACTTAGGAATCCCATTTACACGTAGAATCCCTTCATTGCTCCACAGTCCCTCAAGCCACACTTTCCCTTCTAGTGCTATTCAGGGTGTGCATAGAAAAGTAGCCAAAGCCCCATCATCTTCAGTGAGGTTACACCCTTCACTAGGTTTATCAAGCCAATTGCAAATCATTGTCTACTCTTGGTTGCTTACACACGATTTCAAGCCAAAACAAGGGATGTGTGTATCCCAATCCTCATCCAACTTCACACATAGCAAGACACATGGGGGTCATGGGAAATCAACAAGCTGGATGAGATAGCACAATCTCAAGGTAATTTCCTAATAGTTGGAACTCAATTTAACAATTACACAATCATACAATCACTTGGCATAACAAAACGAAATTTGAGAGGGGAAATAGACCATTGAGGAACAAAACAATTTTCCAACAGGTATACAAGATTCAAATGGAAAAAACAACCTCTTCGAACCCCCAACTCAAAATTCCCTTCCTCCACGTCATCTACAACCCAAAAACACACATCTTCAGTTGGAAAATGAAGGAAACACAGTAAATTCATGGAGGAAAACGCCCAGTAATTTATCACTGCATGAGGAAGTCCCCCTAATGAATGAATGATGGATTGGGGAGCAAATTTGTGGATCTTAGCTTGCCTAGGAAGCCCAACACATTTTAAAAAAATGGTGGCTTTCCCATACACGAAATTGGAGAACTATACTCTCCATTTCCCAAAACAATAACTACTTCAACTGCCTCTTGGGAGAATTAACTGATTCAGTGCAAAATTTAACATGGGTAGTTGATGGTTCATGGGTTTTCTCATTGACACCTGGCTTGACATTATTGGCTTCAAGGGGTTGATTATCCCCCCTATTCCTTGTAAAAATAATGCCCCCATACTCTTGTTGCCTTGCATAGCTATTTGTAGGCATTTTTTTATCAATATCTATATATATATATATATATATATATTTACATCATATTTATAATTTCCGTCGTGCCAGGATAGCATGCGATCTACATGCATCGATTTTTAATTGTTGATACAATAATGATAAATCGATCGTGGGGCCTTGGCCTTGAGATCCTCACCATGATTTTATAATGATATTACATCATTTACATGTTAATTGCAATGGGGTCAAAATCCGGGTATTACATTCCCATCCCCCTTAAATTAGCATTGTTCCCAGTGCTCTTCAAAATTGAACAAAAATGGATATGCTATTCTCATAGCATCCTCTAGCTCCCATGTAGCCTCATCGGGACCATAGTGCTTCCATTGCAACTTTACCTGTGTGATGGATTGGTTCCGAAGAAATGTTAGCTCCCTATCTAGGATGTGCAATAGATCAGTTTGAAACTCTCCCTCGGGTTCCACCTGGATCACATCCCAATTAATCACATGGTTATGATCATGTACACATTTCTTAAGCAAGGAAACATGAAAAACATTATGAGCTCTAGTGTTAGCAGGAAATGCAAATCTATATGCAACTGGCCCTATTCTTTCAAGCACTTCAAATGGCCCACAATATTTGGGTGATAGCTTGGTACAACTCCCAAGATTCAAGGAACTCTTCCTTGGCCTCACTCCAAGGTAAACATGATCCCCAACATTGAAATACCTATGCATCCTGTGCTTATCTGCATAGCTTTTCTACCTATCTTGGGTTGCTTTTAAATTCTTCTTGATCTTTGCAACCTCTTGTTCCGTTTCCTTAAACAATTATGGCCCAAGTGCAATTCTGTTCACTAGATTATCCCAAGTCACTAGTGTCCTACACTTCCATCCATGCAAAGCCTCAAATGGACTCATGCCCAATGATGCTTGCCGCCCATTATTATATGCAAACTCTACCAAGTGTAGATAATCCTCCCACTTGGATGGTTTGTCCATTACATATATGCAAAGTAGATCTTCAAGCACCTAATTGTTAAGATTCAATAAGCTAAGACATAAAATATCAGCATTACATTCAATTTCACAACAATAGAATATACAGGATCACTGAAAGAACAACAAGCACAACATAAACACAAGAGACACAGATTTATCCTAGGAAACCCTCATGGGGAAGAAAACCCAACAAAGTTTCCTCAATATAGATGACCAGAAAATACAAAGATGTAAACAATAGACATGAGCTCCTTCTCCTCCACAGCAGATATCTCCCTCACCTATGCGCCAATCACAAGTGAGTGTAATGTGTATTAAATGAGGAACACACCTCCTCTATTTATACACAACTCCGACTTGACTTTTACACTAACTAGGTTGGCCCCAACTTTAACCATTGGGTTAAACACCCCATTACAACTGAATCTAGGCCGACCCCACTAGGGAAGTCTAATAACCCATGTTACCACATTCCGACGGAGGAATAAACATCTCTGGATATACAATAAGGTCTTCACGGAGGAATGAAACATCTCCGGAATAATAAAGTACAAATATAATATTCTTAGAAGTTACAATATTTCAACACTAATTTACTCTTTCTGTTTGCCCATTTGTTTGAGGATGGTATGTTATGCTAACGTTTAGTTGTGTACGTAAATCTACAAAAGAAATTTCAAAAAATTTGAAGTGAACTTGGTATCCATGTCAGAAATTATTGCCTTAGGCAATTGATGCAATATGAAAATTTCCTTCATGAAAATATTTGCAATGGCCTTGCTTTTATATGTGGACTTAACCGATATAAAATGTGATGCCTTTGTTAACTTGCCCGCCACCACCATGATGGAATCATGCTGCTTTATTGTCATCGACAAACCCGTAATAAAATCCATGGAAATTATCTCCCATTTCCATTCTGGAATTGGCAATGGATGCAATAAACCTGCTGGATTTTGGTGTTCAACATTCACCTGTTGACATTTAATGCACTTAGAAATGTATTCAACAATGTCCTTCTTCATCCCTAGCCATAAATATTGTTTTCTGGCTATAGCAATTGTTTTCTAATATCCCGAGTGATCGGAATATGGAGCTTTATGGATTTCATCCATAACAATCCTCCTCAAGTCTACCACATTTGGAATATAAATTCTATTCTTATAAGGAAGAAGTTCATCACCTTCCAAATGATACCCTTCATACCTTTTTCAAAGTTTTGCTGTTGCAATTTGTCCTTTATCTGCACATACATTTCGTCTTCAACAATACGATTAACAATCTGTTGCCTCGAATATGATTGGCAAGTACTAAGGGCTGCCACATGCATTTTATGTACTTTTAGTTTGAGTGCATCAACCACCTTATTTTATTTCCCCTTTATGTGTTTAATCTCAAAATCAAATTCACACAAAAATTCCATCCATCTAGTTTTCCTAACATTTAATGTTGGTTGCTCAAACAAATATTTCAGACCACAATGGTCTGTCCTCAACTCAAATTTTCCGCCCATTAAGTAGTTCCTCCACATCTTTAAAGCATGCATTATGACTGCAAGTTCTAAATCATGGGTGGCATAGTTCTTCTCATGCTCCTTCAACTTTCTTGACTCATAGAATACCACATGGTTGTCTTGCTTAAGAACTCCTCCAAGTCCCTGATTGCGTGCAACATTACACACCACAAAGTCTTTTTTTGGGTCTGCAATTTTCAAAATTGGTGCACTCGTGAGAAGATTCTTCAACCACTAGAAGCTTTCCTCACATCTTGGTGTCCACTCAAATTTCATTCCCTTCTTCTGCAAGGAAGTAATTGGATTAGAAACCTTGGAAAATCCTTCAATGAACCTCCTTTAGTAACCAACAAGTCCCATAAAGGACCTCACATCTGTCACGTTCCTTGGAGTTGGCCAATTCATAATGGCTTCAATCTTCATAATGGCTTCAATACAACTTATGCTCCCTTAGAAATTGCAAGGCCATTCTCAAATGTTCTTCATGCTCTTCTTCATTCTTAGAATAGATAAGAATGTCATATGTCATCTAGAAAAAAAAAGAACAAACTTGTCCAAATACTTGCTAAAAACACTATTCATGAGACACGTGAATGTAGTTGGTGCATTTGTGAGACCAAATGGTACTACCACAAACTCATAGTGCCCATACCTTGTTCTATAGGTTGTCTTATGAATATATTCCTCTTTTATTCTTACCTGATGGTAACCATACCTCAAGTCAGTCTTTGAAAATACCTTTGCCCCTCTCATTTGATCACAAAGGTCATCGATTCAAGGTAATGGGTATTTGTTCTTCACAGTGACTTTGTTCAACTACCTGCAGTCAATATATAACCTGAGTGTTCCATCTTTCTTTTTCACAAATAGAACAGGTGATTCCCATGGGGACACACTTGGCTTGATATATTTCTTTTCCAATAGCTCTTGTAACTGCATTTTCAATTCTAGCTATTCTGGTGTACTCATCCTGAAGGGTGTCTTGGACATTGGTGTAGCTCCCGGCAAAAGTTCAATTATGGAATCAATGTCTCTCTTTCGAGGAAGTCCTGGAATCTCATCAAGAAACACATCCTTGAATTCTTGCAACACATGATAGTCCTCCAACTTGGAAATTTCATTTTATTTTGCCTGCAAAACACAGGCAGCATACAATTGACAACCCTTCCTACAGAACTTCTTTAGCTGCATGGTTGAAATCTGCCTAACACAAATCACCTTTGGAATGCCTTTTATGACCCTTGGGTTTCCTTTTTCATCCTTGCATTCAAAGGTCTTGTTGTAGCAATCAAGTTTAACTCTGTGTGCTTCTAACCAGTCCATTCCAATCAGAATATCATAGGAACCAAGTGGTAGAATATTCAAATTTGCACAACTGAATAGCCCATCCATCTCTAATGGACATTTCTCTACCATTTCACTAACTTTTCTCCTGGTTCCAGTGGCTAGTTGAACTAACCATGGTTTAATATGCTTTAATTTCTTAAAAGCACAAATATCAACAATTTTAGGACTGATATAACTGTGAGTAGATCCAAGGTCAATCAAAATAGAAATAGATTGCTTAGCAATCTTACCTTCAACTTCAACCACAGTTGATTTATGGCCTACCTGGAGGTCCTCTAGTGCTTTATAGATTTTAGGGATGGTCCTTGCCACTTGACCCATAGTTTCAGCTCCATGGATGTTGTGAACTTTCTTTACACTCCCATTCCGATGTGGACAGTTCCTAAGCATATGGTCCTCTCCACATCCCCAACATTGAAGTGGCTCCTCTTTTGGCTCCTTTGGATCTCTTGGCTTGTCTCCCATCATTCTAGTTGGCTTAGTCACACCCTGTGGTGGTTGCCTTTGCTGATTTTATTAGATGAGGAGGTTTGAACCCCTTCCTCATTTGGTCAAACTTCTCATTTTTCTTGTCCTTCCATTCCTTATGGGAATCAGGTTTTCTTTTATCTTGATCATAACAATACTTGACCTTTCTCATGGCCTCCTCTAGAGTTCAAGGTCCATCAAACTCAATTCTGTCTTTATATGACTGAGGTAGTCCACTTAGAAAATGTTGAATTTTCATCTTATCATCTCTGATATACTTGACATATCTAAGTAGCTCCAACAATTTGTTTGCATATTTTTCCATGGTCATTTGCCCCAATTTCAGCTCATGGAATTCTTTGATGTTATCATCGTAGTACCTCAGAGAGGTACTTATGCTTGAAGTATTTCTTGAATTTCTTCCACATGATCTTCCTTTCATTGATCTTCTTCACTTTCCTAAGGTGATCCCAGGATATAGGTGCTTTTCCATTCAGATTGAATATGGCCACCCTTGCCTTCATATTTGTAGAGTAGTGTTGGACTTGGAAATACTTCCTCATCCCAAGAAACTAAGCTTCAACTTCTTGACTTGATTTTACCTCACCATCAAATGTAGGAGGTTTGTCCTCCTTGATTTCCGCATGTGAATTGTTCTTGTAATGCCTATTCCTCTTATTCCTTTGAGATGAAGAGCTTGAACATTCAATGGATTCTTTAGAATTAGATGATCCACTAGAAGAGATTTCTGGAGTATATGTCCTATCTCTGAAAAATATTCTTGTGCTACTGGACCTCTTGCAAGAATTTCTCTTTGGACTACTCCCACTCTTTTCTGGATTTGTTGAGTGATTCCCAGAGTTAATACTCCTTTGAATTTCTATCAAAATTTGCAGCATAACTGCATTCAATTGATTCTGTTCTTCTTGAGCTTTAATCAACCTCTCATTGTCTCCTCTACAACTATGTAGTTCCACCTTGAGGCTCCTCATGGTGGCTGCAATATCTGGGGGAGTCTCTCAGTTTCTTCTCCCATTGGATTATGTCTCTACATTCTCAACCTGTATGTTCTCTCCCATGGCATCTGTCTCAATCTCATAGGGATCTTGTGCATCATCCATGATGATGATCTTCTTGGCCTAACCAAGGACGAACGATTTCCCAACTGCACTATACTCAATGCTATCCTTTAACAGTCACTGATATGATTTTGAATCTACAAAACATGTTCATATAAACACATTTATTAGATTTATCATATTCTATAAAAAAAATATTTTCATGCATCTCGGGAACAACCCATGTTGTCAATCTTGGTTAAATCACAGAAGCTTTTAAATCACCCCTTCAAAATCCACAACCCGCTAAAAATTACACTGCTTCAATAGTTGCGGTTGAACCCGAGATTTAACTTTGTGGATAATAAAAATAAAAATGGGGGTCAAGGGGGTTTTCCCCCTTGTGACCTCCCTGCGCTGTTGTAGGGCGAGTTGAGGGAAACACCCTTGTTTATTTTTGTAAATATTTCAATTTCGCCCATTTTGGCGCATAAGTTCAATGTCATTTTTTGATTTCTAACTCTCAAAATCCATTGTGAAAAACATGCTCTTCCTAATCGAAATATAGTCTTGCCTTTTTTTCGACATGATTTATTGATTTTTTCCTTTGTTTCAGTGCGATTCTCAAAACTCATCGAAACATTGGTCGACGAACTTCTCAAAACCCGTTAAAATGCTTCTCGGTGACCTTCCCAAAACTCGCTGAACACTTCATTGGAAAACTTCTCAAAAGTCATCAAACACTTGTCGGCAAAATTTCTCCAACTTTGCTGAAACGTATCGGCAGATTTCTCAAAACTTCACCGAAACACGTCGACAATTTTTTCAAAACTTTGCTGAAACACTTCATTGGGAACTTTTTCAAACTTCGTCGAAATGCATCGACAGATTTGTGAAAACTTCGCCAAAACACGTCGATGAATTTTTCAAAACTTTGCCAAAACACTTCACCAACAAACTTCTCAAACTTCATCGAAACGCTTGTCAGTGAATTTTTCAAACTTCGCCAAAACACTTGTTAACGGATTTTTCAATCTTTACCGAATCGCTTTTCGGCGAATTTTCAAATTTTGGTGTAAAGTGTGTCGGCGAATTTTTCAAATTTTCCTGAAATGCTCGTTTGCGGATATTTTCAAACTTCACCGAAACTGTACGTCGATGAAACTTGTCTAAGTTTGTTGAAACGCTTTAGCACAACTCATCCAAACTCACCGACACACACATAGAAAAAATCATCATTTTTTATGAAGTCACAACTATTAGGGAGCGAACTTAACATTGCAAGTCACATGATTTAGCCCATGCATGCTCGATGTTGCAACTTGTAGCTTTGATACCACACTGTCATGTCCCCTTCCATTAATCTGACTTAAGGGAGGGAACATGAACTAAATTCGGGCTTCCAAATTTAGCCACATCATCATTTTATGAATTCATAACAAATGAACATGTGTGCAGATGCATAATCCAAATAAGCACAACAAAAATAAACTCTACTACACACCTAGCATATAATTACCAACATAATTATAACATGCATTAATTAAATACATTGCATAATTAGATACAAGAGATTACTTATCTTGAAATGAAGCCGTCCTGAGCAATTGGCTATGCAAGTGCAACGTTCCACCCAACCATAGGCCAACTGTGCTCATCAATATTTCAACACAGCTTTCATCCCTGAGTTGGGTATGATTTCCACAAGGAAAATGGAACAACAAACTCACACATAGCCAAGTATATACCACATCTCAGCCAAGTTAGTCCACATATGGGTTATCAGGTTGTTAAGGCACTAGAAAGGAAGGAATTTCTAAGCTAGTGAGCTCACCCACAAAGCTATCGGTACCTATACAAGATTCATCTATCTTTGCACCCACAATACTTACACACCCAACACCAGGAAGGTAATTTGTTCACTGATCCATAGTCCCTCAGGCCACACCTTCCCTTCTAATGCTATTCATTGTGTGCATAGAAAATTAGCCAAAGCCCTATCATCTTCAGTGAGGTTACACCCTTCACTAGGTTTATCAATCCAATTCCAAATCCTTGTCTACTCTTGGTTGCTCACACACAAGTTCAAGCCAAAACAAGGGATACGTGTATCCCATTCCTCATTCAACTTCACACATAGCAAGACACATGGGGGTCAAGGGGAAATAAGTAAGCTGGATGAGCTAGCATAGTCTCAAGGTAATTTCCGAACGATTGGAACTCAATTTAACAATTACACAATCATACAATCACTAGGCATAACATAATGAAATTTGAGAGGGGAAATCGACCATTGGGGAACATAACGATTTTCCAATAGGTATACAAGCATTTAGATGGAAAAAATGACCTCTTTGAACTCCCAACTCTAAATTCCCTTCCTCCACATCATTTTGCAACCCAAAAATGCACTTCTTCAGCTAGAAAATGAAGGAAACATAGTGAATTCGTGGAAGAAAACGTCCAACAAGTTAGCATTGCATGAGGAAGTCCCCCTAGTGAATGAATGATGGATTGGGGAGAAAATTCATGGATCTTAGCTTGCCCAGGAACCCAAAAACATTTTTAAAAAATGGTGGCTTTCCCATACATGAAATTGGACAGCCATACTCTCCATTTCCCAAAAAAAAACTACTTCAACCACCTCTTGGGAGAATTAACTGATTGAGTGAAAAAGCCAACATGGGTAGTTGATGGTTTATGGGTTTTCTCATTGACACTTGGTATGAAATTATTGGTTTCAAGGGGTTGAATACCCCCCCATATTTCTTGTAAAAATCATGCCCCCATACTCTTGTTGCCTTGCATAGCTAGTTGTGGGTATTTTTTTAATCAAAATTTATATTTACATCATATTTATAATTTCCATCGTGCCAGGATAACACGCGATCCACATGCATCGATTTTTAATTGTTGATACAATAACGATAAATCGTTGACAGGACCTTGGCCTTGAGCTCCTCACCATGATTTTATAATGATATTACATCAGTTACATGTTTAATGCAATGAGGTCGAAATCGGGGTATTACAATCATCACGGGTCAAAAAGTGGTCAGAAATTTACAATCTTAGATTCTGAAATAGACATCATCGTTGTGTAGGGCTTGTCAATACCTTTCCAGCAACGTTTGAATCACCTCAATCCGTCTCCATATGCAGAATATATGTTTGGTGGACATTGAAGAATTCCAGTCATAATGTTGCCACATGGACCAATCACATGTTGACATGTGGTCCAATAAAAATCCAACAAGTGGCAAGGTTGAGCTCCATTTCCATGGCATGTGGCACAAAGGTGGAAGGTTTGAATTAATTTAAAGTCTTAATATTTAAAAGGAAAGCATTTAATTAAAAGTTTTATGCCAAATTAATGGCATAACAATCATATCTATCATGGATACGGATAAGAATACGTGGTTGGTTGTTTGCCTTTAAAAATATATAATATGCCATGAGGAGCGAACCATATCCTTAAGCCTTGGGAGGTGGTTAAATATATAGTTATACACTATATGGTAAGGGAGCCAATCCTATGGTGCGTATGTTACAGTTGGAACCATACTATGACAAATATAATATATTTGCTATGGTTGTTCAATAATATGCCACGAGGTTTCAACCATATGACTTAATGTATTCTATGCCACAGATTTGGGTTAAAACAAATAAACCATATGTTAATTATATGCTAAGTTGTTGAGTGGTTCAACATTATCACATACAACATATATATATATATATATTTTGTTTCCAACGGATGATAATATTAGTTGGATGTTAAAACTAATGCCATATATATGGGTATAACAACTATGGATGCTAATTAATACCATGTTTGTACTTGGCATATAGGTAAAACAAACTTTGGTATATTTTTAAACCATGGACTCTCCTATATAAACTTGCATACTCCAAAATTGTAGGAAAAGTTCAGATGCTAAGGTCTTATGTCTCTTTTCTTTTGTGAGTAGAGTTTCTGTTCTATGTATGGGTAAAAACTCCTTTGTAACAAAGTTTGAAGTGGTGGTTCAGTGGACAGGAATCCCATTTTGCTTATTTTATTCAAGTGGGTTTTTCATTTATGCAATATTATGAGAGTTTTGGTAGTGAAGCTTTGTGGATTTTGTTTTGGAGAAGCAAGCCAAGAACTCAAGACCAGAATATCACTGTAAGAGAATCATTTTTGACCACAGATCAATAGATCGGTTTCTCCATTGGAGAACGGGACCCAGAGACATAGTCCACGTCGGACGAACTCCATTAACAATTTCAGTTTGTTGTCTTTTCTATGTTTTGCTATCATTTCATTGTCGTAATTGTTGCATTGAATTCATTTATGCTTTTAAATCATGCTATAAACATTCTTTTATGAATCTGCGACATTATTATTATGTAACGATAATGAAATGGCAAGCTTGACGACACATTGCACATTCTCATTAAAATGAACATTGTCACTGGATCCTCGGGTCATCTCGGATCAAGTTGGTATCATAGCAAGTTTGACTACATTTTTGGAGTGTGAATGTTAACCAGGTCCAAATTTAAGCTCAGAGAAGGACATATTGTTGAAGGTGATCCTAACATTGGCACGAGGAGAAAACTTTCACAGATAAAGAAGTATTCTCAAAGGAAGGCATGGAAGGTGAAAATACTTATGAAGATGATAAAGCATTCCTCCTAACAATCCTAAATATGAAATCGATGGTGGAAGAGATGTACAAGGAATTCAAGGAAAGAACTGAAGGAGGTGGTACTTCTACATCATATAAAGGTAAAGGAGTAGGAGGTGGTGGTGACCCTCCTGAACCTCCTCCATCTTCTTCAAATTATCCTTCTACTTTTAATCAGAAACCATTATTAAAGCTTGATGTGAAATATGAGTTTCCCATATATAATGGTGAACTAGATGTGCAAAAATTAGACGATTGAGTCAAATGGATCGAGGTTTACTGCAGGATACATGGATTCACAGATGATCCATCAAGGATTATGTTGGCCAATCTTCGTTTGGGTGGTACTTCTCTCGTCTGGTGGGAAAGTAAAACTCAGCAGGATCTCGCTCAGTGTGGTAAGATCATTTCAAGTTGGGTTGAATTTGTGAAAGTCTTAATGAAGCAGTTTTATCCTCTTTGTCATATGAAAAATTTAACCATAGATTAGCAAACTTTTAAACAAGCTAAAGGACAAGATGTACATGATTACACTAACGATTTTAGGAAGAGGGCTCTAATGTTGGCCATTCCTTTGCATACACCAAAAAATTTGTTAAAACATATATGCATATTACATAGCTATTTAAGGCATCAATTACTTATGTTTAATTCGACTGACATTGACAAAGTTAGTGTGCAAGACATTCATCTTGAGGCAGGAGAAATGAATGATCATGGAATCTCTTCAAAGGAATTATTGCAGCTGAAAGAAGGCAATCATAAGGATAATTTCAAAAGGATTGCTACTGTGAAGAAGGATGGTGAAAGGCCTACTTGTTCTCATTGTGAAAAGAAGGGCCACGATGAGGATCATTGTTGGAAGTTGCACTCAGAATCAAAACCAAAATGGGTGAAGCATAAAAAAGGTAAAAGGAAGATAGTTGCCATGTTGTAGGATCTTGTATCCGATTCAGGAGATGAATCCAAGGTAATGGCCATGAGTCTTAATGGTGATGTTTATCTTGCTAGTTGTTCATATGTTTATACTTTTAGTTTTGATGTAATCCATGATGAAAGGAAGAAGACATAACTGTTCCATATTTGAGCTATTTCTCGCCATACTAAGATTGATACACTTGTAAATAATGGATCTCAAGTTAACTTAATCTCTGAAGACATTGTAAAGAAACTAGGGTTGGAGACTAAACCACATCCAAAACCTTATCCTTTAGGATGGGTTCATGAGAATCTCCGAAGACATTGTAAAGAAACTAGGGTTGGAGACTAAACCACATCCAAAACCTTATCCTTTAGGATGGGTTCGTGAGAATGCTCGATTGCATGTATCTAAGCAATGTAAGCTTCAATTTGCCATTTCTGATAAATTTATTGATGACGTAGAGTTGGATGTGATTCCACTTGATATATGTGGGATTGTGTTGGGAAGCCCATATCTTTATGATTTAAATGTAGTGTTTTATAGGGAGCACAACATGTATCATCTTTTAAGAATGATATTGAGTTCAGCATAAGAGCTCACAAGATGAAACATGATTTGTTTGTGGTTGGAACAGGGAAAATGAAGATGTTGGTGAATGCGAGCAAACGTTTATCGCTCATGTCTGTTAAATATTGTGATATTCAAAATGCATTAGTTAATACTAATGATGCACATATGTTTCAGGGCACATAATAGGTACAACATGGGGAAATGCAACATGAAGGCATTATTGACAACAAATAAAAACCTACTATTGAGAGAAAGCTTCATATTCGTTTATTTTCTTAAACATCTATTTTCAGAATTTTATGGTTGATTTTGTTATTATTTAGTTGTATTTGGCTGGTAGTGTCAACATTAAACACATATTTGTGTAGGGATGGTCCAATGCTTAAGTTTTTCAATGGTTTTATGGGTGTGTTAATATTTATGATTATGATCCAAATGATCATTACTCTAGCAGGTTGGATGAAGGATACAAGGCAAGTGGGGATAGATTGTCCCCACTCTTATTTTGATAAGAACATGCTTTTGGGTCCAAAAGCTTCCCAGTGGGGAGGTTTGATCCAGGAGGATCATCATCAATAAAAAATTAATCAGAAATTTACAGCCTCTGATTATGAAATAGACATAACCATTGTATAGGTTCGTCAATACCTTTCTGACGACGTTTGAATCATATCAATCCGACTTTGTATGCAGAAGATATGGCTAGTGGACGTTGAAGAAGTTCAGGCACAGTACTGCCAGATGGACCAATCACATGTTGACATGTGGTGCAATGAAAATACGACAAGTGGAGGTTGAGCTCCATTTCCATGGCATGTGGCACAAAGGTGGAAGGTTTGAATTAATTTAAAGTTTTAATATTTAAAAGGAGTGCATTTAATTAAAAGTTGTATGCCAAATTGATGGCATAACAATCATATCTATCATGGATATGGATAAAAATACATGGTTGGTTGTTTTCATTTAAAAATATATAATATACCATGAAGAGCCAACCATATCCTAAAGCCTTGGGAGGTGGTTAAATACATAGTTATCCACTATATGGTAAAGAAGCCGATCCTATGGTGCATATGTTACGGGTGGAACCATATTATGACAAATATAATATATTTGTTATGGTTGTTCAAAAATATGCCACGTGGTTTCAACCATATGACTTTATATATCCCATGCCATAGATTTGGGTTAAAACAAATAAACCATATGTTAATTAAATGCTAAGTTGTTGGGTGGTTCAACATTATCACATACCACAATTATATATATTGTTGCCAACTGATGGTAATAATAGTTGGATGTTAAAACTAATGCTATATATTGTTATAACAACCATGGATGCCAACCAAGACCATGTTTGTAGATGGCATATGGGTAAAATAAATTTTGGTATATTTTTAAACCGTGGACTCTCCTATATAAACTTCCATGCTCCACCATTGTAGGACAAGTTTGGATGCCAAGGTATCAGGCCTCTTTTCTTTTGTTAGTGGAGTTTGTGTTCCATGTATGGGTAAAAAATCCTTTGTAAAAAAGTTTGAAGTAGTGGTATAGTGCATAGGAATCCTACTTTGCTTATTTTATTCAAGTAGGTTTCCATTTATGCATTATTATGATAGTTTTGGTAGTGAAGCTTTGTAGCTTTTGTTTTGGAGAAGAGAGCCAAGAACTCAAGATCATAAGATCATTGTAAGAGAATCATTTTTTTACTACATATCAATAGATCGGTTCCTCCATTGGAGAACAGGACCAAGAGACATAGTCCACATCGAACGAAGCCCGTTATCAATTTCGGTTTGTTGTCCTTTCTATGTTTTGCTCTTATTTCATTGTCGTAATTGTTGCATTTAATTTATTTATGCTTCTAAATCATGATATAAGCATTCTTTTATGAATTTTCAACATTATTATTATGTAACGATAATGAAATGGCAAGCATGATGACACATTGCACACTCTCATTAAAATGAACATTGTCACTGGATCCTTGGGTCATCCTGGATGACCTGGGGTGCTCTCCACTTATTGCATTTAGTTGGGTTTTTCGATGGAATTGGAAATATTGAATGAGGAGCTAATGAAAAAAGCTTAGGCAATGGCCAATGGACCTAAAGAGACAAAAAGTTGCTAGGAATGCATGGAAAGAAAATTGGGTGTTAACCCACCCAAATGAAGGCTCTAGGAAAAAGAGAAATGATTGCTTGATCTAAATGAATCAAATTCCTTCCTATTGTTAGCAGGAAGGGAATGACCTAGCAACAGTAAATACTTGTACAATCCCTATGAACATTGGTGATCGCTTGCGATTATCTTATCCCACCTGAAATCACCTGCCCCAACATTGCGAACCAACTCCTTCTCCTTGTATGCATATGGATTCTCTTATTATTCTGGGTTTGCGAGAGCCTCCTTGCCTTTTTGAAAGTGCAAGGCTACCTCCTTTTCTCTTTCTTCCTTTCCTTTTTTTTTTCTCTCTAGTTCTGCGATCTCTCACAAATTCCTCATATATAAGTTAGCATGAGATAAATTGAAACTATCTAGTTGATTTATCCTCATCGTTTTCTATCTGAAGCAAGATAGGTGAATGATCTGAAGCCCTCCTTGTGGAAACCCAAGATTTGATTCTATCTGACTTAGTAATTATTGTCTTACACGCTAGAAATTTGTCAAGTCTTTTGGAGATGCCCTCTTCCCCCACTCTAAAATTTATCCATGTAGGTATAAGGCCTGGAGGCAGTAGGTGTCTACTAAATAAAGAGTGGATTTGTTACCAATAAGATGTTTTTTTTAAATCTTCGAAAGGGTGTGGTTTATGAGGCTAGATCGAAATAAGAAAAAGGTCTCACTTTGATGTATACACATATATTGTACAACATAAAATACCTATTTCTTGATATTGGTATTTATATGTCATATACCTATATTCCTTTCCATAATTGCTTCAAATCATAAATCAATGATTAGAGGTAAACATCCATTCTCTTCACTTGTATTCTCTTCATTATTCACGAACAACCATGGGTGGATATTTTTATTGATTGCTACCACTAGTGTAATACCCCGTGTGTTAAGCCCTTGGACATATGCTGTGGTTATTATTTGTGTTGTGATGTTGCACTAGGTGCCTAGACTATGGACTATGGACATTATTATTATTTTTAATTAAACAAATAACTCAACTTGGAAAACTAATGTGTTCGAGGAGCCATGGATTCCACATGTGAGGGGGTTGGGTACTAGGAGTTGTGGCTCTCCCTAACAACACTCTTTGTTTCCTATTTTTGGTTATTTTAGCTTATGTTGGTATTATTGAGCCAAATTCATGATTTAGTGGGCCTTCCTTAGTGCTTGGATGGATTCCACTTGTTAAATGTGCCCTTTGGTGGTTTTGTAACTCCTTTTTGGAGGTTACACTTGGTTTTGTAACTCCATTTTGGAGGTTACACTTGGTTTTGTAACCCCCACTTGCACAAGTACACCCTCATCGGCTATTTTTAGCCTTGACAACTCAAAAGTTGTGTAACTCCCCTCATGATTTGTAACCTACTCTCACTAATTCTAGTTGGCCTATTTGGGTTGGAATTAACCTCATGTGGTTTAAGTAACCTCCATAGTGAGTTGGAGTTAGACTCTTGGAGTGGATTTGAATTTCTCTATATGAATTCGAATGGGATCTCTCTTGGCTATTAGACTAAAGGTGCATGCTCTCATGGAGGAGAAGCATGGTTCAACTAAATATTGAAGTCATAGGTGAGGGTGGTGATATCTGAAGGGCTATGGTGAGTGTAGATAGTCACAACTCACCAGGTAATGAAGATTGAAGGCCTTGTATTGAGGTTTGAAGACCTTGTAATGGGGATTGAAGATTGATTGTGTAAAAAAAAACATGAGTCCTTGTCCCATTGCTTGTCCTTGTCCGAATATATGCACGGGAATCCCGATGGTGGATGGTGATCTCCTAAGGGACCTGTGAAATGAAGGGAATCCCATTACACCAGGTAGTGTAGATGGAAGGGAAAGTTTAAATGGATAAAGGTGTAGTTGTGGTTCTGATAGTGTGGAAAGGGAGAAACCATATGGTCTGGTTCAAACATTTCTAAGCATTTTTGGGTTGTGGGACCTATTCCATTGCGTTCTTAGTGACGTTTATAGTAAGGAACACCTTTTATTTCACTGAAAATGGTTTCAATATGACTAAGATCTAGTCAATTTTGTGTGGCAGGGTTCTTGAGAAGGGTGCAACCACATATTTTGGTCCAGTTGTTTATGAGAATTTATGAGTTGTGAGACCTATTCCATTGTGTCCAGAGAAACGTTTCCAGTAAGGAATACCTTTTGTTTCATTGAAAAATATTTCCATATTGCGGATATACAGTTATTTTTGTGTGACAATGTTTCTGGTATTGAGATGAGCGTACCATACCTGTTCGTTTGAGAGTACCTCTCCTGTGGATCTATGGCCTCAACTCGGGGGTGACCTATTCAATTATGGATTGACTTGACTATGTCTATGGCTAGGTGGAAAGCTGTATGTTCGAAGCTAGTTGCCCTTTAATCAGATAAGTATTTTATTATATGTGTATTTACCGCATCCTTGGAATTATATGTGCTTATGGATCTGATTTGTTTATGTTCTATATGGCTGTAGGTGACAGTCTTGATATATGATTTTATATTGTTGTAGATGATATTTTTCATACATTAATTTTTTCATGTTGATATGGCTATGGTTGGTAGTTTGTGATGATTATTTGATTATGTGCTTATTTGCAGTACTTTGATGTATATGTGCTCTTGGATCCGATTTTGCTTATGGTTTATATGGTTGTAGGTGGAAGCTTGTTGATGTATTTGTAACTTTAGAAGATATTCTTCTATGTATTACACTTGTACTTTATTATATTCATGATGGAGATGTATTATTCCTCCAATCAGAAGTGTCGTCATTTGTATTTGTAAGTGTCGCAAGTGTTGCAAGTGTCAAAACTTATATTTGATGGGTTATTAGACCACTAGTGTGGGGCCGACCCTGATTATGTCATGTGAGTGGGTTATTAGGCTTCCTTAGGAAGTTGGACCAACTAGAATTAAAGGTAGGTTAAGTTGTGTTTAAATAGAGAGTGAGTGTGTCTCATTCTATTCATTCACTCACTCATCCAACTCACATTAGTTGAGAGAGGAGTGCACACAAGTGGAGGAGGAGTAGCTACCGGAGTCATCTATCTTTTGTGGATTGATCTTTGTGATATTTGTATTGGGGCTTATTCTATCTCTGAGGAAGTTGCGGGGTTTTTCACCTTCTTGGTTTTCCTCGAGGAAACTTTGTGTCTCTTGTGTTTATGTTTGTTATGTTGTGCATGTTATTCTCTTAGTAGATCCTAGATAATGTTTTGAATGAAATTATCAAAAAATTAACATGGTATTAGAGCCATGCTAAGAAGAAGACGATGTGCAGCTGCAGAAGCTAGGGCTTCTCAATCTGTGTGTTTCTCTCCTCAGATCATCAAAGGCAGGAGACTAGGCTGACTCTCCTTGTAAGGGCACATCTTTCTGTCGAGATAGAATTCAATTTTGAGCACTTTCAGTTTTTGGCCCGTCACTACTGCGAGAAATTAGGGTTTCAGAGAAAGTTGGAATTTTTGGAATCCGAGACCACTGCTGGATGCTCCTTAAGAAAATCGAAGTTTAGAGACCAAGATCGAACTTTTTGGTTGGGCAGAACCCCGGGCATCATCAAACCCTAGTTTGGGATTTTGATAGGAAAGGTGGAAAATTAGGGTTTCTGCAAAAGTTGAAATGTTTGGAATCTGTGACCACGGCTGGATGCTCCTTAGAAAAATCAAAGTTTAGAGCACAAGATCTAAATTTTTGGCTGGGCAGAACCCCGGGCGTTATCAAACCCTAGTTTGGGATTTTGACCAGAAGATCCGGAAGTTTCAAAGGCAATTTTGAGGGGTCAATTTTTGCAGATTTCAAAATTGAAGGATACCAGATTGATTAGCTCAGCAAGGCTCATCTTTCCATCCATTCAGAAGTTTGGAATTCAAAGTTTGAATTTTTAGGGTTTCTCTGACAAACCCTAATCCAGCTCTAGATCCAATTTTTAGCAAGTCAAGTGGTAAGACCTAAATCTTTTATTTCAATTTGAGTTTCTCATTAAGATGTCTCACCACACCAAGATTGAGGATAAGCTTGAAGGAGTTGACAACTTCCGAGCATGGAAGTATAGGATTGGGTTAATCCTAGAAGATCATGATTTGGACACCTATATAAAAGAAGAGGTTCGAGTTCCAGAGGGAGATGAGGCTAAGGCCTTACATAAGAAGAACTTGGTCAAAGCCAAGAGAATCATTGTTGATTCCATAAAAGACCATCTCATACCCCATGTGTCTTCTCTAAAGACACCTAAGGAGATGTTTGACTCCTTGACCAAGTTGTTTGAAGGAAAGAATATAAATCGAAAAATGACTCTGTGGAATCAATTGAAAGGGGTTAAGTTCCAGAATGGAGAGACCATCCAATCCTACTTTACTAAGGTCTCTCAAATCAAAGAACAACTTGAAGCTATGGAAGAAGTAGTGGAGAATGGATAAATTGTCATGACCACATTAAATGGCCTACCTAGGTCATGGGACTCCTTCATCCAAGGTATCTTCGCAAGAAGGAAGTTGATCTCCTTCATTAGACTATGGGAGGAATGTTCACAAGAAGAATCTAGGCTTGTAGCTCGAGAAGAAAAGATGGGAAGTGAAGACCAAGATCTCAAAGTTCACACCAAGAGAAGTAAGCCCAAGAGGGAGCATTCTCATCAAAAGAAATCTCCTCACTTCCATCAAAAGAAGAAAGATCTCTCTCGCATTAGATGCTTCTCTTGTAATGAAAAGGGACACTTTGCCTTAGACTGTCCCAAGAATAATCAAGACCACAAGAAGAAGAACAACAACAACAAGAAGAGGTATCATGTTCATGCTGCTAAGGATGATGAACCTCTCTCCATATCATCCTTGGATGCAAAGGGGATGAGAGTTACATTTGTGGATGGCCAAGTACTCATGTGGCCAAAAGGTAAGACCATAGATGATGCAGTAGTGATTGGAGAGCAAGAGGGAGGATTGTACAAATTGAAGGGACAATTGAACATGTTATGGTACATGAATCCATGGAACCAAGCAAACTTTGGCATAGAAGGCTTGCTCATGTACACTATAGAGCACTACCAATTTCCAGCAAAGCAGTAGAAGGTCTTCCTGAAATCCAGTCAAAGCATGAAGGTGTTTGCAGAGGATGTGCAAAAGGAAAGAACCCAAAGAAGGCATTTCCAAGTAGTGAAAGCAAAGCAAAAGGAATCTTGGAGATTGTCCACTCCGATGTATGCAGACCAATGTCATCCAGTTCTCTGAGTGGGTATGTATATTATGTTTCTTTCATCGATGATTTCTCTGGGAAGACTTGGGTTTATTTCTTGAAGAACAAAGATGAAGAGTTTTATAAGTTCAAGGAATTCAAAGCCTTGATAGAAAATCAAACTGATAAGAAGATCAAGATATTTATATCCGACAATGGTGGAGAATTCACTTCAAGGGACTTCAAGAAGTTATGCAGTGATTCAGGGATTAAGAGGGAGTTGACCACTCCTTACAATCCTCAACAAAATGGGGTTGCAGAAAGGAAAAATAGAACAATCATGGAAGTAGCATGAGCAATGCTACATGACCAAGATATACCCATGCACCTATGGGCAGAAGCAACAAGAACAACAATATATGTACAAAACAGAACACCACACAAGATACTTGACAACAAAACACCAGAAGAAGTTTTCTCTGGTAAGAGACTAGAAGTTACCCATCTTAGAATATTTGGCTGTCCAATTTATACACATGTTCCAAAAGAAAAGAGGACAAATCTAGATCCTTCATGAAAGAAGGGTATATTTGTGGGGTACAATGAAATCTCGAAGGCATACATAATCTACTTTCCAGGGTTCACAAAGATTGACATCAGCAGGGATGTCACTTTTGATGAAAAATCAGCTTACATCAAATCAAGGAAGACACCTGTTGAAGACTATGAAGAACCAAGGATACCCATAACACAAGACACCACCATGAATGAAGCAATATCGGAAGTGGATCGTGAAATAGAAGATCCACAAGAACCTGTAGATCCACCCTGTGAGAAGAACTCTCACAAGAGGAAACCAGCATGGGTTAGAGAGCTCATCCAAGATGCTGAAAGGTATGGTATTCCAGAGGAGGAACACAGAGAAAGGAAAAGGATCACACACCAGCTATGTTGCCTTACTCTGTGACATTATGAACAAAGAACCTTCTAGTTATGAAGAAGCAGCAGAAAAGAAAGAATGAAAGGATGCCATGGTCGAAGAATACCAGTTGATCACAAAGAATGATGTTTGGGATGTGGTCCAAAGACCAGAAGGGAAGTCTGTTGTGACTTCCAAGTGGATCTATAAGATCAAGCATGCTACAGATGGAAGCATAGAGAAATACAAGGCAAGATTTGTAGCTCGTGGCATCTCCTAGAAAGAGGGGATAGATTATGAAGAGACTTTTGCTCCTGTAGCCAGATACACTTCCATCAGAACAATACTTGCTCTCGCTGTAGTGATGAAATGGAAGATACACCAGATGGATGTCAAGACAACCTTCTTGAATGGTGTTGTCGAAGAGGAAGTGTATGTGGAGCAGCCACTTGGTTTTGAGACACATGACAGGGATTCATATGTGTGCAGATTGAAGAAATCCTTTTATGGCTTGAAGCAAGCACCTAGGACATGGTACGGCGGGATAGACAACTTCCTGTCCAGTTTAGGCTTTACCAAGAGTAAAGCGGATTCCAACCTTTACTACAAGGTTGAGGAAGGAAATCCAATGATACTCCTATTGTATGTGGATGACCTGTTTTTGACAGGAGAGGATAGGTTGATTGCCGATACGAAGAGGAAGCTTGTTGCCGAGTTCGAGATGAAGGAATTGGTCATGATGCATTACTTTCTAGGTATGGAGGTGTGGTAGAGTGTAGATGGAAACTTCCTTGGACAAGGGAAGTATGCAGTAGAGATCCTGAAGAAGTTCAGGATGATGGAATACAAGGCCATGGCCACACCCATGGCATCGAACCTGAAGCTATTGAGTGATGCTTCATCAGAGTCGGTTGATGTCATGGTGTATCGTCAGATGATTGGGTCCTTGATGTACTTGACGAACACGAGACCAGATATTTGCTTTGTGGTGAACACCTTGAGCCAGTTTCTGACAGATCCTAGACATGTTCACCTGATTGCTATAAAGCATATTCTGAGGTACCTGAAGGGTACAATTGATTATGGGCTCAAGTATGATGCGAATCAAAAGTTTAAATTGGAGGGTTATGTTGATTCAGATTGGGCAAGCAGTGCTGCAGATAGGAAGAGCACTACGGGGTGCTGCTTCAGTATGGGATCAGGTGTGATCTCTTGGTTTAGTAGGAATCAATCTTGCGTAGCAATGAGTATAGTCGAAGCAGAGTATGTCACAACTTGTTTGGTTAGTTGTGAGGTAGTATGGCTAAGGAATCTACTGTCTGATTTATTTGATCTCCAGTTGGATGCTACCTGTATCTATTGTGACAACTAGAGTTGTGTGAAGTTGTCAGAGAACCCAGTGTTCCATGACAGGTCGAAGCACATCGAGATAAAATATCACTATATTAGGGATATGGTGTAGAGAGGAGCAGTGAAGCTCCAATATGTTGCGAGAGATGAGCAGATTGCAGATGTGTTGACCAAACCACTAGCCAGATTGAAGTTCGAGTACTTCAAAGAGAGGCTTGGTGTTCTTCAGATAGAAGAAACTTCGAGGAAGAAGTGATGGGACACATTTGCAGAAGCCATTCCAAGCATGGTGGTAGGAGGATCCTTCCCATGGCTATGGATGTAAGTGCTGTGTGATGAGCATCAGGTTGATGCTCTGGTTATTGCTATGATGATGATCAGGATGATCATGTGTGATGAGCTTCAAGATGATGCTCCAGATGATATGCATCAGGACGATGCTATGATGATGATCATGATGATCATGTGTGATGAGCATCAGGACGATGCTCCATATGATATGCATCAGGACGATGCTATGATGATGATCAGGATGATCATGTGTGATGAGCATCAGGATGATGCTCCAGATGATATGCATCAGGATGATGCTATGTATATGATCAGGGTGATCATGTGATGATGATGTGCATCAGGATGATGTACTATATGATGATGATAAGTATGATCATGAGTATCAGGATGATACTCCGTGTCCATGGATAGATTATGCAGATAACATAAAAAATATCCTGGGAGATCCGATAGTCTGAGCTCGGATACTCTTTCGAGGTTTTGCTACAGGTTGGCCATGGATAGACTATGCAGGTAACATAGAAAAGATCCTGGGAGATCCGATAGTCTGAGCTCGGATACTCTTTCGAGGTTTTGCTATAGGTAGCATAGAAAATATCCCGGGAGATCCGATAGTCTGAGCTCGGATACTCTTTGGAGGTTTTGCTACAGCAGGCATGTAATCAACCCTGGAGATCTGATAGGTTGAGCTGTGTGCTCGTAAAAGTCCTGGGATGCTCTTTAGAGATCTTGCAGGTTGCAAGATACTCTTTTAAGGTTTTTCCTGACCACATGTAAAAGATCCTGGGAGATCTGATAGTGCTTGGATGCTCTTTCGAGGTTTTGTGGTGGTCACATGTAAAATATCCTAGGAGATCCGATAGTTTGAGCTCGGATGCTCTTTCTAGGTTTTGTTGACGCACATTCCACAGGATGCTCAGAGATGTTGAAGACCTACAGGAGGCTAGGACTACAACCACCATGAAAAAGGACTGGCTCTGTAGAACTTCCTATGATGAGAAGAATTGAGAGATAGCCCAGTGATTGAGATGACCGATATAGCAGCAGTGACGATGATGCTCCGTGATCTAGTGACGATGATCCAGCTCCAGAATTGAAGACTTGTGGCGATATGTATTGATGACCTGTGTCTAGAGAATACCTTCCTAGTTAAGAGGGAGTGTTGATGTATTTGTAACTTTGGAAGATATTCTTCTATGTATTACACTTGTACTTTATTATATTCATGATGGAGATGTATTATTCCTCCAATTAGAAGTGTCGTCATTTGCAATTGTAAGTGTTGCAAGTGTCGCAACTTATATTTGATGGGTTATTAGACCACCAGTGTGGGGTCGACCCTGCTTATGTCATGTGAGTGGGTTATTAGGATTCCTTAGGAAGTCAACCCAGCTAGAATTAAAGGCAGGTTAAGTTATGTGCAAATAGAGAGTGAGTGTGTCTCATTCTATTCATTCACTCACTCATCCAACTCACATTAGTTGAGAGAGGAGTGCGCACAAGTGGAGGAGGAGTAGCTGATGGAGTCATCTATCTTTTGTGGATTGATCTTTTTGATCTTTGTATTGGAGCTTATTCTATCTCTGAGGAAGTTGCGGGGTTTTTCACCTTCTTGGTTTTCCCCGAGGAAACTCCGTGTCTCTTGTGTTTATGTTTGTTATGCTGTGCATGTTATTCTCTTTGTAAATCCTAGATAATGTTTTGAATGAAATTATCGAAAAATTAACAAAGCCATGGGATCTGACCTATTTATCATTTATATGGATGTATATTGTAGCCATCATATCTACTTTTGTTTATGTTAATATGGTTGTAGGCGACAATTAGTATATTTGGTTATTAACATTGTTAATATGGTTGATTGTGGCAGCCTGTAGATCTAATTATTTACCTTGTGTATGGTAGCTTGTAGATATGATTTTATTAGTGATTATATGGCTGAAATAGATTTGATATATCATGTTTGAAATCATGTTAATAGTTTGATCAAATCTGGTATCATCTAATGCATGCATTTACCTTTCATAGTATGTGTATTGGGGAAATATATGCATTGTATTCTTGCATTTCATTTTCAAAGGGATGATTGTTTTATTTAATTGGCTTATTGGCATGATGTCCTAGCCTTTGGTTAACCTTAATCCATTGTGCTATAACTTTATTCATCCTTCTTTTGGGTTTACATGTGCCCATGACCTTGGTTTCGGGCTTGGATACACTACAAGTGGTATGAGAGCTATGGTTCCATCTCTGCGGCTGTTGGGCCTATGACAGACTCATAATTTTATGTTTATGTGCATTTGGAGATTATAAATGTGCATAGTGAAATAAATTTAATCTCCTTATGTTAATAGAAGAATCAGATGCCTTTATTAATGCCTACTTCATAGATAATTTTTAATGTATTTTTATTTCTTTTCAATTTCAAAGGTCAAGAGATTATGGATCTTTTAGTATATTTAATATATTAGCATTGATTAGTATATATGTGGTAATGTGTGATATATAAATAATGTATAAAGTAAATAACTATGTATATATGTATATGATATGTAATGGTGTAAGATATATAAAGATGATGTAGTATGTTTTATATTATTTACTAATTACTGCTATCCTAACTTATCTAATTAGTTAGTGGTGGAATTGCCACTTGGAGGTAAGTATAGCCATGGGCTATTCTTGTATTTTATTATTGATCATGTAATTAATTTATTTTAGGGTTAGTGGTGGCATTATTATTATCATAACTTATCTTATCGGTTTATTTATTGAGTGGAGGAAATGAGCCACTTGTCCTTAATGGTTCATATTCTCTGTTATTTTGTTTATGGAAATGTAATTCCTTGCTTATTTTTGGAGGAAACGAGCCACTTGTCTTTAATGGTTCATATTCTCTTTTATTATATTTATTTGGTTTATGGAAATGTAACTCCTTGTCTATTTTTTGAGGAAATGAGCCACTTGTGTTTAATGGTTCATATTCTCTTTTATTTTATTTATTTAATTTATGGAAATGTAACTCCTTGTCTATTTGGAGGAAATGAACCACTTGTCTTTAATGGCTCACATTCTCTTTTATTTTATTTATTTTGTTTATGGAAATGTAACTCGTCTAGTTTTGGAGGAAATGAACCACTTGTCTTTAATGGTTCATATTCTCTTTTATTTTATTTATTTTTCTTATGGAAATGTAATTCGTCTATTTTTGGAGGAAATGGGCCACTTGTCTTTAATTGTTCATATTCTTTTAATTTTATTTTATGTGTAAGTAGGCAGTATAGTAGTGAATGATAATGGCGGGGTTTTTGCTCTGCAACTAGGAAGAGGGTCGAAGATCTCGGCGGCCATGGTTCCTTCCATGGCTGCCAACCCTTTTTCCCCTCTGGTTCCTGGTCGACCCATTGTCCTGCATTAGTGGCGGCGGCCCTGTTCGCGTGATGTCCGTGGTAGGCTGGGTTGGGCTTCTGCGGGCCTCGAGCGGCGGTGCTGTGCAGAATGGGCTTCTCGCCATGCATCTGCAGTACTCCCCATTTCTTGTGGGATGGAAGGGCCCTCTCACCCACTGAAGAAGCCTTGTGCACGTCTCCAAATGCTGCCCTACGGAATTTGAGTCCTGGAGATGCCCCATATCGTCCACTGTACAGGGTTCGCGCACAGCAACGACGGCCTAGGCTGTTTCTTGTTCTTGAATCGTCGTCCCCGAGAAGTCATTGTAAGTGCAGCTCCTCCATTGAATATCATAATTCCCTTCATGCTTGAAGATGCAGTGAGCGTTGGCACTGGCATCAAGTTTCTGAGTCTACGCTCAGCGACGATCCATTTTCTTGAAGGGCGGTCAAGATTTCGAACTGCAGTGGATGAATCTTCACTTAGGATAGGAGCGATCAAGAACAGCTTGTGCAGACCTGTTGCGGCGGCGTATGGGCAGACTCCTTTATTGAGCGGCGACGGTCATCGCGGACGTGGTCGGATTGAGCAGGGTCTGCTACAAAGGAACAAGAGGGAGAGGGCGGAGCTACTTCAGGTGGTGGCGTCTGTCTTTGCTCTTTGCTATGGCGTTTCTCCTCCAGTTTAATCGAGGGTTCCTGGATGGATGCACTTTTTCGCTGGTTTAGGAGGCCGCTGATGCTGTTGCGGTGTCCAGAGCTGCGGATCTCCTGCACCTACGATGAGGGTTGGCTCTGAAGGAGCTATATGTTCGTGGAGGGCGCAGGGCTAGCCGAGTACGGTTCTTGAGGACTACGGTCGGCTTGGAAGAGTTGTTTTCTCTGGTTTGTGTTCGTGGATAGAATCGGTTTCCTGCTCATTGTTTACAGGGTTTGCTGCTTTTTCTGGGTGCTGCTCACATTTGTCGCTGCCTTCCTGCTCGCTGCAGGGAGCTCTGTCATATCCCTCTATTGAGGCTGGACTGCCTTTGCAGCTGGGAGGTAGGCGGTTGCGTACGGGAGAGGTGCCTGAGGAGTGGAGGCAGATCCTGGGAGCTGTGGATCTCTTATGTGGATCTGGTTTTGGTGGGTTTGAAAGACTGTTTTATTCACTGGTTTTTTATTTTTTTTGGGCGTTTGAGGGTTTATTCCCGAGCCATGGGAATGTCAATATGTGACAATGTAGGGATCTATGTGATCCTATTACATGTGCGGAATGTAATTTTCTTCATCTTTTTGAAATAAAATTACAGACTTTTTCCAAGGAAAAAAGTAGTGAATGATAATATTATTATATATATGACATAAATTTAAATATGTATAACATAATATGTGATGTAAGATAGATGATAGATGAGGGGTAATGATATTGAATATAGCATAATATAAATGTTATATGTGTGTGCGTGTGTGTGTGATATATATAGTTGTTAAAAGTATATATATATATATATATATGTATGTATGTATGTATGTATGTATTTTAAAATATGCAATAATTATTAGTATTATGTGTATATACTATATGTATAGATGTGAACATATGTAATGAAGTGTAAAATATTGTAAGTATTTGGAAGTGTTTGGAAGTATTTGAGAGTATTTGGAAGTGTTTGGAAGTATTTGAGAATATTTGAAAGTGTTTGGAAGTATTATGAAGTATAGTGTGACCAGAAGTATTATGTTAGTATATATGTTATAATCAGTATCTAATATGATAATATTGGATTACATAATTATACCGTTGTGATTGCATAGATATTATGGTATAACATAATAATTATATGGGTGTATAAAATATAGGATATATAGGTTATACGACTAGTATGTTGTGTATATGATTAATAATAATGATGATACATGATTGAAGGATTATAATATATATGTACACAAAATGGGCGTATGTATAGAAATAATAAATAGTAATAGTAAGTATGGTGTATGGTATAAGTGTACAATGGTGTGTTGTATAGCTAGTAATTATTTTATTGTAGAATATTAGAAGATTTTGGAGGTAGGATGCTTGGTTGTTTGAGATGACTATGTATTTACTTTGGTTGATAGTATAAGTAGTGTGCTACATGTAAATAATTAGTAACATAATGTATGGTTAGTATATGGGTATTAGATGGGATTGTTGTCAATGTATAACATTGCTATTGATGGAGTATGTATGCAATCAAGATGTATGATTGTGTATGTCTTAAGTGTTTACATAAGTGCAATATTAGTAATATTTGTGTGATGATGTTGGTTGCATACATGTATTATTAATATATGGATATTATATATATCGTCATGTGCTAATAATTATATATAATGTTATGATAAATAATAACTATTTGATATGATTGCTGTGGTTGATGTATGTTGTTTGACATTGTTGGTTGTTATTGATTGACATTGGTTGATTAATGCTTGATACATGTATGATATTGTCATTATTGTATGTATGGATATTATTGGTTGTTGTGTGTATGATTGATGAGCGATGGTTGATGTTGAGTGGATGATGTGTGGATGATATTGTTATTCATATGGTTTCTATTGGTTTTTATTTGTTGTCATTGGTTGATATTGGTATGATTGATGTGCTTGGGTGATGTTATTGAGAAACTAATCGATGCTTATCAGATCTGAGGTAGGTGTGATCGTTACAGATTAATGTAATTTGATTAATGTATTCTGATTGATGTATTCCAATTGATGTATTCTGATGGATGTATCATGATTTGATTGATGTATCCTGATTTGATTGATGTATTTTGACGGATGTATCTTGTTTTATGTATTCTGATTGATGTATCTTGATTTGATTGATTTTATTCTGATTAATGTATTCTGATTGATGAATCATGGTCGATGTGTGATTGATATTGGTTGATGTTACTGGTTGATACTGATTACTATTAGTGGATTTTTGACTGTTCTCTAAAGAAGATTTATGCTTGGTGTTGAGATGAAAATTAGTATGTTTAGCTACTATGGCCCTTTTGGTTTCTTAGTTAGATTGGAACTGTTGCATATAGGGTTTTCTTTGCTTGTTATTTTAAAGTGCATAAAGTGTTCATGTGATCTTGTGATTTTTATCTTTGTTGAAAGGTATTTACCAACCGTGTGACTGATTAAAGTATGATTCAGGTACCTTTGTTGAAGATGTACTTCATGTATCCTTGGATATATATCCAATACTAATCATGTAGAATATGAAACAAGTATCTTTAAGATCTTTGTCAGAAAAGTATCTTTGTGATATTTGTTAGAAAAGAATCTTTATGATCTTTGTTAGAAAAAGTATCTTTGTGATCTGAATGTCTTTATGACCTTGTTGAAATTTTCTCTTTTCAAAAGTAGCTTGCTGGAAGAGTATATTTTATTTAATGAATGACTATTCTTGTGGTATATTTATAGCATTTCATGTATCTGTTGGTAAAGTATATGCATGGGATTGATCTTTCATGAAGAATGAGTAGATACTTGATGCTCTTCATGACTTTGGTTGTTATACTTGATTCACTTCATGACATTGGTAGTATACTTGATGCACTCCATGAATTTGGTTGGTATACTTGATGCACTACATGACCTTGGTTGGTATACTTCATGCTCTTCATGACATTGGCTGATGTACTTGATGCACTTCATGAGAATGGTTAATGTACTTAGTGCATGACTGATTGGAAGACATGTCTAATGCATTTCATAGAGTATACACCTGTTGAATTGCATGTAGTTGACTTATTGGAAAACATATTTAATGCAACTCATAAATCTTTCATGCATTTGAAGTAACTTAGGGTATGTGCATGATTCATGATTGAATTTGAATTTGAAATGATTAGAATGTATTTCAGGTAGATGCATTTCAAGTGTTTGTTTTCATGTACCTTTGATGTACTTCATGTACCCTAGGTGAAGTAGAATGAAATGGAATAAAAATGAATTTATTTCATGTACCTTTGAAGTATTCCATGTGATTAATTTCTTGGAGATGTAATTTTATGTATCTTGTTGAAACACACACACACACTCTCTCTCTCTATATGACCATGTGTTTGTATATATATATATATATATGTATGACCGTGTGTTTTTTGGAAAGTGAAAAGTATCTCTATTGAAAAATATATTTATATAATGTATCATATATTTTTATACTTGATGTTAATCATATGAGTGATTGAAATATGATTTTCAGGTGGACGTGTCTTTGATGAAGGTTTGAAGGCCTTGTAAAGAGGATTGAAGACTCTGTGATGGAGATTGTGTTGAGATATTGTAACTTCTAAGAATATTATATTTGTACTTTATTATTCCGGAGATGTTTCATTCCTCCATGGAGACCCCATTGTATATCCAGAGATGTTTATTCCTCCGAGAGAATGTGGTAACTAGGGTTATTAGATCTCCCATGTGGGGTTGGCCTTGAGTTAGCTATTTAGGGGTTATTAGACTCTCTTAGGAGAGGTCGGCCTAGTTAGGGTGAAAAGTCAGTTAGTAGATGAGTATAAGTAGAGGAGGTGTGTTCCTCACTTATCACTCATTCACTCACTTGTGTATTGCACATAGGAGAGAGATATATATGCATAGGAGGATAAGGAGCTCTTGTTTGGGGACTACATCTTTCACAAGGTGAAAATACCTCTCTGTCCTCCTTCGGTGAAAATTAGGGTTTCTGCTAAAGTTGGGATTTTTGGATTCTGAGAGCATGGCTGGATGCTCCTCCTAAAAATTGAATTATGAGCCCTAGATCAAAATTTTTGAGTGGGTAGAACCCCGGGCTGTGTCAAACCCTAGTTTGACTTCTGGACCAGAAAACCAGTAAACCAGAAAAACTGCGCACCTATGCACCAGTAAAACATAAAAAAGTGCGAACCAGAAAACCAGAAATTCTATTGCAGATCCAAAAGTTGATGATCAGATTTGAAGGGTGAAAAGTTGAAGTTTCCAGAAGCAGAGTTCACCTGTCATCTCAATTCAATCAAGCACATCTCCTGGTAAGTTTGAGAAACTTCAATTTCTGTGACGTCCTGGATAAGATGGCTCCAAGCACTAAGCTTGAAGACAAGCTAGAGGGTATAAAGAATTTTTGGGCATGGAAATATAGGATTGATCTCATTCTTGAAGAGAATGATCTTGCCCAATATATTAAAGATGAGGTTGCAGAACCTGCAGAAGATGAAGCCAAAGAAAAGTATAAGAAGGACTTGATTAGGGAAAAGAGAATCATTGATGATTCCATCAAGGACCACTTGATTCCCCAAGTGGCATCCAAGGAGACCCCAAAGGAAATGTATGATGCCCTAGGTAGAATGTATGAAGGGAGGAACATCATCAAAAAGATGAATTTGAGAACTCAATAGAAGAATACCAAAATGAATAAAGGATAATCTATTCAAGATTATTTCACAAGGGTCTCCCAGTTCAAGGAACAACTACAAGCCAGTGGAGACACCCTTGATGAAGATGAAATAGTCATGACTGCACTCAATGGTCTCACTATACCTTGGGAGTCATTCATCCAAACCATGTGTGCAAGAAAAGAAAGTATGAAGTTTGATGTGGTATGGGAGGATTGCATTCAAGAAGAGGCTAGGGTAGCCAATAGAGAAGCCTTGCTCAAAGAAGATGACCAAGATTTGGCCACTCACACCAGAAGAAGAAGGAGTCATTTCAACTCCAAGAATAATGGCCATAAGAGGTCTCATCCTCCTCATAGATCTCAAAAGAAAGAAGAAGTAAGTTCAGAAAGAGACCTCTCCTCAGCTAAATGTTACAATTGTCACAAACCAGGACACTTTGCTAGAAATTGTCCTTCAAAGAAGAAGAATAATCTTTACAAAATACATCATGCACATCTAGCAAAAGATGATAGTGAAGAAGAAGAGGAAAGGCCCAAAAGGAAGAGATCTAAAATAGAAGAAGAAGATGCAGAAGAATATGTTCTATTCTCTGCACTCTCTGGGTCAGTAACACTTGGAGAAGATACATGGATCTTGATAGTGGTGCTTCAAAGCACATGACAGGATAGAAGAAGACTCTCTCAAGTCTGGAAGAAAAAACCTCTCCTCAGAAGGTATCCTTGGGAGATGACTATAAATATCCCATCAAAGGAATTGGTGAAGCAAACTAGAAGCTTGAGTCTGGAACTCCACTAAAGATGAAGGAAATTCTATATGTACCAGGTTTGAAGAAGAACTTACTTTCTATCTCAGCATTAGATAAGAAATGTTATAGGGTTGCATTCATAGATGGACAAGTACTCATGTGGTCCAAAGGAGAAATTGTTATTGGTGAAGAGGAAGGAGAGATTTATAAACTCAAGGGTCATCTAGAAGCTTCCCTTGTTCATGAGGCCACTAACCCTAGTGAGATATGGCATAGGAGGCTTTCTCACATTAACTACAAAGCATTACCTCATGTGCGCAAGGTAGTTATAGGAATACCAGATTTGAAGATTGATCATAAATGAACATGTAAAGGATGTGCAAAAGGAAAGAATATCAAGAACCCATTTCCAAAGAGTGAGACAAAGACTAAAAGTACTTTGGATTTGTTCCATTCAGATGTATGTGGACCAATGCCATTCACATCCTTAAGTGGGTTTGAATATTGCCTTACATTCATTGATGACTACTCAAGGAAGACTTGGATATATTTCCTAAAAGGAAAGGATGAAGTCTTTGGTAAGTTCAAGGAATTCAAAGCCTTGATAGAAAATCACTCAGAAAAGAAGATCAAAATACTCAGGACAGAAATGGTGGAGAATACACTTCAAAGGATTTTGAAGTCTTTTGTAAAGAGGCTGGAATCAAGAGGGAACTAACCACTCCCTACAATCCTCAACAAAATGGTGTTGCAGAGAGAAAGAATAGAACCATTATGGAAGCAGTAAAGACAATGATACATGATCAAGACCTACCTATGTATCTATGGGATGAAGCAGTCAGGACAACAGTCTATGTGCAGAATAGACTATCTCCTAGTGCTCTTGATTTCAAGACCCCAGAAGAAGTGTTCACAGGAAATAAGCCTGAGGTAAGTCACCTCAAGATATTTGGATGCCCAGTATACATTCACATTCCAAAAGAAAAGAGAACCGAGCTGGATCCTTCTGGGAAGAAGGGAATATTTGTTGGATATTGTGAAGCATCCAAAGCATTTAGAATATACATCCCACGATTCCATCATATGGAAATAAGTAGGGATGTGACATTTGATGAAGAGGAAGCTCTCAAGAGATCTAGGAAGTTCCAGTATGAAGAAGTATATGTGGAAGATGCACCTTCCAGAATTATAGAAGCTGCACCCACCCCTGAAGAGACAACACCTGAAGACCATGTGTCATGAACCCAATTTTTCGGGTTAGTAAATTCGTGAATTTTTGAAAACAATTTCGTAACGTAAAGGATCCTTTTAATAAATTTTAGGTGTGTGAAGGACCAAAATCTAAAAGACGATTAATACAAAGAAGTAGTCGACATGCGTGACTCTTTTAATTTCATCAACTAATACTAAACAAAACTCCCAGTTTATTTCAATTCTTTTATCTATAAGTAATACATATGAGACTCTTGTATTTCCTCGAAGAATTTATATGCAAGGAGATATTATAAGAGTATAATGTATTTCCTCAATCCCATTAACAAGAACATATACTCATCTTATACATAACATAATTAAGAAGAACATATCTTATATCAAAGAATCATTCAACACAAGTATGCGTTCCTAAATGATCATCAATACATTACAAGCATGCATTTACAAATACACATTTACATCATAAGCGCACATTTACAAGATCATTTCACGTGGTTCACCCGATCTCGGGCTACGCCCACCAAGGCTGGTTATTTCTCATATTAATCAAGAAGGGCGTTTTCCATCTGCAACTCAGTGTTACGTTCTTCAATTTTTCAACTTCCCTAGCTCTTCTAACAATCTAGAAGAGCCTCAATCTCAAGAACAAAAGATACAATCCTATTTTCCCTTCAATAATTCTATATGGCTGGGGTAAGGGCCAATCAAATATAATTTAACTAATTCTTCCACAATTCCTTAATCTCCTTTAGAGTGGGTTTGGTCATTGACACTTTGTTTACTTAATACCCTTAAAATTCTTGCCAAGTTTACACCAAGCATACTTTACCAATGTATATGTGTAAAGTCAAAAACCAATCCAACAATAAAGTCAAGGCTTACACTAGTAAGAAATTTAGAAATAAAAAACACCCACTAACAAAACATATACATATTATATATACCTACATATATAATTCTCCAAATCTAAAATGTCTTTACACATATTTTCCCTTCAATAATTCTATATGGCTGGGGTAAGGGCCAATCAAATATAATTTAACTAATTCTTCCACAATTCCTTAATCTCCTTTAGAGTGGGTTTGGTCATTGACACTTTTTTTACTTAATACCCTTAAAATTCTTGCCAAGTTTACACCAAGCATACTTTACCAATGTATATGTGTAAAGTCAAAAACCAATCCAACAATAAAGTCAAGGCTTACACTAGTAAGAAATTTAGAAATAAAAAACACCCACTAACAAAACATATACATGTTATATATACCTACATATATAATTCTCCAAATCTAAAATGTCTTTAGATTTGATAATAAAACATATTATCAATATATATATGTATTTCTCCAGATCCTAAATGACTTTACACTTGATAATAAAACATATTATCAAAATATATAAATATAAGTATTTCTCCAAATCCTAAATCCTAAATGACTTTACACTTGATAATAAAACATATTATCAAAATATATAAATATATATGTTGTTCTCCCAATCCTAAATGACTTTACACTTGATAATAAAATATATTATCAAAATATATAAATATGAGTATTTCTCCATAGCCTAAATGACTTTACACTTGACAATAATACATATTATCAAAATATATAAATATATATGTTGTTCTCCCAATCCTAAATGACTTTACACTTATAATAAAATATATTATCAAAATATATAAATATAAGTATTTCTCCAAATCCTAAACGACTTTTATCATAGAAGATTTTCAATGCAAATCTACCACATACTCTCACAACTCACTTTTCCATTTTATATATTTTATTTTAACCTCTACTTTACTCTACAAAGTAGTGTATATTTTCTTGCAATTCTTTTATCACTTTTCGAATTAATATAATTCAATATAAGAAATTTGGAACAACAACACTATTCTCCACTAGTGATTATCAGTCAATAGGATATGACAAATATAATATGAAAACAACTGTGCAGTTACTTATGGCAGAACTCCACTTGTTAGGTATCATAAAATTAACTATTTTATCAAACTCAGCGCTGGGGAATTTATCCTCTGTCTGGATATTATTAGAACAAAATATAACAAACCCCAATCAAAAATACAGGGATCGCACTACAACATCCGAATGCATCGTATTTTCAGCATGCGGATACAAGAAAGAAAACAATTTTCAGGCTCTACCAACATGCAAAGATTAAAGAAATTGGAACAGAGTTTTAATGAAACCAACGTACTTTCAAAGTAGGAAAATCTCAATCCTTACTTCAGACAGGGTTTAAGACATCGCGTTTATCTAAAGTGCAGTATAATATAAATATCACACAGCAAGTACAATTAAAGAGATATCCTCATTTAACAAATCAAAGATTTTTTTCTTCGGGCGTTTATCCTCGACCCCTCACACTAAGAGTGCATCTTAGAAATTTAAAAGATTGATAGAGAGGCTATCTCCCATCCCGAAACAAAAGTGTTTATAAGATAAACAATCCAATTTACTGCTTTCTACTTGCAGAAATCTATTCTATCACAAACATACAATTTCGAGCGAATAACATCTTACTGTAAACCAGCCTATAAATATTTCATTGATACCAGAACTAGAATTATACGAGGCACTTGCAAACACCTAACAATTCTTAGCAAAGAAAGATATAATGAAAGAGGATAAATAGTGTTAAATCTGCTTATTGCGCCGAGTTCTAAGAAAAAAACAGGAAAACTTAAAACCGATCTTGATCAAACGGATAGCAGGAGCCAAAATCTTTTCAAAGTTTGATCTCAAGTCTGGCTTTTGGCAAATTGGCATAAAACCAGAAGACCAGTATAAACAGCCTTCAATGTGCCTCATGGACAATATGAATGGAAGGTAATGCCATTTGGCCTGAAGAATGCTCCTTCAGAGTTCAAGAGAATTATGGAGTCTGTTCTGGAACCATACATAGACTGGTTGATGGTATATATTGATGATATTTTAGTATTTTCAAAGTCCATTGAAGAACACATAAAACATCTCAGAACACTATTGCATGTTGTACATAAGAATGGGTTCGTTCTTTCAGAAAAGACGTATCTCTTTTAACACCGAGGGCAGATCTATGTGTACCACGCTCCGATAAAAAATGAGCTTACCCTGGTTTCCTCCTTCATGACAGCGAAACCCTACTCCAGAGCCAGCGAGCCTCCAGTTTTCTTGTGAACTACCATTCCTAGTCTAATTTCCATCCTCCCCCCACAAACAATCATCCACTCTCCTCTTGAGCTCCCCGCAAAACTAAGATCCTGCAACAACAAGCATACCGATAAGCTTCCTCCATTCTTATGTGCAACGATACCCTCCCCAAAGTGGTAATCCCTCTAAGGTTTCCCAAGACTTGGTTTAATAAACAATTACAACCCTCGAACCACTACCTTCCTTTTGTCTTTCACTTTGCCAAGTGGTGGTTTTGAAGTATAAACTCTTCACAAAAGCACACAAGTGTCACTACCCTGGCGGAACCGTCCAACATAACGATTTATTTAGTGGTTGAGTGCAGTATTTTCCTTCCACGAGTGCTCCTCACGTTGGAGACAAATCTCCTTAGTTTAAAGGAGGAGTGGAAGCACTTAAAGAGTCGTTTTTAACAAAAACAATTTAAGTGATGTGCCCTAACAATATACACATAAAATTTATGTGTCACACAATTGAATAGGCTCTAAGTGTATATAAATACGTCGTTTCTTCCTCATCTCCCAGAAAGGTGAGCTTCTTTTATATTTAAATAACAATATATATAAAAGTAATGGATTGTACCTTGGCTTAACTGGTAAAAAATGATAGCATAAAGTGATAATCAACTTTTATCAAATAATAACGTTAGCCTTGTATTATTATTTAGTATCTTTATAGTTCCACACAACATTATGAATTGTTTTTATAAAAGAATTAATATATGTATATAACATATAAGCATTCTCCATTGGATATATATATATTAACCCATCATTTGTATTTTGAGTATAACATAATTATATGTCACTTTGATATTTCTAATATATCCTAATACATAGATCTTATGTAAATTCATTTGTATTTTGAGTATAACATAATTATATGTAACTTCGATATTTCTAATATATCCTAATACATAGATCTTATGTAAATTTATAAAATAGGGTAACAATTTATTAATGGACTTAAATATATTTGGATGATAGATTATAACAATTTATTTTTATGGATTTAAAAGTGATACATTTTTGAATAATGATCCAATCCTTTCTATTTAAATGGATCTCCTATACATATCTATATGATAGGTTATTTGAGCAATAAACTATTTGTAGCCATCACATAATGTTGGCACATATATACAAATACGTATCCTTTGTATACAAACTTCTTGAAGTAGCATGATTTTATCACATATGAATATCTATTCAATAGTTTTTCATATATATATATATATATATATATATATAGAATAGCTTTTCATGACTATTTATACAGGTATATTTATACTATAAATTGAATAGTCATATATAATCCCCATAGTGGTATTTACACACACACACACACATATTATATAAATATATAATTTATATCTAGACATGTATTTATTTTTGACTTTTTACTTAGGTGGATTCTTAAGAATTTAGAAGGAAAACATTACCAGTTCCTAATCCTCTACTATCTGTGACTTAGAATAGAACACTCATGGATTTCCTAGCCACTCCACCTTCCTCTTTGGAGGATTTAGTTACTTATTGATTAGTCGTATTACCATCCTTAAACCTTCTAGGCTTAAACTAAGACTTAGAAACATAACACTAGTTCAGGGTCCACTGGTGGGGCCTTGGCCTTGAGCTCCTCACCAGGGCCATTTACAAAATTCATAATTATATTTTATAAGAATATTAATAATAGGGGTCGAGTTTGAGGGATGTTACACCATGACATGATGGAACCACAAGAACCCCCTGCTGTAAACATATCAAGAAAGAGAAATCCAACATGGGAAAGAGACATTATACAAGGAGAAGAAAAGTATGGAGCTCGTGAAGGCTCCACTAGAGTGAGCAAGAAACCAAAGACATTCTCCAACTATATGGCTTTGATGTGTGATCTTGTAGATCAAGAACCCACTAGTTATGAAGAAGCATATCATAAGAAAGAGTGGGTGGAGCCAATGACTGAGGAATACCAGTCAATAATGAAGAATGATGTTTGGGATATAGTTCCCAAGCCAAAGGACAAATGTGTGGTATCCTCCAAATGGATATACAAGGTAAATCATTATGTAGATGGTAGCATTGAAAAGTATAAGGCAAGGTTTGTGGCCAGAGGATTCTCTCAGAAAGAGGGAATTGACTATGAAGAGACATTTGCACCAGTTGCAAGGTACACCTCTATCAGAACCATCATGGCACTTGCATCCATGATGAAGTGGGAATTACACCAGATGCATGTGAAGACAGATTTCCTGAATAGTGTGATTGAGGAGGAAGTGTACATAGAACAACCACAAGGATTTGAGGTTGAAGATAGAAGAACCCACGTATGCAAACTGAAGAAGGCTTTGTATGGGTTGAAACAAGCTCCCAGAGCTTGGTATGGAAGAATTGACAGTTTCTTGACAAGCTTGGGCTTTACCAAAAGTAAAGCTGATCCAAATATTTATCTCAAAGTTATGGATGATGAACCTGTCATATTGTTGCTACATGTGGATGATCTATTTCTGACTGGAAATGTGAAACATATTATCGAATGCAAGAAGAAGCTCTCTACAGAGTTTGAGATGAAAGATCTCACATTGATGGATTACTTCCTAGGTCTAGAAGTATGGCAGAGCCTAGAAGGAATCTTTCTCAACCAGGGAAAGTATGCGGTGGAGATCTTGAAAAGATTTGATATGTTGGAATGCAAAGCCATGGCCACTCCCATGGATTCCAACTTGAAGCTGTTAGCTGATGACTCATCAGAGTTAGTGGATATGACTATGTACAGACATATTATTGGGTCATTGATGTATCTGACAAATACCAGGCCAGATATATGCTTTGCTATGAACACCTTGAGTCAGTATCTAGTAGAACCTAGATGTGTTCACCTTATTGCTACAAAGCATGTGATGAGGTACCTAAAAGGTATGATAGACTATGGTCTATGATATCTTGGAGATCATGAATTCAGATTGTATGGCTACACCGATGTTGATTGGGCAGGAAGTGTATCAGATAGGAAGAGCACATTGAGAGGATGTTATTGTCTGGGATCTGCCATGATCTCATGGTTTAGCAGGAAGCAGTCTAGTGTGGCTCTCAGCACAACTGAAGTAGAATATATTGTTTCTTGCTTTGCTAGTTGTGAAGCGATATGGCTTTAGAAGCTGTTATCAGGATTATTTGACTTAGAGATGGACCCCACTGTGATCCTGTGTGACAACCAGAGTTGTATCAAGATGACAGAGAATCCAGTGTTTCATGATAAGTCAAAGCACATAGAGATCCGATATTTTTATATACGGGACATGGTGCAGAAAGGAGCTATCAAGCTCGAGTATGTGAGCACTGACGAACAAGTTGCTGATATATTGACCAAACCTCTGTCTCGAGTAAAGTTTGAATATTTTCGAGACAATCTTGGTGTAGTTCAGAAGGACCCTCCTCGAAAGGGGGAGTGACATGGTCGTTGATGATGAGATTTCCTGCATCGATGGAAAGGTCGATGATGTGGATACCTGTATTGATGAGAATACTGTATGAGGTTACTTGTTCCGACGATAAGGTCAATGATGAGGTTTCATGTTCTGACGATTAGGTCGATGTGTGGTCCTTAGACTTTGTCTAAGTGGACGTGATAGGACTGCATCGTCCCCGAACAGTTAGTTCAAAATGTACATGATAGGACTGCATCATCCCTGAACAGTTAGTTCAAAATGTATGTGATAGGACTACATCGTCCCTGAACAGTTTGTTCAAAATGTAGGTGATAGGACTGCATCGTCCCTGAACAGTTAGTTCAAAATGTACGTGATAGGACTGCATCATCCCTGAACAGTTAGTTCAAAATGTACGTGACAGGATTGCATCGTCCTTAGACATGAGAGATGTCTTAAATGGATCAGGACTGCATCATCCCTGAACAGTAGTTCAAAATGTATGTGACAAGACTGCATCACCCTTAGATATGAGAGATGTCTTAAATGGATTAGGACTGCATCGTCCCTAAACAGTAGTTCAAAATGTACTTGACAGGAGTGCATCGTCCTTAGACATGAGAGATGTCTTAAATGGATCAGGACTACATCGTCCTTGAACAGTAGTTCAAAATGTACGTGACAGGACTGCATCATCCTTAGACATGAGAGATGTCTTAAATGGATCAGGACTGCATCATCCCTAAACAGTAGTTCAAAATGTACGTGACAGGACTGCATCATCCTTAGACATGAGAGATGTCTTAAATGGATCAGGACTGCATCGTCCCTAAACAATAGTTCAAAATGTATGTGATAAGACTGCATCATCCTTAGACATGAGAGATGTCTTAAATGGATCAGGACTGCATCGTCCCTGAACAGTAGTTCAAAATGTACGTGACAAGATTGCATCGTCCTTAGACATGAGAGGTGTCTTAAATGAATCAGGATTGATCATCCTATAAGTAGATCTAGATTGCATCGTCCATATACATGAGAGGTGTCTTAAAGTGAGAGGGATTGATCATCCCGTAATTAGATAATGTGTATTGCAGAGTATGCTGTTGTGATGATACTATTGATCGAGATGATCCAAATGATAATACTGTTGATCGAGATCATCCAGATGATGATATTGTTGATCGAGATGATCCAGATGATGATACTATTGATCGAGATGATCCAGATGATTCTGTTGATCGAGATGATCAAGATGATGATATTGTTGATCGAGATGATCCAGATTATGCTGTTGATCTAGATGATCCAGATGATGATACTATTGATCGAGATGATCCAGATGATGCTGTTGATAGAGATGATCCATATGTTTATGCTGTCGATCGAGAACATCCAGATGATGATATTGCTGTGGCTATTCGAATGCTGCAGAAGATGAAGATTTAATACTGAAGATGTTCCGGTATTGAATATTGGAAGATGTTCCAATAACTGGTTGAGTTACTGATGATGTTAAAGAAAGCTTCCAATGATTTATAGATGTATCATGTATCATGTAGTTGATGACTCCTTGCTCCTTCTGATGTTGTTATAATATCCTTCTCGTTAAGGGGGAGTGTTGAGATATTGTAGCTTCTAAGAATATTATATTTGTACTTTATTATTTCGGAGATGTTTCATTCCTCCGTGGAGACCCTATTGTATATCCAGAGATGTTTATTCCTCCAAGAGAATGTGATAACTAGGGTTATTAGATCTCCCATGTGGGGTCGGCCCTGAGTTAGCTGTTTAGGGGTTATTAGACTCTCTTAGGAGAGGTCAGACCAGTTAGGGTGAAAAGTCAGTTAGAAGATGAGTATAAGTATAGGAGGTGTGTTCCTCACTTATCACTCATTCACTCTCTTGTGTATTGCGCATAGGAGAGAGAGAGATCTGCATAGGAGGAGAAGGAGCTCTTGTTTTGGGACTACATCTTTGTATTGGTTGATTATCTATATTGAGGAAAGCTTTGCTGGGTTTTCTACCCCATGAGGGTTTCCCAGGGTAAATCTTTGTCTATCTTGTGATTATGTTTCTTTCAGTGATTTTGCTTGTCAATTTAGGCTAAACTTAACATATTGAATATCGGCCCTGGCTTCCTTGAGTCCACTCTACTAGTCCTAGTTCTCCCATGGGCAGTGGAGATAGACATGAAAGTAGGTGGTAGTGGGAAGTATTGTGGTTAGAAAGATGTTATCTTTTTGAGGCATGTATGGGCATGTCTGTTATCCTTTTGTAAAGGCATGTATGTAATATTCATCAATGACGATACATTGTTTAAGGGGAGGGGATATGTAATATCCCATGCGTTAAGCCCCTGAACATATGTTGTGGTTATTATTTGTGTTGTGATGTGGCACTAGGTGCCTGGACTATGGACTATGGACACTATTAATAATATTTTTAATTAAATAAATAGCTCAACCTGGACAACTAATGTGTCTGGGGGGCCATGGATTCCACATGTGAGGGGGTTGGGGACTAGGAGTTGTGGCTCTCCCTAAAAATACTCTTTGTTTCTTATTTTTGGTTATTTTAACCTATGTTGGTATTATTGAGCGTAATTCATGATTTAGTGGGCCTTTCTTAATGTTTGGATGGATTCCACTTGTTAAATGTGCCCTTTGGTGGTTTTGTAACTCCTTTTTGGAGGTTACACTTGGTTTTGTAACTCCATTTTGGAGGTTACACTTGGTTTTGTAACCCCCACTTGCACAAGTGCATTACCCTCACTAGATATTTTTTTCCTTGACACCTCCAAAGTTGTGTAATTCCCCTCATGATTTGTAGCCTCCTATCACTAATTCTAGTTGTCCTTTTTGGGTTGGAATTAACCTCTTGTGGTTTGAGTAACCTCCATAGTGAGTTGGAGTGAGACTCTTGGAGTGGATTCAAATTTCTCTATATGAATTAAAATGGGCTCTCTCATGGGCTCTCACTTGGATACTAGACTAAAGGTGCATGCTCTCATGGAGGAGAAGCATGGTATGGCTAAACATTGGAGTCCTAGGTGAGGGTGGTGATATCCGAAGGGCCTTGGTGAGCGCAGATAGTCACAACTCACTAGTCATTGAATATTGAAGGCCTTGTAATGAGGTTTGTAGGCCCTATAATTGGGATTCAAGATTGATTGTGCAGAACACAACATGATTCCTTGTCCCATTGCTTGTTCCTGTCTGAATATCTGAATGTGAAGCCCTACGGTGGATGTTGATGTCCCGAGGGACATGTGCAGTGAAGGGAATCCCATTGCACAAGGTAGTGTAGATGGAAGGGAAAGTTTATATGGAGAAAGGTGTAGTTGTGGTTTTTGACAGTGTGGAAAGGGAGAAACCATATGCTGTGGTTAAAAAATTTCTAAGCATTTTTTGTTTGTAATACATGCTCCATTTTGTCCAAAACGATGTTTCTAGTAAGGAATACCTTTTATTTCACTAAAAATGGTTTCAATATGACTAAGATCTAGTCATTTTTGTGTGGTAGGGTTCTTGAGAAGGGCCCAACCACATCTTCTGGTTCATATTTTTTTGAGCATTTATAAGTTGTGATACTTGTTCCATTGCATCCAGAGTGATGTTTCCAGTAAGGAATACCTTTTTTTTCATTGAAAAATCTTTCCGTATGGCTGAGATATAGTTATTTTTGTGTGACAGTGTATTTGGTATTGAGATGAGCACACTATACCTGTTAGTTTGAGAGTACCACTCCCGTGTCTCTATGGCATCAACTTAGGGGTGACCTGTTCAAGTATAGTTTGAATTGACTGTGTCTATGGCTAGTTGGAAACTTTTCTGGTTGAATCTAGTTTCCCTCTAATCCGATAAGTATTTTATTATATGTGTATTTACTGCATCCTTGGAATTATATGTGCTTATGGATTTGATTTGCTTATGATCTATATGGATGAAGGTGACAACCTTGAGATATGGTTTTATATTTTTGTAGATGATATTTTTCATACTTGAATTTGTTCATGTTTATATGGATATGGTTGGTAGTATGTGATGATTATTTCAATATGTGCTTATTTGCAGTACTTTGATGTATATGTTGTCTTGGATCCAATTTTACTTATGGTTTGTATGGTTGTAGGTGACAACCTTGAGATATGATTTTATATTTCTGTAGATGATATTTTTCATACTTGAATTTTTTCATGTTGATATGGCTATCGTTGGTAGTCTGTGATGATTATTTCATTATGTGCTTATTTGTAGTACTTTGATGTATATGTGCTCTTGGATCCGATTTTGCTTATGGTTTGTATGGTTGTAGGTGGCATCCATGGGAACTGACCTATTTATAATTTATATGGCTGTATATTTCAGCTATCATATACTTTTGTTTATGTTAATATGGTTGTAGGTGGCAGTCAGTAGATTTGGTTATTAACATTGTTAATATGGTTGATTGTGGCAGTCCGTAGATCTAATTATTTACCTTGTTTATGGTAGCTTGTAGATATGATTTTAATAGTGATTATATGGATTAAATTGATTTTATATATCATGTTTGAAATCATGTTAATATCTTGATCAGAACTGGTTGCATCTAATGCATGCATTTACCTTGCAACGGTATGTGTATTGGGAAAATATATGCATTGTATTCTTGCATTTCATTTTCAAAGGGCTTATTGTTTTATTTAATTGGCTTGTTGGCATGATGTACTAGAGTTTGGTTAACCTTAATCCGCTTTGATATATCTTTATTCAACCTTCTTTTGGGTTTACATGTGCCCATGACCTTGGTTTTGGGGTCGAGTACACTACAACTAGCCAAATAAAATAGTTAGTGTTTTGGAGGGAGTACAAGTTAGATGCATCTATGCCTATACAATATCAAAATATTCATACTTCATCCTTGATTTTATCAGGCCATGTTTCGTTTATATGCTCCATGATTGTTGTATTTAATAGAATCCACATATCTCATGGCTCACTTCTATGTGAGGCATGCCATCCTTGAAACATGACCAATTCTTTTCAATGAAAGAGAATTTGAAATGTTGGGATTGTAGGCATGTGACACAATATTTTATGAGAGGACCATGTATCTTAAAAACTTGTTTTTTAATATATATTTGGTACCTCTGATGTCAACATTTTGAAAATATCTCTTTGTCTGTGTATTCACCTTTGTATAGAATACATTCTTTTGGACAAGAATGATATGATATGTACTATGTTATGCACCAAATTCCCTAAAAGATCATAATATAAGAAATAGAGAGTAATCCAATGCCTTGAGAATGAATAAAAGAGATGAATAAAAAGCCTCTTTGAAGGGGCAACCTCCTTATACAATGTAGCAAATACACAAGACAAGATGAGATGATTATACAATTGAATCTCCTTTATTATAAATCGAAGATGAAGTGCCCATTATGTAACCTAATACCGAGTCAACCTAACCACAACTAATATAATAATAATGAATGGTGGCTAGGGCCTTAACATATCCCTCAGCTCTTTAATTTTTTTTCCCTCAAATCTTGTAATTGAGGGTGCTTCTTCATGAATCACTCATTTTCCCATGTAGCTTTTTATGGCGGCATATTAATCCACTTGATTAGGTACTCCACAATGGTTCTATTCCAAAGAGATAGAGAATATATATCAATAAATTTTTTTGGTTCCAGGATCAACTTCCCTTCATCTAATTTTGGTAGTTTTGTTTTCATTGGCATAGTATGCCCCAAAACCTTTTTCAAGCAAGATACATGAAAAACCTTATGAATGCAGGAGGAAGGAAAATTAATTCATAGGACACTCCTCTAATCTCGTGAATAATCTTATACGGTCGTTAAAGTTTTGGAGCTAATTTTTTATCCTTATTTTGTTTGAGAGTAGATTGCTTATAAGGTTGTAGTCTCAAATATACTCAATCACCCTCCTCAAATTTCCTTTCACTTCTATGTTGTTAGCTTGTTGTTTCGCCGTGTTTTGGGACATTTGAAGGTTTTCTTTAAGGATTTGCAAAGTTTCTTTAGTATTTTCCATATGTGCATCCACTTCCCATACTTTGAAATGATCTTGCAAAAAGGATGTGATACTGGTATATGGATAACCATAAAGAAATTCAAATGGAGTCATCTTTGTAGATGTGTGATGTGCTATTATACCACCATTATGTAAAGGAATCCACTTGACCCATTGAGATTTCTTATCAGAAGAAAAACAACAGATATAACCTTCTAAACATTTGTTAACAATTTCTATTTTTCCACCTTTTTGTGGGTGATATGATGAACTAATAGACAACATTGTTACCATTATTTTCCATGACTCTTTCGAAAAATTTCCAGTGAATTTTGGATCTCTGTCACTGATGATTACTTTAGGGAATCCATGAAGTCTTGAATTTCCTTCATGAACACTTCAACCACTTGGATTGTAGTATATGTACTTTGAATTCCTCAAAATGTGCACATCTTGTGAGTCTACCCACAACCAAAAAAATGACATCCTTACCTTGTGATTTTGGTAAACCTATAATGAAGTACAATGATATCTCTTCCCATATGTGATTAGGTATGTGTAAAGGTGTAAGTAACCCTAGAGGCTTGACTATATCAACTTTATTTATTTGGAACAACGACATTCTCTTACAAATGTTTGAATATCTTTCTTCATTCATTCCCAACAAAATTCTTTTTTGATGCTTTGATACGTTTTAAGGAAACTAGAATGTCTTGCCATCAGAAATTTATGATACTCCCTTAATATTTGTTCTTTCAACATTGATGTCATAAAAATATTCTACCCTTGTACCAAAGAATATATCTCTTCCATTCTGAATGTTCCATAGATATATTCTCTTCTTTTAGGCACTCTATTTGATGTCTAGTACTATTATTTTCTTTCCATTCACAAAGTGCTTCTTCCAACCATAGAGGAATGGAAGATGTCATGGAATATAAGTTGGAGGATTCTTCTATTCTAGAAAGGGCATCTGCTACCACATTTTCCTTCCCTTTTTGTAGATTATTTCAAAACCAAACCCTTCAATCTTTTATACCCATTTTTCTTTTTCTTTTGATGACACTCTTTGTTAAAAAAAAACTATAGGCTATCATGGTTTCTCTTGACTTTAAAGTGTCTCTCAATGAGATATTGTTGCCATTGTTTTACTGCATGCAAAATTCCATCCATTTATTTTTCATATGTATATTTCACCATGCCGTTTCCTTTAAATTTTTCACTTTCAAAAGTCAATGGCCTCCTTTCTTGCATCAATACTACTCCAATTCATTGTCTTGATGCATCACATTCAACTATGAATGTTTTACTAAAGTCAAGTGTTTCTAATACTGGTGTAGAAGACATTGCATCCTTTAGGAGTGAGAATTCCAATGTAGCTTCTTCATTCCATACAAATTATCTTTTGTTTAAGAGATATGTGAGTGGACCTGCAATTCATGCATAATTCTTAACAAATTTCTTGTAATATCCCGTAAGACCCAAAAATCCTCAAATACTCTTGATGTTCTTAGGAATAATCCATTTTATGATGGCTTCAATATTTTGAGGATCCACCTTGACCCGTTCTTTTGAAACAATATGACCTAGGTACTTTACTTCTTGTTTCCCAAAAGCACATTTGGATCTTTTTACATACAATTGATTATTCTCAAGAATTTGTAGGACTTGATCCAGATGTTTAATGTGTTATTCCCATGATTTTCTATAGATAAGTATACCATCAAAGAAAACCAACACAATTTTTCGAAGATAAGGTTGAAATTTTTTGCTCATAAGGTTTTGAAAAGTAGAAGGATCATTAGTTAATCCAAAACGCATTATCAAGAACTCATAGTGCCCTTCATGTGTTCTAGAAGTTGTTTTGAGAATGCCTTCCTCCCTTAATTTAAATTAATGGTATCCTGATTTTAGATCTAACTTCAGGAAGTAAGCCACCCCATGAAGCTCATATAATAGCTCATCAATATTTGGAATGGGAAATTTTTTCTTAATGATGATTTTATTTGGATCTTTATAATCTAGGACCATTCTCCAAGCATTATATTTTCTTCTAACCATCACTACTGGTGTTGAAAAGGAACTCCTGCTTTGTTGAATAATTCCTACATACAACATGGCTTGTAACATTTTCTCAATATCTCCTTTTTGTTGATGCGCCATATATCTACCTTTTATTAGGAGGAGTACTTCTGGGAATGAGTTCAATTTGATGTTCATGATCTTTGGATGGAGGTAGTCCTTTAGGAATATCTTGGAAGACTCTATGGTGCTTTCCAAAGGTACATTTTAAGTCATCTAGAATATTTTCATCTTCATGCTTGACTTCCATAGTGTATATTCAAGTAATAACTCCACCACAACCCTTTTTAGGAGATTTTCCATTCTATGAGAGCTAATGATCATAGAGGGTGTATATTTTAACCCTTTGAGTTCATATTTAAATCCTTCCAATTCAAATCCCATGAATAATTCATTATAGCGTGTAGAAACTATACCAAAGGCTCTCAACCATTGAATCCCGAGAACAACAACTACTCCTCCAATGGGAATAACATACATGGGGCATGTTAGATTATAGTCTATCATACTAAGTTTAATGTTATTGAATTTCCCTCCACAATCAATACTTCCCCCATTGGCAACCATTTCTTAAAAAAATGTTATTGGATGCACAAAGCAATTGAGGTGTTCTGCTAATTTTTCATTAATGAAATTATGTGTACTACATGAATCTATTAGTACTATGACCCTTTTCTTCTTAATGTAACTTCTAATATTGAGGGTTTAGGGTGTTGACATACCTGCCAAGGCATGGACTACTAGTTCACATTGGTATGGATGTATGTTGTGTAGAATTTATACATATTTTCCTAGATTTTGTTGATTTAGAAGTTTTTCCTCACCCATTTGTGTCGATGCATCTATTTCCTCCTCCTCATTATTCTCCAAAGTGAAATTTTTTTGTTTCTTAACATTTATTCCCTTTAGATAATTTTATGTTACAACCAAAACACAACCCTTTTGCTTTTCTTTTATCCATTTCCTTCAATGATATTCAAGTAGGTTGAGGTATTGTTTCCGTACGAAGCAAACTTCTATTTCTGCTTTCTGCATATGTTCCAATTGTAGACTTTTGTGTAGCCTTATTTTTGGAATGAATATGGAAAAAATATTTCATAGATTTCATAAGAATTTCAGGTTGTTTTAAGAAAATCTCATGTTTAATGTCTTCTTTTAATCCACCCATGTAAGCTTCTGAAAACTTTCAGTCACTTATGTTATTTATGCTCCTAGCCAATATTTGAATTTCTAAATTATAATCTTCCACATCACCTAAGTGCTTGATTACTGTCAACTGACCAAAGTAATCTCATTCCCAAACTTTACCATAGCAGCTTCTAGGTCTCTTCTAAATATACTCCAAGTATAATGATGAGAAGAAGGATTCCTTTTAATTACTTATTGATACCATTGATACTTTGATGGTTCCCACCTTTGGTTGAAAAATCCATCCCTTTCTTGGGAAAATGGAGCATTCTAAAACTCAACTATGGGAATAATACACATAGATTGAGACAAGGAAGGAACTTAGTTTGGATTATATGTAGATTTAGAAATGATTGCTTTGTTGATTAATTATTTCCTTTTTAATGACTAACGTGCCACACAGATACTAATAAACTGACGATCTAATAGAGTATGAAGGAACCATGTTCCATTTGACATTGTCTATGACTCAACACCCAGAAGGAGCACCATTTTTTATTACTGAAGTTCCAACTATATGAAGACGCCTGAAGATGAGGAATGAAACACTACCAGTTTTGTGAAAGCACTTCTAGTTTTGTGAGTACAACCGTGCTTACCAAGAAGACATCATAAGTAGATTTGATACTACTCATAGATAAACAATAAGAGGCCTAAACGAATATACAAAACACTTGATGACCACTGAATATATCCAATACAGTGCCACATCACTCTTTTTGATCTCAAGTGATCACACCAGCACACTCGCCGTTTATTACATGAAGATCTTTCAAATAGACTTGAAGTTATCAACTAGAATAGAAGATACATTTTTACATTTAAATAAGAAGGGAGCAACTAGCGAGGCTAGTTCCCATTTTGTTATGAACTCAGTTTTTATTACAGTTTGAAGAAGACACAAAACTTGTGATGTTGAAACAGTTATTTTCAAGTAAATGAAGACTCTTATTTCTCCATCTTATTGAGTAATATTATTGTTCCTGTATCACCTTGGATTAGGGCCCATCCATAGGTGATTACAGGGACTTGTGCATTAAAGTAGATTTACTGTTTTCGTATGAATGTTGATAGAACATAGCAGATAGTGTAGATTTACTATAGTTTGTATAAGATTTCCAGTATATCAAATAAAGTAGATTTGATGAACTGTTTCTGCAATTTTAATTCAACACAAATATCTGTTTGTCATTTCCACAATTTGAAGTTGAAT